>CM044109.1:9039082-9093012 GCA_024174645.1 Lemna minuta
AGAGAAAAAAAGAGAGTGTGGGAAAGAGATGGAGGGGTATATAATTAGAGTAATGTATGAGCATATAACTTATATAACTATAGTAATGTATGTATATACAGAGGGGTAAAGTGGGAAGAAAAAAGAGTTATTTTCTCTGTAATTATAATACCTGTAATTACAATACAGTGATTTGCTGATCAGAACGTGTAGGCTCTGTTCCTTTTAAAATAGATGAAACAGATCCACGCAAATATTCTTCTCCCACTTGTCTTTTCCAAGCTTATTAAAAGGAACACAAATCACTACCGTTGGATCTGGACATTATAGAGCAAAGATTAAAGAAACATGAGGGAGTACAGATAACTTTGCTTCATAAAAAACGAAAATCTGAAAAATAGGAAAATAGGATACAGTGATTATGAAATCGGGACCGCCTCTATCCATCATCTCCGCCGTGTGAGTCAACTCATACCATGAAATAAGTTCATCACCCAGGAAATCGGATGAAAGAGATTTCAAGAAAAATGAACAACGAAAATCAATCAAAGAAATGAAAATCGGAGAAAGAGGAGAAACAAAAAACGAAATCATTTTATGATTTCTCAAAATGAAAAATGAAAAACGAAAAATGAAAAATGAAAAACGACAAACGAAAACTTCGGAAAAGGAATCAGAAAAATGAAAAACTAAATCAGAAGGAGAGAGAGAGAGAGCTCGAAACGAAAATCGAAAACCTAACCCGTGAAATCGGATGAAGTAGATTTCGAGAAAAATGAGCAACGAATATCAGAAAAATAGGAAAATATGAAAAACGAAAAATGAAAAACGAAAAATGGAAAACGAAAACTCCGAAAAAGTAATCAGAAAAATGAAAAATGAAATCGAAAAGAGAGAGAGAGCTCGAAACGAAAATGGGAAAACCTACCTTCTTCAGTTCTCCAGAGGTTGCAGGGCGAGAGTCGGGGAGAGAGAGAGAGGAAAAAAGGAATCAGAAAAATGAAAAACGAAATCAGAGAAAGAGAGAGAGAGCTCGAAATGATCGGAAAACCTACCTTCTTCTTCAGTTCTCCGGAGGTTGTAGGCCGAGAGTCGGGGAGAGAGAAGAAAAGATAGTCGGGGGGAGAGAAAAAAGAGTCGGGAAGAGATACAGTTACTAATATAACCTATCATACAAATATCATAGTAATTGATATATTAAGTTATAACGTAGTAATTTATCTATACAAAGGGGTAAAGTGGGAAGAAAAAAGAGCTTCGCCGGACACCTATTCTGTTATGTAATAAATACAAGATAAGATAAGATACGATTATCGGCAGATTGTAGCTCATGAATTGTGGATTCCAAAATTGACCTATTTGGATGTCTAGCTAAAGACTATAAACTAAGTGCTTCTTGGGAGGCAACCCAAGCCAAATTACACTAATCTTTTTGTCTTCTCCTCTCTATTTTTGTTTTCTATTTTGTTTCACATAAATTCTCAAGGATGAACATGACAGCAAAATCAGCAAGTAGAAAGTGGAAGGTGGTCAAAGAACACAAGGAAAGGAAGGCTCAAATATGAAGCATAAAAGAAGGTTCAAATCTGAAGTCTTTCCTCATGGCCCTTCAAATATTCAGGTGGCATCTTTCCATACTTTTATATATACATGTCATTGAGGACAATGCCTTAAAAGAAAGGGGGGATAGCTGTAGTTGAGATATAGCTAGCATATGCATGAAATTAAAAATTTTAAATGCATGAATTGAAGTAGATTAACACCAAAAATCCATCTTAGTAGAATGGATACCTCAGTCATCCTCTCCAAAACTCCACTTCATTGTAGAAGCTCAAGATATTCTTCTGTGGGGAAGTGGCAGTGATTATTTATACTCATATCCTCCTAAGATTAGATTCAATGATTCCATTAACCTTACGGATATGTGTCTACTACTAGGGAGATCTGAGATTTCAGAAGTCTTGAGATGCTAAAGACCCTCACCCCCAAGAGTCTTAGAGGTATATTATCTTGTAATTTCAAGGTAGCTGAAAAATTATGAAGCTCCTAGAAAAAAAAAGAAAAAAAAGGAGCAAGGATAAAAGAGCAGGGTAGAAAAAGTATGAATTTCAAAGTTTTTCAAAGTGCAAAGCTAGCATAAAAAATGTAAAGTTCAAAGCTTCAATGCTAAAGTCTGAATATTGAAGGAAAACCTCAAAGGCAAGTTATGTGAACCTCATGCATTGTAAATCAAGCCTCAAGGCATCATTGTAATCATTCAGTATCTGCCTACCCCAATCCTTATAGCAATGACCAAGGCCTTGCGTACCTTCTGGACAGAAAAAGGGGGACGAGGGGAATTAGTATTAAAAAAAATTATGGAATCTCAGCTGAAACCTTTCAAAGGACACATGGTTAATGGACGAGAATCTACACCTCATTGTGGCAAATATTCGGTGCTTAGGAGGAATCTAACTCACTGCCTATTCCCCACCCACTTGAAGTGTAGGTTGCTGGAGTGAATGATGGCAGAGATATCTTTACTGCCTAGTTAGGCATAACATTTTTCTTTATCTAATCATTGCTAGGGACTAGCAATCCTTAAGTTGGGGATGTGATAAGAACATAAAATAGAATTATAAGCACCTATGAATTGCTCTTATGTAACTCTATTAAGCCCTTGAACACAACATCTCCTCTAATTTTGGACGAAATCGTGATTTTGGATGAAATTTAATGAAATTAAAATGTAAATCCTAATCTAAACAGAAATTAAACGTGATAGGAGGATTATGAAGCAAAAACTGCTCCCACTAAATGAATATATAATATATGTGCCACGTAGGGGCTGCGCGGGTCCGCGTGGCGCTGCCACGTGGCCTTGCGTGCCATGTCGCATCCACGTGGGGCCTGCGCTAAACAGAAACTAGTTTTTTTATTTTTTTTTACTTTAAAACGGCTTAAAAATCAAAAATAAAATCCAGAAAATGGTTTAAAAATCCGGAAAATTCCCTAAATTGTAAAAATCATATCTTTTAATATATAACTCCAAATTAATCCAAATTTCTTTCATCTGATCTAAAATTTAATTATCTATTATTCTAAAACAGATTTAATAAATAATAAGAGTTAAAATTATTATTTCAAAAATACATTCATTTATTAAGATTTTAAACTTTCGAAAATAAAATGAATGTTTATAAAAATGATTTCTCTTATTATTTTAACTTTAAAAACACTTATAATCTCAAGAAAAAGATGGGTTATCAAATTATTAAATTCTAATTTAGCAAAATTAACCCTAAATTTAAAGTATTTTGAGATTATAATGACTTTTTCATAGAATAATAGAAAAATACATATAAGTATGATAATTTGCATGAAAAATAAATCATTTATGTCTTAATATGCATCACAAATCATATTTTGTCATGTTAATTTAGCATGTTATCACTCAGCATGCCAAAATTCAGCACTGTATGGTCCCTCTATTCTGTGAAATTGCTCACTGCTTGAACAGTTCTCATTTTCAGGTAAATTCAAGGACAGTCCAGATTTCTTCTTCACTCATTAGGGTAACAGTACTTCTTCTTGGAAAAATATTTAGGGCTTTATTTGCTAAGTTTCATGAATAATTACCATAGGAAGAGTCCAAAATTTCCGCTTCACCGATCAGGAGATTAGTATTCAATTTCATATTTTCTAAATTGAGATTTTCTTTTTTAGAATCTTCTTTATAAAATATTTGAGCCACTGTGGACTGAATTCTAAGACCTGTTACTGCAAGAACATCACAAAATCATTACCCCCCAGAAGGAGAACAAAATTCACTTCATTATTTTCTAAACACATTAATGCCCATTAAGTGATCTTCTTGTTGACAAGTATGGATTGAATTCTACGACTTGTTACTACTAGAGCATCACATAGTTTTTACCGGAAAAGGAAATCACTTGCCTTTTAAAATTTTAATCTGCGATCGATGATTTTGATGAGGTAGGAGAGAGGGCGCTGCTCTTATGGAACGCCGAGAGTTTTAAGGTGATCTTGCTGGTCATCTTGCCAACGTTGGAGAAAAACGTAAGGAACTTGGAGTCAGGCAGTCTAGAGCTTTGAGGAAGATCTTAGCCAACCATAGTCCTGAGCTCTTTGAAGCGTGCCTGCACAAGTTCCTCGACGACGAGTCCTAGTCCGAGGATGCACCAGCTTGCCGCAAGTCCACGTGTTGTCACCTTGATGACTTAGCAGCCAGCGGTGGTACTGCCACGAAGCCGCTGGCTGATGCGCGAGATTCCCCGCGTGAGTTTATTGACTCACGATTTAACTTTTTTTATCGTTAACATAGGTTGACGTTCACGATTTGTTACTGAAATTCTATTGGATTTGAATATTATTTTAGGCCTTGTCATTGAAATATATAAAAACTAAATTACCCATATGAATTCTAGCAATGAATTGAATCTTATGAAGATTATCAAGATTATTATTATAATGAAATATCATGAATTGAATCTTATCAAGATTATTATTTACTTGATAACCATATTTAAAAGTAAAGGGTTTGACAGAAGCTGCTTCATATTCGAAATTTTTCCTTGAAAGATTAAAATTTATTTCATTAGAAAGATTTTTTCTTTTAATTTGGCCTAGTGTACTCTATGCAACTCTAGGCAAATGAAAGTTTCTCACTTTCTCGGCAGGGTGGAGCCAAGTCGCAAAGACATACTCAAGGGAACATGGAGTTGCATGAGAGGAGTTGAAAGTAGACATTGTACACAGAGGAGACATTTCCAAGAATAGGGCTACAAGAAAGTTGTGCATGTATGCAGATAGGAGTACTATCTGATGTGAAAAGAAAAACGAGGAACTGCATTGTTGTTTCTTTGCACAGATAACAGTAGGGTGGGACTTTTTTTCTTCTGGGATGGTTTTTGATGGACCTATCAAGAATGAAATATTTTTTGTGAATTGACATAACTCAAGAGTGAAAGGTTATGGGGAACTTTGTAAAGAACTTAGAAAACAGAAATCATTCTCATCCCCCATCCATTTTTGTGTTTCACAAACCACTTATCACCAACAAAAAGGAAATGATATACTGACATAAAATAGATTCATTGTGCTGGGTTGGTATTCAATGCTTTGTTTGATTTAATCATTTCGTACCTTGACTAATCTTTTGAAGAGCATGATTCTTGGCTTTCACCTTGTAACAAGTATCATCTTCACATTCACAAATATTCATGTGATCCAAATTATGGTCATCAGTCAAAATTATTGACACTAATTATTTATAGATTATCAAATAATCCAATACATAGTTTTTTAATCATTCTAAAGAACAATTCAGATTGTTGTAGATATATTCTAGATTCTCATGTTCCTCGTGATGGGACATGAATGGATTTTCGCATACTTGTGTTGTAGAAACTAAAAGAATGATTGCTTTCAAAATGAGATGGTGTGCCAGGATCCCCTTTTCGGGTATTTTGTCAAACAGTTCCTGCCCATAACCCTTTATTCGTTATGAAAGTACAGAAAGACGATGATTGATGGAAGGCGGATTGCGATGAACGAAAAATATTGCTGCAAAGGCGAATGAGAGAAGTTAAATTGAAGAACAGACATTTGGGTTTGATCCAGCATTCCACAATTGATCGAATCGTCCGGATGAAGTTCGGCAGCGATCGCCCGAGCTCCAGGGATGACCAGGTCAAACATATGTATTGAAATAAAAATACATTAAAAATAATAAAAATGAGTCTTAGCGAATTTAAGTGGACATAAACTCTTGAACGGGTCAGTCTCTAGATGGGCTAAATGTCATAGCGAAGCCAAGTGGGACGTGTTCAAATAAACGTTTAATGGAAGACTTGGTCGTCACTGATGATGAGGCTACATCGTTCCTATCTCTCTCTCAAATTGACTTTGAATTCAAGAGCGGGTGAACAAAAGTTTCTCTCTTTCTTGGTGGGAGGAGACCGGTCGTGAAGACATACTCAAAGGAATATGGAGTTGTAGGAGAAGAGTTGAAAGCAAACATCGTACATATAGGGGCCAATTCCGAGGACAAGGCTACAAGAAAGTTGCGCACACGTGCAGACTATATCTGGGAATACTTTCTGAAGTTGAAAGAAAGACGAGGAGCTGCGTTGTCGTTTCTTTCATAGATAGCAAAAAGCATGGGATTCTTTTGTCGGGGATGATTTTTGACTGACGAATTAGGAATCTAACATTTTGTCTCAAGAGTGATAGGTTATGCGGAACTTTATAAAGAACTTAGAAAACATAAATCATTCTCATCGCCATCCATTCCTGTGTTTTAGAAGCCGCTTATCACCAACAAAAAGATACAAAGAGTCAACATGATCTACAAGATATATGAATATTCACACATAAATATTTGATTTACAATTTTTTTTAATGAAATATGCAACTGTATGCTTTAGAAAGCATGTATTTGACTATTTTCAAGTTATTTTAAAAATATATTAAATTATGAAATAGACAATAAAGATCGCTTTCAAGATGAGGCTTGATATGCGTAAAAACCGGTCGTCGAATACATGCTTTTACGTATCAAACAAAATTTATACTCAACTCTTTAAACTGATATTTAAATTAGAACAGTGGCAAGTCGAGGTCGAATCCACAGGGAGGAAGGTTAAGAGATTGAAATCAGAAGCTATTGTTTTGGTATTTTTATATTTAGAAAGCGGAAATGGACGATGAAAGGAAGAAAATGTGCGTGGAGATGAAATGAACCGATCAAACGCTTCCAAACTCCTTTCAAAGATTGGAAACCCTTGATCGATGGTGGAAATGTCGTTTTTAGGGTTTGTAAATGTGGAAATATGGATGAACAGATGATGAAATCAGAAGAAATGGATAGAATACGATCCTAATCTAAAGGTTTGTGATGAAAATACGATCTAGTGATGCTCCCTAATCAAAACATACCTTCGAGAGCCGTATATTTCGCCCGGACTCGGCGTCTTGCATCCAACACGAAGAATGAATAGAAGAGGGAAGAAACTCACTGAAAATGAAGTTCAACACATGAACAATGATCCATCGCTGCTTTCTTTCCTTCTGGCTAGCCAATGCTAGAAGCAAACAACAAAACACTGATAACCCTAATTTTTTGTCTCTGAGCCTAAATCAGCCCCAGCAGATTCGTGGAGCATGAAAGGACGATCATGCCCACGAAATTTCAGCCCCTAACTCCATCAGGATCGTCGGATATCGTGATTTTAACTTGGAACATTTAGGGCCGTTGATCTCCCCTTCTCTCTCCTCAGATCGCGCCGGTCAACCTGCTCCCGTAACAAACGCTGCGGTCAAACCTGCAAAAAAGTCATTATCTCTCCTCTCTCCTCTCCTCTCTTTCCTCTAGTCTCTTCTCTCTCTCTCTTCTCTCTCGATGGCGAAAAAACAAGTGCGGTTAAACGGCGAGCGAGAGAGAGAGAACTCCTCTCGTGACGGAAATTGTTTCTGTCGCGAGAGAGGGAGAAGATAGAGAGAGAGAGAGAGATCGAGGGAGAGAGAAGAAGTGAGCGAAAGGGAAGAGGAGACGAAGACGAAGAAGAGAATGCGAGAGAGAGAGAGTTCGCGGGAGAGCGAGAAGGACCTTCTCGCGACGGAAAATTTTCCGTCGCGAGAATGGAATCTGGAAAGAGGGGGAGAGAAGAAGAGGGGAGAGCCGGGAGAGAGGAGAAGAGCTCCTCTCGCGACGGAAATAATTTCCGTCGCGAGAAAGGAAGAGAGAGAGAGAGAAAACGGGGAGAGAAGGAAAATCTTCCTCTCTCCCTTCCGCACGCACGCGTGCGCGAGGAAGAATGAAAAGAGAGAGGAAAAGAAGAGAGGAGAAGGAGAAATCCGGAGGAAAGCTTCCCCCTCTCCCTTACGAGCGCACGCACGCGCTAGGAAGAGAAGGAGAGAAATGAGAAGAGAGGGAGAGAGATTTTCTCTCCCTCTCGCCTCTCCTCGCGACGGGAAATTCTGTCGCGAGAGAGAGAGAGAGAGAAAGAGAGATGGAGAGAAAGACGAGGGGGAGGCTTTTCCTCCCGCCTCTCCTCGCGACGGGATTTCCGTCACGAGAGAGAGAGCGAGGGGAAGAGAGGGAAACGGGAAAGGAGGGAAAGAGGAAAGAGAGGAGTTTCCTCCTCACGAGAGAGAAGAGAAGAGAAGGAGAACGCGAGAGAGGAAAATGAGAAGAGAGGGAGAGAGAGAGAGAGAGAGAGAGAGAGAGAGAGAGAGAGAGAGAGAGAGAGAGAGAGAGAGAGAGAGAGAGAGAGAGAGATAAAGAGAAATTTCATTTTATAATTAAAGAGAATTATTTTCTTGATAAATCAATATCATTAAATGCTCATAAAATGCTACTAATTAATGAAAAATCAAGAATATCCTTTAAAACATAGAAATTATCAATTTAATCATTTTAAATCATGATAACATGCATTTATGATTATATTTCAAAGAATAAATGCATAAAATGCATGATATTAATGCATGAAATTGCATGTTATCAAGGCTGTATGCCATAGTTTCCCTTTCATGGATTTTGTTGAACAATTCCCGCCCATAACCCTGTCTTTCGCCTAGAGATACATGGAAGACAATGATTGATGGAAGGGGAATCGCATTAAGTGCAAAGGCAAATTAGAAAAGTCTCTAACTCTAAAGCTTGTTGGGGGAAGAAAATTGAAGAACAGATTGTGGGTTTGACCCAGCATTCCACAGTTGATTGAATCGGCAACATGACATTGGGCGACAATCGGTGGAGCCCCAGCGAGGACCAGGTATGATAAAAATGAATTTAAGAGGATTTAATATAAGGACATCAACTCTTAAATGGTTTTTAGTGGGCCACTAATAGATGGGTTAAGTTTATAGGCCAACCAATTCGGGGATGGTAAAATTAATTTGAAATGAAAAAATAATGAACGACACTTCAGCTCTGAGTCTTGGACTGCAGGCGGTGGAATGAAAGAGAGAGGAGATATTTGACATACATTACTCGCCTTCTCTATCTTGATGTGGCTATCCCCGACTAGAAGAAGATTCGGTCATGACCAGTGATAAGGCTACATCTTTCCTCACTCTTTCTCTCCCTCTTGACGTGGTTGTCACCGATTGGGATACTTGGTCATGACCGGTGATAAGGCTACATCTTTCCCAACTTTTCCTCTCTGTCGACGTTTTTGTCACCGATTGGAAGTCTTGGTTCTCTCTCTCTACGTCTATCTCTCTCTCTCTTTCGTCAATGTAGTGGAAGAAAAGTCTGACTTTGCTACTTTGCGTTTCAAGCGGTGGGATGAAAGAGGAGATATCTGACGTATTGCTCACTTTCTCTCTCTTGACTTGGTCGTGACTCGTGATACTGCTGGATCTCTCTCTCTCTCTCACGACGTGCTCTCTACAAGCCTGGAGTAGGGCCAACGTATTCAAGTCGAATGATTTTAGCATAATTGGTCATCGTTGTCACCGGTTGGAGGCCTTGGTCATTAGAGGGCTAGATCTTGCCTCTCTCTCTCTCTCTTGTAAGGTTGGATCTTTCATTACTCTTTCTCCCACGCGTACGGTTGAAGGATAATTTATTCGTATACATATAGAGCAAGACCGTCTATGTTCCGGGTTTTCATATCTCATGTACTCTTTTCCTTTCCCTCTCTCCCTATACCCCTTTTTGGATCGAGCCTTGTACAATCATGGCATCCATTAATCTTTGTGGCTCCCTGATACCTGCTTCAGTTTGCGAGACCATCATCCCAAAAACCTATGACTGGCTGAAACGCCTCATCCGCGAACTGGGGCAGCCGGTTGGCTCCCTCCCGTTCGAGAGTTTCACCTGTCGGAAGGAAATAGAGAACTACTTGGAACGGATGACAAAATTTCGTCACGATAAGGAAGCCACAGTTCTGGGGATCCATGGCATGCGCGGCATCGGGAGGACGACCCTACTGAAGAAGTTTAACGATGAACTAGTTCGAAGATACGCCAGACGAAGGTCTCAACCAAGAAGATCAGGAAATTGTAGTGCATGCAAGAAAGATGGAAGAAAGGTGTGGAGGCCTCCCTCTTGCTCTTGCACTCATCGGCAGGAGTATGGCAGAAGCTTCCACTATTAAGTGGAAAGAGGGTTAACGAAATCTGAGTACATCCCCTCCAACGATAGAAGGCGTACCGGAGGATGTGCTACATTTGCTGGATCATGGCTTCCTAGGACCTGGGAAAAAACTGGATGGCACCCTAGAGGTCGAGAGTCTCGCCGGTCGGGAAGGAATCAAGGACTACTTGAAGCAAATGAAAGAATTTCTCTACAATGAGGAAACCACACTTCTCGGAATTCATGGCGTGGGTTGCACCAGGAAGACGACCTTGCTGAGGATATTTAACAACAACATAGTTGGAAGCAGCATCGCACAAAGGTTTGTTCATATAATTTTCATCACCCTGTCCAAATCTCCTGACATCGAGAAGATCAAGAGAGACATCAATGAACAAATGGGTGGAAGCTTATCATCTTTGGGCAACAACAACAGATTCTTGCTCTTGCTCGATGACACATGGGAGGAGGTGGACTTGACAAGCATGGGAATTCAAACTATTCCTTCATCCCAGAACAGGTGTAAGGTAATCATGACGGGCAGATCAGAATCAAATTGCCATATTATGCATGCCGATCCAACAAATGCTTCGTAATTTATCGAGGTACCAACCTTGACTGAATTAGAGGCGTGGATCTTCTTTCAAAGTGTTGTTGGTACTGAAGGTTTAGATACGGAAGATGGAGACCTTGCAAGACTTGCGAAGAGTGTGGTGAACAGCTCCCGTGGGATTCCTCTTACTCTAGAAGCCATCAGCAAGAGGATGAAAGGAGCTTCCTCTATATATCTATGGATCCGGGCTGAAGGAGTTCTGAAGTCAAACCCTCCAACGATTGAAGGCATGGCAAAGGATATTCTAGACTTGCTGGATGACGAAATCTGAGGACTTGGGCAAGAGGTTGGCTCCCTCCCGCACGAGAGTCTGGCCGGTCAGCAGCAAATAAACGACAACTTGAAGCGGATGGAAAAATTTCTCGATGATGATGAAGCCAGAGTTCTCGGGATCTACGGCATGGGTGGCATCGGGAAGACAACCCTACCGAGGCAATTTAATGAGAAACTATTTGGAAGAGACTTGAGACGAAGGTTTGACCATATAATATTCATCGAAGTTTCCCAAGCTCCAGAAATCGAAAGAATCAAGAGAGATGTTGAAGAAATAATTAGTGGAAAGTTATCGTCTCTAACCAAAAGCAGATTTTTGCTCTTGCTGGATGACGTATGGATGGAAGTAGATTTGAGGAGCTGGGGAATTCCTATTCCTTCATCTGAGAACAGATGTAAGGTAATTATGAAAGGGAGATCAATATCACATTGTCATATTAAGCATGTCGATTGATTAGATGCTACGAGATCTTTCGAGGTATTAGGCCTATCTAAATTAGAGGCTTGGATCTTCTTTCAAAGAAATGTTGGTAGAAATTTAAAGTCTGAAGGAGGAGAAATTGCCAGGCTGGCCAAGAGCATGGCAAACAAATGTAGTGGGCATCCTCTTGCTCTAGAAGTCATTGGGAAGAGTATGGAAAACGCTACCTCTGTTAATGAGTGGCGGGAGGCTAAAAGAAAGCTGATTAGATCCCCTCAAATGATAGAAGACTTTGCGAAGGATGTGCTACAGTTGATGCAGTTTAGGTTTGATAGGTTAAGGGATGATAAAATGAAGAATTGTCTTTTGTATATTTGCTTGTGGGGGGAAGATAAAGCAATTCCAAAAGATGATCTTATTGATTACTGGTTTGGGGAAGGATTTCTTGATTGTGATTACTCCAAAAGCTTGTATGAAGCTCGAGATAGAGGACGTGAAAACATCACAACACTGGTGTCATGTAGCTTGTTGCAGAAAGCATCGAAGGACAATAGATATGTGAGGATGCATGATGTTGTTCGAGACATGTGTTTATGGCTAACATCACGAAAATTTGACGAATATGGAAATTTTTATGCATATCTTAAAAGAGACCACAATCACTCTTCAAGTACTACGACATTGACAAATGTACAAAGACTATCAACAAAAACCAATTGGTATCTAGGGGAAAAAACCCTCCTTGGAGACTTCATCCCTAGTCCCTATCTCCAGACACTATTATGTGGTCATGATTATTATCCAAGTTTTTCAAATTGAGGGATTTTTCAAAATTGCACATCTGTTTGTGTTCTTGAGCTAAAGACTTGTGTCTTAAATTTTGCATTGAAGGATCTCACTTTATTAAAACAATTGAGGTATTTAGGCTTAAGTTGTACAAAATTGAGAACCCTACCCAATGAGATTGACTCCTTATTAAACTTGGTATATTTGGATTTCTCGTGGAATGAGAATTTGGAAATTCTTCCTGATACAATTGGCAGCCTTATGAAACTCCATAAATTAGACTTGTCATATACTAGATTAAAAGTTCTTCCTAGAACAATTGGGTCTCTTATCAAATTGGAAATTTTGTGTCTCTCAAAAGTTACCGGCTTGGAGTTTTTAGCAAATGATCCTTTATTGAATCATTCAACATTTAGAAATCTGGTAAGATATCAATATGTAATACGACAGTCGCCGGGATCGTCGGCTCGTGTTACAACACAAGAATCTGGCCTAACTAACAACTAAGAAGCACGAAATGTAATGATGCAAATTTTCGAAATAACGAGAAGCACAGGGAGCGGCAGCTGACCTAGGGTGACGTCCGGGAAGCTCTCTGATGGAGGACCATCTCAGCGACCAGGCTACAGCAGGTGACGGACCGGACGGCGCGCGAGCACTACCGCGCCGGAGCGCCAGAATCGACGATCAGGACCCCGGCTTCAAGTACACTGCCTGACAAGATCCTCCCGGCGAGCTTTCCCTTTTCTTGTTCGTTCATTTTCGTGAGTTTGTTTGTGTGTGTGTGTGAGGGTTCCCTGTGTTGTGGGCCCGTCCTGGACTTATGGGACCGATGCTAGGCCCATTAGAGGGGTTTTAGCTCATTTTGGGCCAAAACCCCTTAAATGACGGGTTTGCCCTTAGGGCAACCCCCTCTCTTTCTCTCTCCTATTTAAGGGAAGAGGAGGAGAGAGAATCGCAGTTTTTTTGATGAATGAATTTGAAGATGAGAAAACCGTGATGTGACCTCCTCATGATGCGTGAGAGAGAGGAAGAGGGAACCCCGATCTAGGTTCCCCCCCCCCCCCTTGAAGGGAAAAGAATAGGGGAAGAGGAGATGCGCCCAGGTTGCCACCCTCCTGCAGGGTCGCCGCCGCCGGCTCCGCCGTCTTGCAGAACCGCCGCTCGTTTCCACCGTCCCCGCAGCAGCTGCCGCCGTTTCGCCGCCCGCTGCGCTCGACGACCGACGACCGCGACAAGCTCTCCCAGCCGAATAGGGAGAAGTGACGCGCGCCAGCACGCCGCCCCTGCAGACGCCGCCGCCGTTTCCGCCTTCCCGCAGAGCCGCCACCGCCGCTTCTGCCGCCCTGCAGCGCCGCCGCCCTTATTTCCGCCGCTCTGCAGCGCCGCCACCGCCGCTTCCGCCGTCAGCGCGCCTGATGACCGTCGCCCGCGACTAGCGCTCCAGCCGCCGCCGTTGGTCCTAACTGGAGCTTCGACGACCCTCCCATCGTCATGCCGCCTCCCAGCACTGCCCCCTGATCGACCACCTGCTCCAACGCCGTCGATCGTGGACGCTGTTGCCAGGACTGCCAACGCACCCGTCAGGGCACGACTGACCCTCCTAGCGTGGCCTCTACCTGGACGAGCCGAGTTTACCCTCGCCCTGGCGCCCTTCGCCACCTGCTCGACGTTCCAGTCCTCCGCCTCCGACCGCCGGGAGGACTACCGCGAGCACGGGCCGTTACGGACCGAGTCGCCGACTCATCGACGGCCGCGCGCCGCTGTCCTCGCTGCTGCAGCTTCACCGCCGACCTTTGTAGCTGCCCCCGCCGCCGAGCCCTGCCGTCGCCGCATCCCGTCTTCCGGCCGCCGCCGCCGTTTCTTTCTTCAAGCTGATTTCCACCGTTTCTTTCCCGTTATACCGCTTGCAGCCAACTCGGGAGGCCGCCACTCCACCGGGCGATATCTTCCGCACCGTCTGCTCGCCCAGCCGTCCTCCACGACCGCCGGAACGCTGAAGCGCCGCCGCCGGAGCCCTAGCCGCCGAAGGAAGGAGACCGCCGTCTCCCGCTGAGTCGACTCAGCAGGAACGGACCGATTCCGGGCTGAGTTGACTCAGCGGTCCAACCCGGTTTTCTGGATTGAACCGGCCCGAACCGGTCTGAGCCAGACCGAGCCGGTCCAGACCGCCTGAACCGGCCCAGACTGCCCCGAGCCGGACCTGAACCGGCCCGGAACGCCTTGAACCGGCCCAGAACGCCTGAACCGGCCCAGAACCGGCCCAGAGTCTCCCTATGGGTCCCGAATAGGCCCACATTGCCCAGAGAGGCCCACTTAGGCCTAAGAGTCCATGATTAGGGGGTTTTCGTTGACTTACTAGTGGTATCGTAGTCGTTATTCCTTACGGCGCTTCTTCGTGCTTGCAGGTCGGTCTTCTCAACGTACGAGGAGCTGCATCGCACCGCGACCTTCCGGACTCCGGTCCCGCAGGTCAAGACGCTTACCTCTTAGAGTATTATTATCTATTCCAGTGCCGGCCACGTGTGTTCCACCGCCGGGGATTAGTTATAGGATTAGCTTTAGGATTGGGGTTCGCCAGGGATTGGGTACTTCTTATATACCAGACTAGGTTCGTTTTCATCGTACGAGTGCGGGCTACCCTTACTGTGGTATCCCGAAACGTAGGTCGCCGAGCTGATCTATCGGATCATTGGGAGCTTGATATCCCTAGTTCAGTCCTCACTAGACTTTTCAGAGTTTTCACCCTAGGTCAGCGGCAGAAGCTCGTGACTCTCATTGTTTTTGAACGCGCATTTGCATTTTCATTCCGCTGCATTTAGTCATTAGGCGAACTCCCTGTGTTGTAACCCGAGCCGCGCGATCCCGACATCAGTCGTGTTACATCACTCTCCAAGCGACGCTCGATGGATCGACCTTCCCACGTTCCGTTAGATCGACTACCAACGACTACGGTGGAAGCCCACGACCGGTGTGATCCGCACCCGTACGACGACTGTGAAGACTCGAACGAACCCAAGAAACAAACCCGACCCAACCCGGGCAAACGAGAGGTACCTAAGAAGCTAGTCCTCGGCGGTGGGGCGAGCACCTTCAGCACTGGGGAAGGTGATGATACTCGAACGAGGGCGGCGTCGTGATCCGAAGATCGCAGTGGTCCGAAGCACCCTCGCACGCGGGCAGCACCAACCTGCAAGGGGAAGAGACTATCCGCCGTGAGGTAGGCACAAGAAGATATCACGATACTAACTAAAGGGCGAGGAGAATCCGGGTAGCGGGATCCCTCGTTCAGCAGTGGTGTCGGACGACCCGAGTATCGGGGCCGAAGTGACAGACCTATCGGTCGACGCTAAGAACACGGTGATCGCGAGCGATCGAACTGGCGGCGGCGAGCAACGTCACGGCCCGGTCGACGGTGGCTCGTTAGCGTCGGACGACCCTGAAATCAAAGGCAGGAGTATTCCAGCGGCGGCTCAAAGGACGGCGGCTGTGATCGACCGGATTCAGGCGGCGCGTAGAAGCAGCAGCGGCCGCGATCGTCAGTCGTCGGCGACTCGGTCCGGCAACGGCCCGGTCTGGCGGCAGTCCTCCCGGTGGTCGGAGGCGGTGGACTGGATCGTTGAGCGGGCGGCGAAGGGCACCAGGGCGAGGGCAAACTCGGCTCGTTCCAGGCAGAGGCCACGCCAGGAAAGTCCGTCGTGCCCTGAAGGGTGCGTTGGCGGTCCTGGCAACAGCGTCCACAGGCGACGGCGTTGGGGCAGGCGGTCGATCAGAGGGCAGCGCTGGAAGGCGGCGTGACGGTGGGAGGGTCGGCGAAGCTCCAATTAGGACCGACGGCGGAGGCTGGGAGGGCTAGTCGCGGGCGACGGTCGTCAGGCGCGCTGACGGCGGAAACGGCGGCGGCGGCGCTGCAGAACGGCGGAAATGGTGACGGCGGCGCTGCGGGACGGCAGAAGCGGCAGCGGCGGCTCTGCAGGAAGGCGGAAACGGCGGCGGCGGCTCTGCAGGACAGCGGCGGTCTGGGCGCGTCTCCTCTCCCCTATTCCGGCTAGGGAGAGCTTGTCGCGGGTGTCGGTCGTCAGGCGCGCTGGCGGCGGAAACGGCGGCGGCGACTCTGCAGGACGGCGGAAATGACGGCGGTGGTTCTGCAAGACGGCGAAGACGGCGGCAGCGACTCTGCAGGAGGGCGGCGACCTGGGCGCATCTACTCTTCCCCTATTCTCTTCCCTTCAAGGGGGACCCTAGATCGGGGTTCTCTCTTCTTCTCTCACGTGAGTATGGGAAGGTCACATCAACATGTCAATCTGTTTTCTTCATTTCAAAACATGGTCTCCGCGATACTCCTTCCTCCCTTCCTTATATAGGAGAGAGAAAGAGAGGGTTGCCCTAAGGGCAGTCCCATAATTCACGGGGTTTTGGCCCAAAAATAGGCTAAAACCCCTCTAAAGGGCCTAGAACCGGCCCATAAGTACTAGGGAGGGCCCAAACACGGGGAAAACCCTCCCATACACACACAAATAGTTCTCATGAAACAAATAAAGCAAGAAACGGGGAAAAACCCGTCGGGAGGGTCGCATCACGCGATGTACTTGAAGCCGGGGTCTCGGGCATCGGCTCGGGTGCTCCCCCGCGGTAGTACTCGCGCGCCGTCCGGCTCGGCACGTGCTGTCACCTGATCGTGTGCATGGTCCTCCATCATCCTCCCCGGGTGGGAAGAACTCGACTGCGACGAGTTAGAGCCGAGTATCTCGTCCAAGGGCTCGATAAGCTCCGGGCGTAGTCGCTGCAAGTCTTCCTCTGAGATCCATGCATCTTCGGTCGCTGGTCGGTCCTACCAGCGGACAAGGAACATGCGACCCACTCTTCCCTCGGCAGCGTGAATCACCTCCCTCAGTACCGACTCTACTCGCTCATGCCTCGGTGGGGAAGAAACTGGTGGGGAAGGAGAAGGTCGCTCAATCACATCACTCATCTCGCCTCGGGAGTGTGTGAGGCCTCTAAATCCCTAATAGGATCCGACATGGGTAGGTATCGGACGAGATCACAAACGTTGAAGGTGGAACTCATGCCCCAATCAGATGGAATACCCACTACGTAAGCGTCTCGTTGATCACCCTGACAATAGGAAAGGGCCCGGCACTGCGAGCATGAAGCTTCGCAGCGACCCGCAGGAGATGACTCTCGTGCCGCAATCTAACCATAACAAGCTCACCTCGGAAAAACTCACGGATCGACGACCTACATCAGCGTTAGCTTTGTACTTCTCGTTTTGGGAAACAATGCGAGAATGAATGTCGTGATGCATGTCGCTCATGTACTGTGCAAATGAAATGCCCTCAGCTGAAGTCCTAGTATGCGGATCTACGGGTGCGAGGTCTAAGGGCCTACGTGGTATCTGGCCGTAGACGATCTCAAAAGGAGTGCGGCCAGTAGTGCGGCTCACCGAGGAGTTATAAGCAAACTCCGCTCTCAGGAGAACCCGATCCCATGTCCTAACATTATCTCCTATGATACAACGAAGTAAACTACCTAAACTACGGTTAACTACCTCTGTCTGACCGTCCGTCTGTGGGTGATACACTGAGGAGAACTTGAGCTTCGTGCCCAATAAGATCCACAGGGTCTTCCAGAAGTAGCTCGTAAACCTAACATCCCTATCGGAAACTAAAGAGCGGGGTAGGCCGTGAAGCTTCACGATCTCGTCAAAGAACAATGTCGCTACTCGTGAGGCGTCGGCGGTCTTCGAACATGGCACAAAGTGAGCCATCTTCGAGAACCTGTCGACAACAACCATGACGAAGTCGTGTCGACGCGACGTCCTAGGGTAACCCGAGGACGAAGTCGAGATCGACGCCGTCCCCATGGGCGGGCTGTGACTGGTAGGGGGCAAATAGAGACCAGCGTTCGCTTGGTCATCTTTGCCCTAGAGCAAGTCAAACAACGGGAAACAATCCTACCTACGTCTCTCTTCAGAGACGGCCAAAAGAACTGGTACTCGAGCGCCTGTATAGTCTTGTTGACACCGTGGTGCCCACTAAGACCTCCCGCATGCGTCTCCCAAATAAGGAAATCCCGGATCGACGTACGGGGAACACAAAGTCTCTTCCCTCGAAAGAGATATCCCTCCAAAATACAGAAATCTCGCACTCCGGCTCTGGCCACTACCGACTAGATCAGAAAGTTTCCCGAAGTCCGGGACAGCCAGCATAAGCATCTACCATCTGCTCGAACCCCTAATACACGAACCTGCATCATATGTAGGACATGCGGCCGGCGGCTCGCGTGCCGCCGACGGCGTTGTCCTTCCCCTTCTTGTGCCGGATGACGAACGTGTAGTCCTGTAAGTACTCGATCCACCGTGAGTGCCTGGCCGCTGACCTTCCTCTCGATCCCGTAGATGTCTCAGTGGCACTATGATCTGAATAGAGTACAAACTCCTTCGGGAGGAGATAATGGCGCCGTGCTCTCAAAGACTCGGACGAGGGCGTAAAAACTCACGATCGTAGTTATCATACCCGCGCTTCGTATCGTCCAGCCTTCTCACTAAAATACTCTACCGGGTGTCCTTCCCGGCTAAGGACTCCCCCTATGCCCTACTCCGGAGGCGCGTCACGCAACCTCAAATACCCTCTCAAAGTCCGGTAGTCGTAAGACGGGGGCCTCGGTCATGAGCCGCTTCAGCCTCGAAAGCCCTCTCTCGCCGCCTTCGTCCACTCAAACTTCTCGAGCCGAATCAGATCAGTAATGGGCGCGGCTACCCCGCTAAAGTTGAGCACAAATCGACGGTAGAACGCCGCTAACCCAATGAAGCTCCTGACGCCATGTACGTCCCTCAAAGGTGGCCAGGTCGTAATGGCCGACACCTTAGCCGGATCAGCGGCTACTCCGCGAGCCGACAAGATGAACCCTAAGAAGCTAATCCTCCGCCGTGAAGAAGCTGCACTTCTTCGGGTGAGCGTATAGCTTCTCCCCGAGCAGCGCGGCGCAAACATCTCGAAGGTGCCGAAGGTGATCCGCACGGGACCCTGCTATACACCAAGATATCGTCAAGCAAACGACTACGAATCTACCTATGAACGGGCGTAAGACCTCGCTCATCAACCGCTGGAATGTGCTCTGGGCGTTCGACAGCCCAAATGGCATCACATTCCACTCGAACGTGCCATCTTTTAATCTTGAAGGCCGTCTTCCACTCATCTCCCGGTCGAATACGAACCCGATGATATCCGCTCCGGAGGTCTATCTTCGAGAAGATAGTCGCTCCAGCCATCTGGTCAAACAAGTCCCGCACTCGGGGAATCTGGGAAGCGGCATTTCACGTAATCCTATTGATGGCCCTCGAATCACAAGACATACGCCACGTGCCATCCTTCTTCGGGGCAAGCAATGCGGGGACGGTGCACGGCTCATGCCTCGCCGGATGATCCCCTTGGCTCGGAGCTCCGTGACTGCTCGTGTAGCTCCTCATACTTTACCGGGTCCATCCGGTAATGAGGCAAGTTCGGGAGCGAGGCCCCTGAATAAGATCTATCACAGTGCCGGGATGCTACGCATGGGTGGGAGCTCATCGGGCAGCTCCTCGGGAAACACATCACTAAACTCTGTCATCAGCTCGGCCAACTCTGGTGCATCCGATGGCGGTAACGGGTCCCCCGAGGGGATGTCGAACGTGAGGGCGAAGCAGATAGGTGTGTCCTCTGGGCTGGCCTCCAACTCACGTATAAAAATACACCCGTTCGTTACGATCGGATACTTCGGCGCTGGGGTTGGCTTCTTCGGCTTCCTCGATCCGGATGACCCGGCGGGAATGACCTCCGTCGGCGGGGCGGCCGGTGCAACTCTGATCGACGCCCGAACCGAGGGGTACCACAGGAGCTGTCGTCCTCTAAACATAAATGAAACAGTATTCGCCCGGCCTTCTAGCCTGACGTTATGATCAAATAACCATGGCCGACCTAAAATGATGTTGCCAATCCTCATGGGCAATACATCACAGATGACGGTATCCTCGTAGGTACTCACCTTCATCGGGATGGCACACTGGTGCGTCACCGGAAGGGTGGAGGCGTCGATCCAAGACACGAAGTATGGTGTGGGATGGGGAACTAAAGTGAGGCCAAGCTTGGCCACTGAATCTGCGGAGACGACGTTGAGGCAGCTCCTGCTATCCACGATGAGCTTGCAGGTACGGTCTCCAATCCTCAGGTAAATGTAGAAAACTGAGGTACGCTGCACAAGCTCGGCAGCGGTCGGCGTCGCGAAATCCGTCGGCAAGGTAGGAGTAGCCGATGGAGTGGGTGCCAAGGTACGTGTCGCTGGGGTACTGACCAGTGTAGCCGGAGGAACCGGTGAGACGTCAGGTAGTCCCGAAGTGTCCGTAGTGACCGGTGTATCCGTCGGCAGGCAAATGTCCGCGGGGAAGGGTGAGGACGGTGCCGGAAGATCTGGTCGGACCCTAATGTTGACCAGCGGCAAGTGAGGCGCAGTGGCGCTCGGTGGTGGAGAGGCGGGCAAGATCACGATGATGCCCGTGAAGGCCTGACTATCCTCGTCCTCGTCGTCGGGGCAATCTCCCTGATACACGTCCACCTCCGAATCCTGTGCAGGGGAATCGATCTGGTTCCCCATAACATCTACGTAGAAAAGAGAAACGCACTCGGAAGCTCGATGACCAAATCCCTGACACTTGAAGCATTTCATGTTGGCCGGGGCCCTAGGTGGTGCTCTTGCCGTCGAAGCCATGGTCGATGCTGAAGTCGTCGGGATAGGCGTGGTCGTCGCTGGTGCTGGTGGGGCGGTGTCGGCGCCCCTCAAGGCCGGGGTGGGGTTCCGGGACCACCTGGTGGAAGTCGAGCTCGTCCTAGCGGCGCTCGCCGTCGTGGTCGTAGTCCTCGCGGCCGAAGATATAGTCATTGAGGCCGCCTTCTCAAGGATGTACTCGTTATCCTCTACAATCCGATAGGCCTGGTCAACCGTCATCGGGTTCAACTCCAAGACCTTCGCTCCTAACTCGGGCTTCAGCCCTCGGACAAAATAGACGATCTGCTGCTCGGGGTTCTCCACCGTCCGGCACCTCATGCGGCACTCCTCAAACTCGGTGATATAGTCGCGTACCTTCCGTCGCCCTTGCTTGAGGTCAAGCCAGTGCAACAATAGGTGAGTCTGGTGGTGAGTCGGAACATACTTGTTCCCCAGTCTGCTCGTCATGTCGGCCCACGTGAGGGGTGGGTCTCGTCGTGCTCGGGCGGCGGTGACCTCGTTCACCCAAAAGATCTGGGCCTCCTTGCCCAGGCGAGTCTCCGCGAAGGCCGTGCGCACATCATCCTCCGTAATCTCAAAGAAACGGAAATAACTCTCCAATGATCGCTCCCAATCCTCAAAATCGCGGGGTTCCCGACTTCCGTCGAAAACCGGTGTGTCCATGCGAGTGTTCTTCTGGATCAGGCGGCGAAGGTCCTCCCTCCGGCGGCTAACGTCACCCACTGAATCGTCGTCGCGGCGTCGGGGTGGGGACCTATATGGTCCGTGATCTCGAAGTCGGTCGTCGTGGCGCCGAGGGTGCTGGGCGCCTCCCACGGAGAAAATTAAAGAAGAGGGAATGGTTTATAAGATGCGATGATTATTAAGGTTAGCGAGTTTCGATTACGGAATGCTTATATGTACTATAACCCTAAGTAATAAAATATATATTATATACATGTCACATCGCGCCGGGTAGGCGCCGCGTGGGCCCGCGTGGCGCTGCCACGTGGCCCTGAGTGCCACGTCGCATCCACGTGGGTCCTACGTGAAATTAAAACCCTTTTTGCTTATTTTTAATTCATTTTTAACATTAAAAATTGCAAAATTAATTCAGAAAAATCCAGAAAAATCCCTAAAAATTAGAAAATTCATAACTTTTAAAATATAACTCCAAATTAATCCAAATTTCTTTCAGTTGATCCGAAATTTAATTATCTATCATTCTAAAAAGTCCAAATTAATAAATAATGAGAGTTTTAATTTTCATTTCAAAAATACATTTACTTTTTAAGGATTTTAACTTATGAAAATGTAAATAAATATTTATAAAACATTTTCTCTCATTATTTTAACTTTAAAAGAACCTCTATAATCTCAAGTAAAGATGGGTTATTAATTATTTATCTTTAAATCATCATATTTGACCCTAATTTAGAGTATTTTTTGAAATTATAATAACTTTTTCATGGAATGATAGAAAAATACACATAAGTATGATATCATGCATGGAAATGAAATCATTTATGACTTAATATGCATCAATAATCATGTTTTATCATGTTAATTTAGCATGTTATCAGTAGGCGTTGACTTACCAAGAAGACAGCTACAGTGACAAACCCTGCTACGTGCCGAGACGCCAGTCGGATGACTATTATCGCCGCTCAATCTCTTCCTTATCTTCACTTCACCACATGGACTCTCGACGTCCAATAGCTAAACTAACATCATTATCGTCAACAAGTATTTTAGCCGGATGAATCTGAGGAAGACTAGAAGCAGGACGATGGGAGGATATCTGATGCAGGACACGGTGGTGAGAACCCTCGTGCCTGATCAATGACTCTGAGGGTGACTAAGGATAGCCGGTCAACCCTAACCTACAGATAAGTGAAATCCTAGACTCTAGATACGACCTCTAACCTAAGCCTAAGTGCAAGCAAGCGTGCCGATCAGCGGAGTCGACTCCGGGTGACCCGGGGAAACTCGCGATGATGGATAGGGTGAGATCCTCTCGATCCACGTCCAGAGGCGTGGAGGTCGCTCGTCGTGGAGTAGCCGGAAGGCCGCAGCTCACGCTCAGTGCTGGACCTGACGTACGCGAGAGAGATCTCGATCCTATATCCGCTCTATCCTATCTACGTCGTCCGACGGCGGTGGAGACGAGCAAAGGAAATGATTCGAAAAGTAATTAACTTGAAAGAGGGGTCGAAGCTAACCTGCGGGGCGCGAGCCCGGTCGGTCGGGGCGAGGGGAAGTCGTCGGGCGCGGCAGCGATGCCTGACGCCAAAGAGTCGGCGACGGTACGCGAGGGGCGGTGCGCTGGCGCGGTGCAGAGGAGGACGGAGCGAGGCGAGCCTGACGAGCGCACGAACACTGGGAGGTGGGAGGCGGCGTCCGGATGAGTCGGGCGGACAGAGCGTGTCGTGGCCGATCGGGGGTGATCAGTGACCGTTTAGCCGAGCTCGACCGTTTGCAGGCCGGTCTTGACCGGCTCTGGGCTGATCTGGACGGCTCTGGGCCGTCTGGACGCTCGCTCGTGCCAGACAGTCGGGGCTCGGGCCGGACTGAATCCCAGCAGACCGACCCGGTGGCTTGGCTGAGCCGGGCGGCCGATCTGAACCGGGCGGGCCGGTCCGGGCCGGGCGGGCTAGCCGGATGGACTGGACCAGGGCGGTCTGGTCCGGTGCGGCTGGCTCGGCCAGGTGGTCTGGACGGGGGTCCGGTCTGGTGGCCGCGACTGGGCTGGCGCGGCCCGGTCCGGTCCGGGCTGACTCGGACCGGTCGGAGGGGGGGGGGAGGACCGGTTCCCGCTGAGTCGACTCAGCGGGAATCGGTCATTCGTCTTCTCCCCGTTTAGGGTTTCTGCTGTGGCGATTCTGGGCGGCGCGCGGCGATTCCGGCGTGGGAGCGGTCGATCCGGGCGGCGATTCGAGGAGAGGAGCTGGGGCGGCCGCCCTCGAGGCGGAAAGGGACGAGGTGGTCACGGCGATGACGCGGGAGGCGCGCGGGACGACGACGGCGCGAGCAGTCGACGGGATGTCAACGTCGTCCGGGCGAAGGAGACCGGATCTTGGCGCGGAGACGAGGTGGAACTCGGTGGCGGCGGGTTGCGACGGCGGAGGACACGGTCCGGGCGTGGACGGAGGGTCAACCCGTGGGGAAGGAGTGGGGAGGCGGCGGTTTGGAGGGAGGGGTTCACCGGAGATGGGGGAGGAGGTGGAGGTTGGGGTGTAGGTCCGGGGAGCGGGTAGGGAGGCGGATTCGTGGGGGTGGACGTGAGCAGAAACAGCGGCGGAGCGGTTCGCCGGAGAGGAGGATGGATGGGAAGGTTCTGGGAACGGAGAGGACGGAGATCTCGCCGGAGGAGAAGCGAGGATGGCCGGAGATGGTGGTGGAGGTGGAGGAGAGAGGTAGGTTGTGGAAGAGATGAACCGGAAGGTGGAGGGGCTGGCCGGAGAGGGAGGCGATCTCGCCGGAGGAGAGGTCGGGGATGGCCGGAGATGGAGATGGGGATGGAGGTGGAGATGATGGCGGTGCGGCGGTCCGGAGGCGGCGGCAGCGGCGGCGGCCTGAGGCGGCGGCGGCGGCGGCGGCTTGAGGACGGCGGCGTCGCGAAGATGGTGGAGAAGAACCAGCTGGCCGGGGCAAGGAGTGGCGGCAGGGCCGCGGCGGCGGCGGCGGCGGCGGCGGCGGTGGCGGCGGCGGCGGCGGCGGCGGCGGTGGCGGCGGCGGCGGCGACGACGGCGGTTGGACTCCTTCCCGCCTTCCTTGAGCAGCCACTTGAGAGGGAGATCACTCCTTTCTTTCTTCAAATGACGGCTAGGATTGTGGGGGTCCCTTCCCCTCTTATAGAGCCCTTTGTTGGGCCAAGAGAGGAAAGGGCCCACTTGAGGCCCACAACCCACACCCATACTCATAGAAATATAATAAAAAGGTTCACAAAGAAGAATGGGCTTCACAAATGGGATCCCGAAAAGGGAGGAAACTCACCCGAAGCCTAAAGGGAGAGAAGAATAAACGAGGACCCGCTTAAACACGTGCGGGTCAAAAGATCCATAATAAAGAAATAAAGAAGTAAAGATAAGCGGATAGATCCGCGCGCGCAAAAGGGCTCCTCCGGCGCCGTGGATGCCGTGTCTTGGTGGCGACGGGGTCGTACGCCACCAATCCTCCCGGAGTCGGAAGAACTTGACTCCGCCGAGTTAGCAAGAGAAGACGGCAGTGGGGCTCCAATGATCTGATCGTAGTCGCTCTAGGTCCACCTCCGAGATGTATACGTCGCTCCTCCCAGTGGTCGGCCCGGCGCTGCACAAAGACTCTCCATGAAACTCCGTCCCCGAAAAGTCAATTACCTCCCGAAAAATCTCCTCAACTCGCTCGTGCCGATCGGGTGGTAACGCTGGGGAAAGTGGACTTCCGTGCAAACTCTCTCTCAAAGAATGGGCCGGTAGGTGAAGGCTTAACGTCGATGAGAGAGGTAGAGCTGGGTGACGTCGATCCATCACATGGAACGTGGAGCTATTCCCCCACGAAGGAGGGATGTCGACGACATAGGCGATCCCGCCTATCCTGGGAAAGGACTCGAGACGGGCCGGGTGCTAAGAGCAGGAGCATAACGCTCGGGCCTCAGCCCTAACCATAACCCTGGTCTCCCACCCGGAAGACCCGAGGTCGACAAAGGCAAATCGGCAGCACCGCTTGTACGATGCATACCGGCTCAATACTCTATCATGAATGTCCCGATGCAACCGACTAACATGCTCGGGCAAATGCGACTCGACCCTAGAAACTCTAACATGAGGGTCGAGGGGAACTATGTCTAAGGGCTTGCGGGGTGCTAAGCCATGTGCAATCTCGACGGGGCTCACGCCGCAGGTATGGTCGGAAGAGGGGTGGTAAGTGCACTCGGCGCATGCTAGGGTCACGTCCCCAAATGGTCAAACTCGTGGGCCAGCTGACCAAAGTCGCTTTCCTCACGCTATGATCGATGACGTCGATCCGTGCGTCAACTGGGATGATAACCGCTAGAGAATGTGAGCTTAGTCCCAAGTAAGCTCGCGAAAGTCCTCCGTAAGTGACTCAGTGAACCGCAGGTCGCGGTCTGAAATAATGGACGTGGATAGTCCATGTAGGCGCATAAGTGATGGCGCGCCTACCGAAGATGCATCGTCGGGCAAATGATGGCTGACGGGCAACTGGGGTGGTAGGATCACATCCACTAGTGATCTCGGAATAGCAACGCTGATCATGTCCCTCATCAGTGTGCTCGTCAGGGTGCTGGCTGGAGCGGGAGCCTCGACGGCTGCGGGAGCAGCTGGCCTGATCGGGGTGTGATCAATCAGCTCAGGAGTGTCATCGCACTCGTCTGCCAGGGCCTCATCAGCGAGATAAACATCGTCGCTTGAAGGAAGGTCATCCTCATGGGAGCCACGGTCGAGTCCCTTGACCTCGAGAAGGAGGTTCCACAAAGGACACTGCTTGCTCCAATGTCCTCGCCCTGCACACTTGAAACAAGTGGTGTGGACTTGGGACAAAGCCGTCAGTATCATGAGGTGCGTCCGCCGGTGGTGGTCGCCGAGATGATGCCGACGCTATCGACATCTCGGGTGTAGTCCGTCCCATTCCCGATACTAGATCGTATCGGTGAAGCCGAGGTGGTCGGACTAGATCGCGTAGGAGCGATCCTCGTAAGAGGCCGAGATGGAGGAAAAATCGAAGTCATCGGTGGGTCGCACCATATGCTCCATGTGCTCCCTGACAGGCATCGTGCCCCTCGTCTGGGAATGACGCAGACTCATACTCGAGGAACATACTTGTTCCTCAAGCGTTGAGCCATATCTATCCATGAAGTGATGGGTTGTCCTCGTCGATGAGCTGCATGACGCTCATCCTCCCAAAAGATCTTGGCGTGTCCGCCAAGTCTCGTCTCGGCGTACTCAACGCAGAGGTCGTCATCCATGCGATAGTATCGAAAGTAGGAGTTCATAGCGGACTCCCAATCGATATAGTCTCTAGGCCCTCGAGAGCCATAAAAGACTAGATCAACGGCGCGCATACCTTTCAGTATGCGGGCACTATGATCCTCGTGTCGCCTATCCCGATCGTCGTATCGGTCTGCGCGGTAGTCATCACCAATGTCGCGGTGGGGAGGACTCCGGTAACGCCTATGATCGGGATAACGCTCATGATCGTGATAACGATCATAACGTGCGTCCTCGGGTGCGTGAGTGTAGTCTCGCGCACGCGGATAGTCGCGATGAAAAGCATCGCGATCTGGCGACTGACGGGCAACTCGCCGATCGAGATCGTCTCGTCGGGGAGGGTCGCCTCTATATCTAGAGTAGTGTCGCTGATCCTGACCCTGATCACGATCGTGGTGTCGATGGTCGTCATAGCGCGGTCGTGGCGGTGGCGGATGGGGTGGGTCGTCCAAATGAGCTCGATAGGCCTGCCCGCGACGGTCATATGTGTCCTGGGGCTGACGACTGTCCACTCGGTCGCGTCCATCGTCGTGGCGTGGGGCACCTCGACGACTAGGCTCATCCTGATAATAGTAGTAGTCAGGGTAGCTGTGATCGTAACGATCACTACCGGGGTCCACGGGCCGCCGGGGCTCGTGAAACTCTCGAGGGGCCTGACTAACTGGCGGTGTGGTGAGTCGTGCGGATAGTGGTGGCAGCGGCGAACGGGCTCGATCATCCAAATGAGCTGGGTAGGCCTTTCTGTGGCGACCATAAGCATCCGAGGGCCAGCGATGGTACACTCGGTCGCGACCATCATCGTGACGTGGGTCGCCTCGACGACTAGGATCATCTCGACAATCATAGTAGTCGGGGTAGTGGTGATCGTAATGATCACCATATGGGCTCACGGGCCGTCGGGGCTCGTGAAACCGCGGGGGGGGTGGCTCCGAGGCATCGCACAAATGCCGTGAAGATGGGGATCCTCCTCTAGCTCTGGCGGAGCGTGACTCGAATGCCATGAAGATAACCTAGGGGTGCCTATATGATGCAATGACCTAGATGATGTCCTAACTACGCTACGGAGGCTCAGGTGAGCGTCCTCAAGGACCGGGTTGGGCGAGAACCCAACGACCGCTCTGATACCAATTTGATGCAGGACACGGTGGTGAAAACCCTCGCGCCTGATCAATGGGACTGAGGTTGACCAGAGGTAGCCGGTCAACCCTAAACTAGGACTAGGCAAATCCTAGACTGTAAATACGTGACCTCTAACCTAACCCTAAGTGCAGGCAGGCGTGCCGATCGGCGAAGTCGACTCCGGGTGACCCGGGGAAACTCGCGATGATGGATAGGGTGAGGTCCTCTCAAGTGGCTGTTCTATGAGTATGGGTGTGGGTTGTGGGCCTCAAGTGGGCCCTTTCCTCTCTTGGCCCAACAAGGGCTCTATAAGAGGGGAAGGGACCCCCCCACAATCCCTAGCCGTCATTTGAAGAAAGAAAGGAGTGATCTCCCTCTCAAGTGGCTGCTCAAGGAAGGCCGGGGAAGGAGTCCGGATCTTGGCGCGGAGACGAGGTGGAACTCGGTGGCGGCGGGTTGCGACGGCGGAGGACACGGTCCGGGCGTGGACGGAGGGTCAACCCGTGGGGAAGGAGTGGGGAGGCGTCCGGTCAACCAAATCAGTGGAACTCACTTCCTGTCCAACTCCAGGAAAGTTGTGAGGGCGCTGAGATCACGTGAAACTTCCAATGGTATCGATAAGTAAATCCGATGGCAGGAAACGACATCCTACATGGCAGGTTTCACGGAGTTAATCGTGAACTGCGTAGTTAAACGCTCGAGAGAGAAATTATCGTGGGCGTTGACTTACAGAAGCGTTCCTGCGAGCGTTCTCGTACAGAAAGGAAAACGAAGGAAAAGATGAAAGCTTTGGACCGTCCACGTTCCACGTGCACCTCGATCATCATCGTTGACACAAATCGCGACCTCATCAAGCGACCGCCACGGATTCCACATACTCTACATTTGACGGTTATTCCGGAATTGAAGACTATCCCACGCGCGTGATGACATTGTCACCGTGATCGCACAGGATTAAACACAATATAATCGCCACCACTTCCTCTCTATCCTGAGGCATCGTTTCGTCCCAACCCTCTATCTTCTCTCATCTATAAATAGACGAATGGATGAGACGAAACACATGTTGTTTTGATAAAATCGGTTCCTTTTGGTTACTATTTGGGTACTAATACCCTTCGTGTTCATCATTTCTTCCTGTATCTCCCTCCATTTCCCTTCTCGGTTCTTCATCGCGAGTTCTATCCCTCTATTCTGCTCTCCCTACCTTCTGTCATCATTAATCTTCATCACAGTAAGAAGCCAACGGAGAGATATATTGGATCAAAATCGAATCCAGAATGCATTACTTCACGTCAAATCCAGGTAATATCCTCTTCCTCTGCGTGAAGAATAGTTTGTATCTGAGATCATAAGTCCAACATAAGACCGTTTTTGTTTATCTATTTTCCCCCGTCACCATCGCATTCTTCTCTTTTCTCTACCTATCCTCTACTTCGTATCATTATTACCCTCCATATTTTTCTCTGTTCACACTCCCAAATAATATTAAAATTCCCTCCTATCATTACATATTACGTATTATACTATCACACTTCCCTCTTCTCCACATATTCATTCCTTCTTCCTCTCTTCGAGTTATCCTCTCCAATATACAAACATCTCTTCGCCCTCTTCTCTCTCCTATACTCCTTGATATATTTCATTCAAACTCTTATATTATATATAATTATTCATATTATCATCTTTATTATCATCTTCTTCTCTCCTATCATTTTATGAAATATTCTCTACCATATTTTTTGAATTATAAACTTATTTCTCACTGATATCACTTCATAGGTCCTCCCTCATATGTAGGATTATTATCTAATTCATTGATAACATGCAAAAATATGCTCTACACCATCCTTTTATTTGCATTTTGATCATTGAAAGTTTGAAATCAACAAGGATTTTGCATGTTATCATGATGTCATGCTTGAATTAAACACTTTTATTGCACTTGAACATGGATGAGTTAATGACAATTAACTAGGGCTGTTATGAGAAATTTTAAGTAAGAGTTACTCTCATAAATAAATACTCTAATAGTACATGTGGACAGGATAATTCATATTCTTTTAGCATTTACTTTAAATGAAGCATATTATTTTCTTTTTCAGCAATTAACACCTTCATTTAAGTCTTTTAAATGCAATTCATTTTATTAATGCCCTTAATGGGCTTATTTTTGCTAATGAATTTCGGAGCATGTGTATAGGATTTGCATGTAAATCGTGGGAGCCAATCACATGAAGAAACGCTGAGCTGTGTACACGGCGATGTGTACACAGCTAACGAATAGCTCACTTGTTGAGTACGAGTACCAAATTATGCAAGTCACCCTCCACCAATCAGATGGAGGGAGACCAGGCGCTGAGCAACCACAACGAATAGCACCGACGCGCGTGTGGAGCGAGCCGCACCAAGGACCTAAAAAACTCACTAAAGAGGGGGGAAAGCATTGCAATTTCAAGAGGGTTGCGATCTCTTTAAGAGCAGAGGGGAGGAGACGGAAGCGCCGTTCTTGATTTCCCATCCAAGAAGATTCTTGGCCTGGAGGACACAACGGGAAATGAGATCCACATTGAAGTAGCAACGACCGGAGCGTTCAAAGAGAACTTCTACCCCTCCGATCGGAAGCTGCGATTAGGTTTGCGTATATTGATTAGATAAGAAATTTTTTCATTTAGGTTTCTTTTATTGTTCTCTCATTCTTCTTAATTCTTCCATTCTAAAATCTTTAGTACAGGCAGTAGACGTTTCAATTTAATTCATTTGATTCTGTTGTTTCTTTTCTTTTCTTTTCTTTTCTTTTCTTTTCTGAATTGAATAATTCAGTGTAGGTACATGTAATTCATTTTTAATTCCGTAAATTCCTTCTGTTCTTTCTCCTTTCTTCTGAAAATAATCAATTCGTTTTATTGCTTGTTTGAGATTTTACTTCATAATTTTCGTGTTTTTTAATTAGTGTAGTCAGTTAGTTTAAGTGAATTTTTAAATCTGAATTGCTTATTGATAACATGCTATTTATGCATGTAATTATATAATTACTAATGCAAATTAAGGCATTAATCATTACAAATATATGCATGTTATCATATTTTAAGTATATTTCTATCATTTTGTGTAAATTCATGTTATGATCTAAAAATAAACCAAATTATGGATTATAATAAATAATTACACATTAAAATCTTTAATCCTAATTATCTTTATGATCATAATCATGTTTTAAGAGTGAAAATATGAGAGAAAAGATATTTATTAACATTTATGTATTTATATAAATTTATTTTATATAATACATAAATGTATAAAATTAATTAAAATTTATTCTCTTCTTATTTTAATAATTTGACCTTTTATAATTATAGATTATTCAATTTTGAATCCAACAAAATAAATTTGACTTAATTTGGAGTTGTATTTTGAAAGTTATGATTTTTCCAATTTTATAGAATTTTCTGGAATTTTTCCTCAATTTAAATGAACTTATTTCAAATTTTTATATTTTAAATTAATTAAAAACTCGCAAAAAAGACGGATTATTTCGCACGTGGATGCGACGTGGCACTCGGGGCCACGTGGCTCTGCCACGTGGACAGCCGCAAGCGCCTGCGTGGCGCGGAGGTGACACGTGGCATATATCATGTGTATCTTATATAGTTTACATAACATATAGAGGTCTTCCGATTATCGGAAGACAATTTACTAATCGTAAAATAAAAGCGTACCTTAAATATTGAACAATCTCCTGAATTTCTTCCGTGTGGGATTATTCTCCTCTATGTTATTTGATTGCAGACGACGTGGCAACCTCTCATACGTCAGATCGACATCGCGTGGAATACGTGGCGTAGATGCGGTGGACGCGCGGCCCACTGATCAGAGATCAACGAACGTGCTTATATTTTCACTTAAGTGAATAAATCGCAGCCGTCTGATCGAGAGTTATAACGGCTGAGATCGCGCATGATCAGTGGACCTATCGAAACATCACGATCAATGGATTAAAATCCAACAGAGGATCAATGATGCTTGGTTTCGAATTAAAACCAAAGGGATCATCTCGGCCCTTCATCAATGATCAGACGCTCATGATACGAAGGTGACGATTCATCCAATGGACTCGTGATCGTGATCGTCCATCGCGATGAACCGTTTCATCCAACAGTCGAAGATCAATTTCGTCCTTTTAAATGCAGTTCTTCGCGACGATGAAACGGCCCGCGATTCTTCATCAAATTCTCCTTGTTTAGTCAACCATTTTGTGCGCCATCTTTTTCCGTGTACTCTCAACTCATTTCCACTTCATTTGAATGTTTATTTTCAAAGTTTGATTGAAAGAGTTAGAAGAATTCACATATTGAATGCCACTTTTGTCTTCGAAAATTCAGAATGAAAAGTGATGTAGGACCGACGGGGTGAATCGGCCCGGCGCTAATATCCTCTAAGGGGGAAACTATAGGTGGGATGATCTACGTGCTCTAGATGATGTAAGAATGTCTAAGATCTCCTCAAGCAGCCAACCTTCCGGCGCGTCGTCATAGCGCTCCTGGGGTACGCCGAGTAGGATGGAGCGGGAGTCCTCCCAGATCAGTCGCGGCCGGAGAGAGAGCAGCCTCGGGTCATCGGGGGGAAGCTCGATCGTCAACCCGGCGGCCGGATCCACGATCCCAATCCCGTACCCAGACGCCACTCAACCTAACTAGGCCCGAGGGCGGTGGAGACAAGTGCGGGAAGTACTGAAGGAAATATAGAACTTCAAAGTAAGAGAGGGGATGAATGCCTAACTCCGCGGGCGCGAGCCCCTGGCCCTGGGTCGGGGCGAGGGAGGTCTTCGGGCGCGGCAACGATGTCGGACGCCGGGGCGAGTTGGCGAGGGAGTGCGGAGGAGCGATCGGCGCGGGGCGGGGCGATGACGAGTCGCGACGAGACGGTCGGGTCGCAGCGAACACGGTGAAGGCGGGAGGCGGCGTCCTGGGCCAGTTCAGGGTGGTCTGGGCCGGCTCGGTGCGGTCTGGGTCGGTTCCGGGCCGGTCTAGGCTGCTCTGGGCCGGTTTGGGCCGTTCTGGGCTGATTCAGGCGGTCTGGACCGGCTCTGGACCGGTTGGGGCGGCCCTCGCGGTCTGGACCGGTCTGGATCAGGGCTGGTCTGGACCGGTTTGAACCGGAACTGGCCTGGGGCCGATCTGGACCGGCCTGGCTGGGGTCGGTCCGGGCGGCCTGACCTAGTCAGGGTGGTCTGGACCGGTTCGCGCTGGCTCGGGCCGGTCTGGGGCGGTCCGGGGCGAGTCGGGCGGCCCGGGCCGGTCTGGCTGAGTGAGGGGAAGGGGGAACGATTCCCGTTGAGTCGGCTCAGCGGGAATCGGTCAGTCCCTCTCGGCCCTGGTTAGGGCTTCCTTTCGGATGGCGGGCGGCGCGCGGCGAGGGGAAGCGGAGCGGCGATTCCGGAGCGGAGGAGAGAAGCCGGGCGGCAGTTCGGGGAGGGAAGCAGGGGCGGCGGTCCTTGTGGTGGAATGGGGCGCGGAGTCTTGCGGGGTTGCGGGAGGCGAGCGGAATGGCGGCGGCGTCTGCAGCCGGGCGTGACGTCGGTGGCAGCACGACGCGAAGGCGGCGGCGGCGAAACGAGGTGGCGGCGCTGGGCGCGGCGGCGGGGTGCGGCGGCGGCGTTCGTGGCCTTGGTGCTCGACGGAAGAGGCGATTTGACACGGCGGTGATGGCGGCGGCCTTGGGCGGCGGTGGTGGCGGCGGCGGATCTCTGCGGCGGCTACGACGACGGCTTGGAGCAGCGGCGATGGCGGCGGCGTGGGGTAGATCCGGAGCTAGGGCAAGAAGTGGCGGCGGAGGCGGCGGCGGCAGCGGCGGCACGAACTGGTGCGGTGGCAGCGGCGGCGGCGTCGGCGGTAGGACTTCTTCCCTAACTTTCCTTGAGCAGGTACTCGAGAGGAAGAATCTTCTTTTCTCAAATGACGGCTAGGGTTTGTGGGGGGGTCCCTTCCCCTGTTATAGAGCCCTTGGCGGGCCAAGAGAGGAAAGGGCCCACTTGAGGCCCACAACCCACACCCATACTCATAGAAATAGAATAAAGGTTCACAAAAGGGAAAGGGCCTTAGGCTAGGGTCCCGAAACAAAGGGAAACCCACCCAAAGGCCTAAAGAGAGAGAGAGAGAGACACGCAAAGGCCCGCTTAAACACGTGCGGGCTAATAAAGTCATAATAAAATAGGAAAGGGAAAAGATAGCTCCACGCGCGCGAGCTCTACGAAATGTGTCGTGGCGAGAAGAGGGTGGTGGCGTACGACCCCCGTCGCCACCAAGGCATGACACTATGGCGCCGGTGGAGCCGACACCTAACGCGCATCCAGCCCCTCGACAGGCAAAGACGAAGGATCCCGAGTTTCACTACACCAAGTGAGACCCTCTTCTCGCCATGAGCTCGCGCGCGTAGAGCTATCTTCCCGTTTTCTCGTTTATTATGACTTTATTTAGCCCGCACGTGTTTAGCGGGCCTTTGTCATGTCTCTCTCTCTAGGCCGTTGGGTGGGTTTCCCTTGTTTCGACCCTAGCCTAAGGCCCTTTCTCTTTGTGAACCTCTATTTTATTTCTATGAGTATGGGTGTGGGTTGTGGGCCTCAGTGGGCCCCTTCTCTCTAGGCCCACCAAGGGCTCTATAAGAGGAAGGGACCCCCACAAACCCTAGCCGTCATTTGAAGAAAAAGAGTGTTCCTCTCTCAAGTGACTCGCTCAAGGACGATCAAGGAAGGAGACCAACCGCCGCCGCCACTCGCCGCCGCACCACCACGTGCCGCCGCCGTGCCCGCCGCCGAGACCGCCGCCTCCCCTTGCCTTGGTCACTAGTTACCATCGTGCTGCCGACCTGCTGCCGCCGCCGCCGTCACCGCCGCCTCAGGTCGCCGCCACCGCCGCCGCCGCCACCGCCGCCGCCGCCGGAACGCAGCACCGCCATCCCCTCCGATCATCCCCTCCACGGACCCTTTCCATCCCCTCCATCTTCCACCCCATCTCCATCGCCATCTCCGGCGATCGCCCCCCCCAGCCACCGTTTCCGACCTCCATTCTCTCCTCTGGCCTCCTCCATAGCCCCTTCTCCAACCTCCTCCTTCCTGATGTAACACGACAGTTGCCGGGATCGTCGGCTCGTGTTACGACACAAGGAACTGGGCTAACCAACGACTAAGATGCACGAATATGTAATAATGCGAATTTTCGAAATAACGAGAAGCACAAGAAACGACAGCTGACCTAGGGTGACGTCCGGGAAGCTCTCCAAGCGATGCCCGATGGATCGACCTTCCCACGTTCCGTTAGATCGACTACTAACGACTACGGTGGAAGTCCACGATCGGGGAGATCCGCACCCGTACGACGACTGTGAAAACTCGGACGAAACCGAAAACGAACCCGACCCAACCCGGGCAAACGACAAGGTACCTATAACGCTAGTCCCCGGCGGTGGAGCGAGCGCCTTCAGCACTGGGGAAGGTGATGACACTCGAACGAGGGCGGCGTCGTGATCCGTAGATCGCAGTGACCCGAAGCACCCTCGCACGCGGGCAGCACCGACCTGCAAGAGGACAAAACGGTCCGTCGTAAGAGGCAAACGCACGACGGTATCACAATACTTTCTAGGAGCGAAGAGGATCCTGTCAAGCGGCGGATAGAACGCGATGCTCGCGAATGAACAAGCTAGCGGCGGCGAGCCACGTCACGACCCGGGCGATGACAGCTCGTTGACGTCCGACAATTCTGAGATCGAAATAGGATCGCTCTAGGGCGGCGATCGTTAAGGCGGTGGTCAGTCGTCGCTGGTACAGCAGGGGCGGGACGACTGGAGGTCCGGCGGTGGCACCAATCGGATCTGGCGGCGACGATCTGAGTGCCACAGGGGGGGGGGAGGCGTCCGGTCGCTGACACGACAGGTCGACGCGTCGACTGGGAGTTCGTGGCGGGCTCGGTCTATTCCGGCGGCTGTGAGGAAACGGCGAGTGGTCGGCCGGCGTTCTGGAGCGACGACAGAAGAAGCGACGGTGGCGGCTTCGAATTGGCGATGATCCCAGGGCGTCGAGTGAACGCGGCCGCAGGGGGCGGCGTGTCGACAGGAAGCCCGGCGGCGGCTTCTGTGGATCCGGTGGCGACGACCCGAGCATTGATAGGAGGCGGGCGTCGGTCAGCGACGCGAGTCAGCCTGCGTCGCCCTGGTAGATCGCGGCGCCGCTCGAATCCGGCAGCGAGGTTAGTAGCGGTCGTCCGACGCGAGCGGCGGCGAGAAGCAGGCGGCGGACCCGGCGAGGGCGGCGACGAATGAGCGGCAGATCGAGTGGCGGCAAATCCGCGAGAAGGCGGCGTTGGCGCGGCAACTCTGGCGGCGGCGGATCTGCGGGCAGGCCACGTGGGTCGCAGGGCCGTCGGTGGCGACTCGGGAGTATTTCCACGCGATGGCCGCGGCAGAACGCAGCAGCGGGACGGCGAGGGCGGCGACGAATGAGCGGCGATCGGTGGCGGCAAATCCGCAGGGAAGGCGGCGTTGGCGCGGCAACTCGGCGGCGCGGATCTCGCGGGCGAGCCACGTGGTCACGCCGGCTCGGTGGCGACATCAGGAGTATTTCCACGCGATCGCCGCCGCAGAACGGCAGCGACGGACCGGCGAGGCGGCGACGGAGGCGCGGCGATCGGTGGCGGCACCCTCGGTCCAACGGCGTGGCGCGGCAGCTCGGCGGCGGCGGATCTGCAGGCGGGCCACGTGATCGCGGCCGATCGGTGGCGACGTGGGAGTATTTTCCCTCCCTTCTCGAGGGGTTTTGGCCCAAAACTGGGCTAAAACCCCTCTAGAGGGCCTAGAGTGGGTCCAACAGTACTAGGGAGGGCCCAAAACACGGGAAAACCCTCCCACACACACACACATAGTCTCACGATACAAATAAAGAAAGAAACGGGGAAAAAGCCGGGAGGATCGCGTCATGCAGAGTGTACTTGAAACCGGGGTCCCGGGCACGGCTCGGTGCTCCGGCGCGGTAGTACTCGCGCGCCGTCCCGGCTCGGCACGTGCCGTCGCCCGATCGTGTGCGTGGTCCTCCATCATCCTCCCCGGGTGGGAAGAACTCGACTCCGACGAGTTAGAGCCGAGTATCTCGTCCAAGGGCTCGATAAGCTCCGGGCGTAGTCGCTGCAAGTCTTCCTCTGAGATCCATGCATCTTCGGTCGCTGGTCGGTCCTGCCAGCGGACAAGGAACTTGCGGCCCACTCTTCCCTCGGCAGCGTGAATCACCTCCCTCAGTACCGACTCTACTCGCTCATGCCTCGGTGGGGAAGAAACTGGTGGGGAAGGAGAAGGTCGCTCAATCACATCACTCGTCTGGCCTGTGGGTGTGTGAGGCTCTAAATCGCTAATAGGATCCGACATGGGTAGGTATCGTACGAGATCACAAACGTTGAAGGTGGAACTCATGCCCCAATCGATGGAATACCCACTACGTAAGCGTTCTCGTTGATCACCCTGGACAATAGGAAAGGGCCCAGCACTCGCGAGCATGGAGCTTCGGAGCGACCCCTGTGGAGATTCCTCTCGAGCCGCAATCTAACCATAACAAGCTCACCCTCGAAAAACTCACTGATCGACGACCTACATCAGCGTTAGCTTTGTACTTCTCGTTTTGGGAAACAATGCGAGAATGAATGTCGTGATGCATGTCGCTCATGTACTGTGCAAATGAAATGCCCTCAGCTGAAGTCCTAGTATGCGGATCTACGGGTGCGAGGTCTAGGGGTCTACGTGGTATCTGGCCGTAGAGGATCTCAAAAGGAGTGCGGCCAGTAGTGCGGCTCACCGAGGAGTTATAAGCAAACTCCGCTCTCGGGAGAACCCGATCCCACGTCTTAACATTATCTCCTATGATAGAACGAAGTAAACTACCTAAACTACGGTTAACTACCTCCGTCTGACCATCCGTCTGTGGGTGATACGCTGAGGAGAACTTGAGCTTCGTGCCCAACAAGATCCACAGGGTCTTCCAAAAGTAGCTCGTAAACCTAACATCCCTATCTGAAACTAGAGAACGGGGCAGGTCATGAAGCCTCATGATCTCGTCAAAGAACAAGGTCGCTACCCTCGAGGCGTCGGCGGTCTTCGAACATGGCACAAAATGAGCCATCTTCGAGAACCTGTCGACAACAACCATAACGGAGTCGTGTCGACGCGACGGCCTAGGTAACCCAAGGACGAAGTCGAGACTGACATCGTCCCATGGGCGGGCCGGTACCGGTAGGGGCAAATAGAGACCAGCGTTCTGCTTGGTCATCTTTGCCCTAGAACAAGTCAAACAACGGGAGACAATCCGGCCTACGTCTCTCTTCAAGGACGGCCAAAAGAACTGGTACTCAAGCGCCTGTATGGTCTTGTTGACACCGTGGTGCCCACTAAGACCTCCTGCATGCGTCTCCCAGATAAGGAAATCCCGGATCGACGTACGGGGAACACAAAGTCTCTTCCCCCGAAAGAGATATCCCTCCGAGATGCAGAAATCTCTGCACTCCGGCTCGGCCACTACCGGCTAGATCAGAAAGTTTCCCGAAGTCTGGGACAGTCAAGATAAGCATCTATCATCTGCTCAAACCCTAGTACACGAACCTCGCATCATATGTAGGACATGCGGTCGGCGACTCGAGCGCCGGCGACGGCGTTGTCCTTCCCCTTCTTATGCCGGATGACGAACGTGTAGTCCCTCGTAAGTACTCAATCCACCGTGAGTGCCTGGGCCGCTGACCTTCCTCTCGGTCATGTAGATGTCTCAGTGGCACTATGGTCTGAATAGAGTACAAACTCCTTCGGGAGGAGATAATGGCGCCAAAGTGCCTCAAAGACTAGACGAGGGCATAAAACTCACGATCGTAGTTATCATACCCGCGCTTCGTATCATCCAAACTTCTCACTAAAATACTCTCACCGGTGTCCTTCCCCGGCTAAGGACTCCCCCTATGCCTACTCCCAGAGGCATCACACGCAACCTCAAATACCCTCTCGAAGTCCCGTAGTCGTAAGATCGGGGGCCTCTGGCCATGAGCCGCTTCAGCTCCTCGAAAGCCCTCTCCGCCGCCTTCGTCCACTCAAACTTCTCGAGTCGAATCAGATCAGTAATAGGCGCGGCTACTCCCGCTGAAGTTGGGCACAAATCGACGGTAGAACGTCGCTAACCCAATGAAGCTCCGACGTCATGAACGTCCCTCAAAGGAGGCCAGGTCGTAATAGCCGACACCTTAGCCGGATCAGCGGCCACTCCGCGAGCCGACAAGATGAACCCTAAAAACTAACCTCCGCCGTGAAGAAGCTGCACTTCTTCGGGTGAGCGTAAAGCTTCTCCCTGAGTAGCGCGGCAGCAAAACATCTCGAAGGTGCTGAAGGTGATCCGTCCGAGACCTGCTATACACTAAGATATCGTCGAAGTAAACGACTACGAATCTACCTATGAACGGGCGTAAGACCTCGCTCATCAACCGCTGGAACGTGCTCTGGGCGTTCGACAACCCAAAATGGCATCACGTTCCACTCGAACAGGCCATCCTTGATCTTGAAGGCCGTCTTCCACTCGCCTCCGGGTCGAATACGAACCTCGATGATATCCGCTCCGGGAGGTCTATCTTCGAGAAGATAGTCGCTCCAGCCATCTGGTCAAACAAGTCCTCGCACTCGGGGAATCTGGGAAGCGGTACTTCACGATAATCCCGTTGATGGCCCTCGAATCACAGACATACGCCACGTGCCATCCTTCTTCGTGGCGAGCAATGCGGGGACGGCGCACAGTGCTCATGCTCTCCTGGGATGAGCCCCTTCGTCAGAGCTCCGTGACTGTTCCTGCTGTAGCTCCTCATACTTTACCGGGTCCATGCAGTAATGAGGCAAGTTCGGAAGCGAGGCTCCCGGGATAAGATCTATCGCGTGCTGGATGCTACGCATGGGTGGGAGCTCATCGGGCAGCTCCTTGGGAAAAACATCACTAAACTCCGTCATCAGCTCGGCCAACTCTGGTGCATCCGATGGCGGTATCGGGTCCCCCGAGGGGATGTCAAACGTGAGGGCGAAGCAAATAGGTGTGTCCTCTGGGCTGGCCTCCAACTCACGTATGAAAATGCACCCGTTCGTCACGAGCGGATGCTTCGGCGCTGGGGTTGGCTTCTTCGGCTTCCTCGCTCCGGGCGACCCGGCAGGAATGACCTCCGTCGGCGGGGCGGCTGGGGCAACTCTGGTCGACGCCCGAACCGAAGGGTACCACAGGAGCTGTCGTCCTCTAAAACATGAATGAAACAAAGACTGTCTGGCCCTCTAGCCTGACGGCATGATCGAATAACCACGGCCGACCTAAAATGATGTTGCCAATCCTCATGGGCAGTACATCACAGATGACGGTATCCTCGTAGGTACTCACCTTCATCGGGATGGCACACTGGTGCGTCACCGGAAGGGTGGAGGCGTCGATCCAAGACACGAAGTACGGTAGCCGGGTGTGGAACCAAAGTGAGGCCAAGCTTGGCCACCGAATCTGCGGAGACGACGTTGATGCAGCTCCCGCTATCCACGATGAGCTTGCAAGAACGGCTCTCCGATCCTCGTGTAAATGTAGAAAATCGAGGAACGCTGCACAAGCTCTGGCAGCTGGCTCGGCGTCGCGTCATCCGGCTTGCAAAGTAGATGTAGCCGATGGAGTAGGTGTCAAGGTACGTGTCGTCGGGGTACTCGACGCTGTAGCCGGAGGAAACTCAAAGTGAGACGCCTGGGTAGTCCCGGAGCGTCCGTAGTAGCCGGTGCATCCGTCGGGCGGGCAAGTGTCCGCGGGGAGGGTGAAGACGGTACTCAGCAAGATCTGGTCGAACCCTAATGTTGACCAGCTGCAAAGTGGGGCGCAGCGGGCGCTCGGTGGGGAGAAGCGGGTGAAATCACGATGATGCCCGTGAAGGCCTAACTATCCTCATCCTCACGCCGGGGCACTCGCCTAATACACGTCCACCTCTGAATCCCGTGCATCTACGTAGAAAAGAGAAACGCACTCTGGAGGCTCGATGACCAAATCCCCGACACTTGAAGCACTTCATGTTGGCCGGGCCCTAGGTGGGGCTCTGCCGTCGAAGCCATGGTCGATGCTGAAGTCGTCGGGGTAGGCGTGGTCGTCGCCGGTGCTGGTGGGGCAGTGTCGGCGCCCCTCCAAGGCCGGTGGGGTTCCGGGGCCACCCTGGTGGAAGTCGAGCTCGCCCTCAGCGGCGCCGCTGCCGTGGTCGTAGTCCTCGCGGCCGAAGATATAGTCATTGTGGCCGCCTTTCTCAAGGATGTACTCGTTGTCCTCTACAATCCGATAGGCCTGGTCAACCGTCATCGGGTTCAACTCCAAGACCTTTCGCTCCTAACTCTGGGCTTCAGCCCTCGAACAAAAATAGACGATCTGCTGCTCGGGGCTCTCCACCGTCCCCGCACCTCATGCGGCACTCCTCAAACTCGGTGATATAGTCGCGTACCTTTCGTCGCCCTGCTTGAGGTCAAGCCGTTGCAACAATAAGTGAGTCTGGTGGTGAGTCGGAACATACTTGTTCCCTGCAGTCTCGCTCGTCATGTCGGCCCACGTGAGGGTGGGTCTCGTCGTGCTCTGGGCGGCGTGACCTCGCTTTACCCAAAAGATCCGGGGCCTCCTTGCCCGTACGAGTCTCCGCGAAGGCCGTACGCACGTCATCCTCTCGTAATCTCAAAGAAACGAAAAATAACTCTCTCGGTGATCGCTCCCAATCCTCAAAATCACGAGGTTCCCGACTTCCGCCGAAAACCGTGTGTCCATGCGAGTGTTCTTCTCGAATCGAGCGGCGGAGGTCCTCCTTCCGGCGCTAGCGCTCACCCACTCGAATCGCTCGCCGCGGCGCCGGGTGGGGACCTATATGGTCCGTGATCTCGGAATCGATCGGCGTGGCGCCGAGGGTACCGGGCGCCACCCGCATACTCTCGACGAACCGATCATCGGGTGGGGTGATAGTAATCACCCCGCCCGGGGCATCCTGTGGCCCATAGTCGTAATCCCGTGGCCCGTACTGTACTCGTCCCTGGGGGCCATAATAACCAACCGAGTGGACCGAGGTAGTCGTCGCATCGGGGAAACCGAGCATCCCGGGGATCGGTGGTTCCGGCCTCGGCCTCGGCGAGGGGCGGGTCCACGTCGGGCTTGCCCCCAGTGTGCTCGGCCGTAGCCGCGGCCGCGGAGGCTGATATCGCTGCGCGCGCCGCTGCTGCGGGGGCTCGCTGCCACGGCGGCATCGCGGTGGCTGCGGGTAAGGCGGCTGCGGCGGGAACCACGGCTGCGCTGGTGAGGTACGCCTGGCCGCTGCAGGGTACCACTGGCGGCGGGCCGTGGGTAAGGCAGCTGCTGTGGGTACCACGGCTGCTGCTGCGGGTACGTCGGCCCCCTGACCGGTTCATGGCTATGCGTTGCCGCTGCTGCCGCTGTCGGCGCCGCGGCCGTGGCGCAGCTCGGCTGCCGCGTTAGCTGATCGCGGCGCTGGGCGGGATGTATGGCGTGGCCGATGGTGGTGTAGGGCTCATCGCTGGAGCCTTCCCGCTCGCCGGTACTCGGCTCGTGATGTCTCAGCTGGAGCTGGGTCTACTGATCTATCTCTATAAGCCCTAGGGGAGATGTCACCTAGGGACTGGCTCTAGTGGAGCCGTGTCTAAACCCGAAGGGGGTCCTCTACCCGTCCCCGGTAGGGGATCCGTACTCATCCGGCCCCCGTCGGGATCGTGAGGGATCCAGACTATGGCTATCTCCACGGGAGATTCAACAGCAGGGGAATCGACATCGCGACCCCGGTCCCCGCTCGCTCATCCTCTCGCGGCGACACGCGACCGGCCGCACGTGCGAACCATCCCCGGCCGATACTACGTAATCGGGTGGAGTCCAAGTGCAAGGGTAAATGAACAATGCAAATATATGTATGCTATGAATTTCAAAAGATGCTAGAAATGCAGAGCGCGATGGAAATAAGATCAACCGAGGTGCTAAGCAAAGGTCAGCACGACTCGGCTCTGATACCAATATGATGTAACACGACAGTTGCCGGGATCGTCGGCTCGTGTTACAACACAAGGAACTGGGCTAACCAACGACTAAGATGCACGAATATGTAATAATGCGAATTTTTGAAATAACGAGAAGCACAAGAAACGGCAGCTGACCTAGGGTGACGTCCGGGAAGCTCTCCAAGCGATGCCCGATGGATCGACCTTCCCACGTTCCGTTAGATCGACTACTAACGACTACGGTGGAAGTCCACGATCGGGGAAATCCGCACCCGTACGACGACTGTGACAACTCGGACGAAACCGAAAACGAACCCGACCCAACCCGGGCAAACGACAAGGTACCTATAACGCTAGTCCCCGGCGGTGGAGCGAGCGCCTTCAGCACTGGGGAAGGTGATGATACTCGAACGAGGGCGGCGTCGTGATCCGTAGATCGCAGTGACCCGAAGCACCCTCGCACGCGGGCAGCACCGACCTGCAAGAGGACAAAACGGTCCGTCGTAAGAGGCAAACGCACGACGGTATCACAATACTTTCTAGGAGCGAAGAGGGTCCTGTCAAGCGGCGGATAGAACGCGATGCTCGCGAATGAACAAGCTAGTGGCGGCGAGCCACGTCACGACCCGGGCGATGACAGCTCGTTGACGTCCGACAATTCTGAGATCGAAATAGGATCGCTCCAGGGCGGCGATCGTTAAGGCGGTGGTCAGTCGTCGCTGGTACAGCAGGGGCGGGACGACTGGAGGTCCGGCGGTGGAACCAATCGGATCTGGCGGCGACGATCTGAGTGCCACCGGGGGACGGGAGGCGTCCGGTCGCGGACACGACAGGTCGGCGCGTCGCCTGGGAGTTCGTGGCGAGCTCGGTCTGTTCCGGCGGCTGTGAGGGAACGGCGAGAGGTCGGCCGGCATTCAGGCGCGTCGACAGAAGAAGCGACGGTGGCAGCTTCGAATTGGCGAAGATCCCAGGACGTCGAGTGAACGCGGCCGCAGGGGGGCGGCGTGTCGACAGGAAGCCCTGCGGCGGCTTCTGTGGATCCGGTGGCGACGACCCGAGCGTGATAGGAGGCGGGCGTCGGTCGCTGACGCGGCAGGTCGGCGCGTCGCCTGGTAGATCGCGGCGGCTTCGCTCAGATCCGGCAGCAGGGTTGGTAGCGGTCGTCCGACGCGCGGGCGGCGGCAGAACGGCGGCGGCGGACCGGCGGGGCGGCGACGAATGAGCGGCAGATCAGTGGCGGCAAATCCGCAGGACGGCGGCGTTGGCGCGGCAACTCGGCGGCGGCGGATCTGCGGGCGGGCCACGTGGTCGCGGCCGGTCGGTGGCGACCTGGGAGTATTTCCACGCGACTGGCCGCGGCAGAACGGCAGCGGCGGACCGGCGGGGCGGCGACGAATGAGCGGCAGATCAGTGGCGGCAAATCCGCAGGAAGGCGGCGTTGGCGCGGCAACTCGGCGGCGGCGGATCTGCGGGCAGGCCACGTGGTCGCGGCCGGTCGGTGGCGACCTGGGAGTATTTCCACGCGACTGGCCGCGGCAGAACGGCAGCGGCGGACCGGCAGGGCGGCGACGGAGGCGCGGCAGATCAGTGGCGGCACCTCGGTCAACGGCGTTGGCGCGGCAGCTCGGCGGCGGCGGATCTGCAGGCGGGCCACGTGATCGCGGCCGATCGGTGGCGACGTGGGAGTATTTTCCCTCCCTTCTCCTCCCTCCGCGAAAAGTTCCTAGCGTAGGAATCCCGTGACCTCTCTCATGCCCTCATGGGAAGGTCACATCATGTGAAAATCATTCTTCATCTCAAAAGGCATACGCGATACTCTCTTCTCTCTCCCTTATATAGGAGAGAGAGAGACGGATTGCCCTAAGGGCAATCCCGTAAAATTGAGGGGTTTTGGCCCAAAACTGGGCTAAAACCCCTCTAGAGGGCCTAGAGTGGGTCCAACAGTACTAGGGAGGGCCCAAAACACGGGAAAACCCTCCCACACACACACACATAGTCTCACGATACAAATAAAGAAAGAAACGGGGAAAAAGCCGGGAGGATCGCGTCATGCAGTGTACTTGAAACCGGGGTCCTAGGCATCGGCTCGGGTGCTCCGGCGCGGTAGTACTCGCGCGCCGTCCGGCTCGGCACGTGCTGTCGCCTGATCGTGTGCGTGGTCCTCCATCACTTCCCCTCCTTCTCCGGTGATCTCTAAGGCCCGGAACGCTCCTCCATCACCAACGACCTCCAGAGATTCATCGCCGCCGCGCCTCACCGCCTCGTCCCTCGCCGCCGAGCCCCGTGCAGCCCCATTGACGCCCGCTCGACGGCAGGCGCCGCGGCCGGCCAGTTCGCCACTCCACCGCCTCGGACGACCCCGCGCCCGTCCGCGACAAGGACCGTCGCCCGGCCTCCCTCTTCCCCTGAACCGCCATTCGGCGACACCATCTCCGCGCCGGGATTGCCGCCACCTTCCTCCTCCCCTTTGTTCGCCGCGCCGCCCGGATCTCCCCCTGCACAAAACCCTAAGCGCGAGGGGGAAGACTGAACGATCCCGCTGAGCCAACTCAGCGGGAATCGCCCCCCTGCCCCCCTCACTCAGCCGTCCGGTCCAGGTCGCCTGACCCACCCCGGACCGCCCCAGGGTCAGGCCGAGCCCGCCGAACCGACCGGACCGGTCCTGACCAGAAAGGACCGCCCAGGCCAATCCGGCCAGGCCGACCCAGGCCCAACCGGTCCAGGTGGCCCTGACCCGGACCGGTCCGGTCCACCCCGGATCGCCAACCGGTCCCAAGCCGGGTCCGGCCCGTCTGAGCCGGCCCTGAACGATCCAGACCGGCTCAACCCGGCCCAATCCGGCCCAGACCGGCCCAGATAGCCCCAGGCCGGTCCAGACCGGCCCCGACCACCCCAATTCGGCCCGGAACGCCCCGACCCGGCCTCGGACGGTGCCTCCCGCCTTCCCGTGTTCGCTGCAACCCGTCCTACTCGCCACGACTCGTCAACTCCCCGCCCGCGCCGATCGTTCCTCCGCGCTCCCTCGCCGACTCGCCCCGGTGCCCGCGTCGCTGCCGCGCTCGACGACCTCCCTCGCCCCGACCGACCGGGCTCGCACCCCGCAGGTTAGGCACTCGTCCCCTCTCTTTACTTTGAAGTCTATATTTCCTTCAGTACTTCCCGCATTTGTCTCCTCCGCCCTCGGACATAGTTAGGTTGAGTGACGTTAGGGTACGGGATTGGGATCGTGGATCCGGTCGCCGTGTTGACGATCGAGCTGCCCGACGACTCGAGGCCGTTCTCTCCCCTGCCCTAACGGAACTGGGAGGACTCCCGCTCCATCCTACTCGGCGTACCCCTGGAACGTCGTGGCGACGCACTGGTCGATTGTCTGCTTGTGGAGGTCGTAGATATCATTGCATCACTTAGAGCACGTAGGTCACCCCATCCCTAGATTCCCCTCAGAGGATATTAGCGCCGGACCGGTTCACCCCGTCGGTCCTACATCATCTTGGTATCAGAGCCAGGCTGTGGTCGCTCGACTGCGCTCGCCGCCTCTGTTCCATTTCATATTCCGCACTTAGCATCATTCATTCATATAGTCAGTTAGATTATCCTTCACGCATCATACATCACATTAGGGATAGCCCCTCTCTCCCATAGCCGGTTACTAGCCATGGTTGTCGAGACGCGCTCCGCTAGAGCCGTGGTTCGAGAGGGATCTTTATCCCCACCACGGGATCCTCGGGGTCCCGCGGGTATTCCGATGCCCGACGGCGGGATGGAAGGTGTTCGCTTTCCTCCTCCGCCTCCAGTTCGCACCGGGTTAGGCGGTCCGACCTCTCCGAGACCGGACCCACCAAGCCCTCCCTCGTCCGACGGACGATCCACCCGTGCTCACTCCCCCTTCGCTCGAACACGACGACAGTGCTCAGGAAAGGCCCCAGCGATGACTACAGATGATCGGCCTTCCACCAGCCAGCACCGACGCGGAGGACGTGACCGACCTTGCTCGCCTTCCATAGGCGACCCCCACTTTTCCACGGCGGATCTTCACCGCACGGTGAGCGCCGTCCTAGAGCAGATGGGAGTCCCGATCCCATCCACTTCGGGCCGCATGGCCCCCCAGCGACACCCGCTTGGGCCTGAGCGCCCCACGGGTGACGTTCGAGTACTGGATGAGTGGGATCGACGACCTAGCCCACGGAGGGGTCCTCCCGAGCGGACCCCATACCCACACAGGCGATATGATGATCGCCCGGGTCAGGGTGGTCCCTCGAGGGACTACCACCCGGACGAGACATGCCAGAGAGGTGCCCGTCCCTACGATGATCGCTGCGATTATCGAGGCGATCGCGCACCAGTGGTCTCCGCATACGGAGCTCAGGATTATAGGTACTCTGACCGCCGAGCAGATCCGATCCGCTCCCGTGATCCCTATCACGAGGGCGAGTACACCACCGGCGCTCGAGGAGACCAGCATCGCCGCGGAGACTACGATCCCCGACCGGAGTACTCCCGCTATGATCGTGATGTTCCCCAGCGCGCACCACCGCGCCCGGACTACGCCGACCCCTACGATCGGGATTACGACCACCGGCGTCACCCCAGCCCGCCACGACATCTTCATGACGATCGAGATTACCACGACCGACGTGATGACCCCGATCGTCGACGAGAGGACCATCGCATTCGGATGCAGAAGAGCGTGAGGGTTGAGGTCCCTGTCTTTGATGGTTCTCGAGAACCCAAAGACTTCATTGATTGGGAGTGCAGCATGAACTCTTATTTCCGCTGGTACCGTATGGACACTGACCTCTGCGTTGAGTACGCAGAGATGAGACTTGGCGGACAGGCCAAGATCTTCTGGGAGAACGAGTATCTAGCCGCCGAGAGGCGAGGGCTCCCGATCACTACCTGGGCCGAGATGGTCCAGAAGCTGCGGAACAAGTATGTTCCGCGACAGTACGAGGCGACACTCTTTCTATCGTGGCTTGACCTTCGACAGGGCAAGTCACTTGTGCGGGATTATATTCAGACATTCGAGGAGTGTCGGATGAGGTGTCGGTTTGTGGAGGACCCACGGATCGTCATTGGCCTCTTCACACACGGGCTGACCACCCGTCTTCGGAACGAGGTGCTTAAGTGCTGTCCTTCCGAAGTTGACAAGGCCTACCGCATTCTGGAGCACATGGAGAGGCCGGGAGATGACGCCCCGGTGACGACGACCCCTCAGACCACCCGGGCCCCATTCACCCGCTCCACGACGGCTCCCACCCCATCCCAGCCTCGATCTACTGGCGGGAACAGTCGGACTGTCCCGCCCACTTCCGTGGGGTCAGCCCCAGCTCCACGAGCCGCGACGACAGATTCGTCCCTCCGCACGACCGCCATTGCCCCTCCGCCCATCACTTGTTTCAAGTGCCAGGGTAAGGGACATCGGGCCAGCCAGTGCCCGTCTTCAAACCTGCTCATCGGGTTAGAAGACGACGCCCCGGACTACCAGGTAGATGATGACGTCGTAGGAGACAACGTCTACGTCGCTGACGATGGGTTAGAGGAGGAGAGCTTGGATCTCGACGTCATTGGCACCATAGAGATCACTCCCGTGGGTTCCTCTCAGCTCCCGACGGCACACCAGGAGGCTCTGGTAGCCAGTATCGTCGTGCCGACGCCCAGCTGCGACGGCCCGCTGACTCGGTCTCCCTTGGATCCTACGAGAGGCGACGACATTTCCAGTGAGGACGTCTACATTGCCGCCGACGGACTAGAGGAGGATTGCCTGGATTCGGACGTCCTTGGCTACATCAGGATCGCCCGTGCTACGTCCTCCCCCTCCCCCTCGGCACCACACAGATCCCCGGTAGTCAGTATCGCCGTGCCGAGCCCCAGCAGTGGCACTCCTAGGCCCCAGCCCACCCCGGACACAATCTCCGGAGCCCGATCCCCATCAGCGAGGACCCGCGCCGCACCCACGACGACACCCGGCGCATCCTCCTCGACGATTGATCAGGCCGGTACTTCGTCACCGGCCCGTGATCCGATAGCCGACTGCGCACTTCGCACTTCGATCTTCTACACTTATGTGAAGATCAATGGGCAAGTGTGCAAGTTGATAGTTGATAGCGGCAGTTGCGTCAACGCCGTATCAGACACGATGATTCCACGACTTGGGCTATCGACTTACCCGCACCCGACACCCTACGACGTGTCTTGGATCGATACTACGTCTCTACCTGTGAGACTCCAGAGTAGGGTGCCTTTGCGGATCAGCACTTATGACGATATAGTGCTTTGCGATGTTATCCCGATGAAAATCGGGAGCATCATACTTGGGCGACCGTGGTTATATGACCACGACGTCCAGCTGGCAGGAAGGGCAAACACTTGCACCTTCATGCACCGTGGCCGTAGAGTTGTGTGGGTCCCCTACACCGCCCGGCCACTTGCTCGGCGCCTACCGCCACCTCGAGTTGGACTTATGGTGGTTCGAGGTCCGGAGTTCCAGCAGAGTACCCGGACGAGCTCGCAGACACACCGGCTTTGTTTTTGCCTTAGCTCTTGACGTCCCCACCGGAGCTGACCCACCTACACCTTCCCCCGAGGCTGAGCCGATCCTAGCGGAGTTCGGAGACGTATTCCCGGAGGATCTGCCCGGCGAGTTGCCGCCGATACGCCATATCCAGCACGCAATCAATCTCGTGCCGGGAGCTTCCCTCCCGAACCTGCCCCACTATCGGATGGAGCCCGCACGCTACGAGGAGCTGTGGCGACAGGTTCAGGAGCTGTTGGCGAAGGGTTTCATCCAGGAGAGCCTTAGCCCCTGCGCGGTACCTGCCCTTCTTGCGCCAAAGAAGGATGGTACCTGGCGCATGTGTTGTGATAGCCGTGCTATCAACAGGATTACGGTCAAGTACCGTTTTCCGATCCCGCGCCTTCAGGACTTATTCGACATGATGGCAGGATCCGTAGTCTTCTCAAAGATTGATTTGAGAAGCGGATACCATCAGGTACGGATTCGCCCTGGAGATGAGTGGAAGACCGCCTTTAAGATAAAGGACGGTCTATATGAGTGGCGAGTGATGCCGTTCGGTCTCTCGAACGCGCCTAGTACGTTCCAGCGGCTGATGAATGAGGTCTTGCGCCCATTCATTGGCAAATTTCTCGTCGTCTACTTCGACGACATACTTATCTACAGCCGCAGTCGAGAGGACCACCACCACCATCTCCGCGAGGTCTGCGATGCACTTCGACGGGAGAAGCTTTACGCTCACCTGAAGAAGTGCTACTTCTTTACGACCGAGGTTTCCTTTCTAGGATTCATCGTGTCAGCTCTTGGCGTGTCCGCCGATCCGGAGAAGGTGCGAGCCATTTCGTCATGGCCGCGACCTTCCACCATCCACGACATTCGGAGCTTCCTTGGATTGGCGACGTTCTATCGCCGGTTCGTCCAGAACTTCAGTTCTGTGACGGCACCGATCACGGATTGCCTCAAGCTAGATACTTTCCAGTGGACTGAGGCAGCCGAACAGGCCTTCGGTCGATTGAAGGCCTTGATGACCCAGGCACCGGTCCTACGGTTACCCGACTTCGGGAAGGTGTTTGACGTCGCATGCGACGCTTCCAGCGTTGGCATCGGGGGTGTCCTGAGCCAGGATGGCCACCCCATGGAGTTCTTCAGCGAGAAGCTGAATGACGTCAGGCTCCAGTACTCCACGTACGATAAGGAGTTCTATGCCGTCATTCAGGCTTTGCGACACTGGCGCCACTATCTCCTGTCCAAGGAGTTCGTGCTCTTCTCGGACCATGTGGCCCTTAAGTACCTCCACTCGCAGCAGAAGCTCAGCGACAGACACGCACGTTGGGTGGAGTACCTGCAGGACTACTGGTGGCGTACGACCCCGGTCGCCACCAAGACACGATACCACGGCGCCGGAGGAGCCCTTTTGCGTGCGCGGATCTATCCGCTTATCTTTACTTCTTTATTTCTTTATTATGGATCTTTTGACCCGCACTTGTTTAAGCGGGTCCTCGTTTATTTCTCTCTCTCTTTAGGCCGTTGGGTGGGTTTCCCTTTGTTTCGGGACCCTAGCCTAAGGCCCTTCCCCTTTTTGTGAACCTTATTTCTATTTCTATGAGTATGGGTGTGGGTTGTGGGCCTCAAGTGGGCTCTTTCCTCTCTTGGCCCAACAAGGGCTCTATAAGAGGGGAAGGGACCCCCCCACAAACGCTAGCCGTCATTTGAAGAAAGAAAGGAGTGCTCTCCCTCTCAAGTGGCTGCTCAAGGAAGGCCGGGGAAGGAGTCCAACCGCCGTCGTCCCCGCCGCCGCCGCCGCCACCGCGACGACCGCCGCCACTCCTTGCCCCGGCCACGCAGATACCCCCTACTGCTGCTCCAGCCGCCGCCGCCGACCTAGCGCCGCCGCCGCCGCCTTCGAGCCGCCGCCGCCGCCCTTGCTCCGCCGCCGCCGCTGTCGTTCAGCACCACCTCCACCTCCACCTCCATCTCCTGCTCCGCCTCCGGCGATAGCCTCTCCTCCACGGACCTCACCTTCCGCTCTTCCTTCCCACCTCCATCTCCAGCCAATCCCGCTGCCCTACCTTCCCTGCAATCCGTCGATCCACCCCCCACTTTCCCCCTCCAACTCCACCTCCGGCGAACCTCCCGACCGCCTCCTCCCGTCCCCATCCTCCTCCATTTCCGAAATCCTGCCTGCAAGTCCTCTGCGCGTCCTCCCTTCTCCTTGCCGCCTCCGTTTCTGCTCGTGCAGAACATCCCGCTCGCCTCCCGCCACCCCGCCGCGACCCTCCGCGCCGTCGACCGCTCACCTCGCGCCTCCCAGAAAGGGCCCGAGCCCGCTCCGCCTCGACGACTGCCGCCCCGGCCTTCTCTCTCCATCCCGCCGGCCGACGAGCCTTCTACCGCCCGGAATCGTCGCCAAGAGCTCCAGAATCGCCGATCGCCGTCCAGATCGCCCCTGCGCGAAACCCTAATCGGAAAGGGGTGAGGAATGAACGATTCCCGCTGAGTCAACTCAGCGGGATCGTCCCACCCCGGGTCACCCCAACCGCGCCACCCGCCGGTCCGAGCCAGCTGACCCGGCCCGAACCGCCCAGACCTGTTGCGGCCGCCCCAGGCTTGGCTCGAGCCAGCCCGCCCAGGACCGGCCCGCCCCTGATCGGGTCAAGCCGCCTCGGATGACCGAGCCAGGCCGACCCCGGCCCGGACCACACGCCAAGCCCGGGTCCGCCCGCCCCTCTCAGGCCGGCCCGGGCCAGCCGGGTCAGCCCGACTCGGTCGCGACCAGGTCCGGCTTCCCAGGCCCCTGACCGGACCCGCTGGGCCGGACCAGACTGCCCCGACCCAGTCCGGTCCCGGCCAGCCCGATTGGTCCAGACCGGCCAACCGGTCCAGACCGGACCGCCAGCCCAGGCCGGCCCAGGTCGCCCAGACCAGCCTTGCCCGGTCCAGACCGGCCCTGACCGGCCCAGACGGCCCCAGACAGGTCCAAACCGGCCCAAACCGGTCCAGACCGGTCCTGATCTCCCCCGAGTGGCCCTGACCGCTCCTATCCGCCCCGACTCAACCCGGACGCCGCCTCCCGTCACCCGTGTTCGTTGCGCTCGTCCGGCTCGCCCCGACTCATCATCACTCCGCCTCCTCGCCGATCGCCTCCCGCGTTCCATCTCCTACTCGCCCGGAGTCCGACTTTGCTGCCGCGTCCAACGACCTCCCTCGCCCCGACCGACCGGGCTCGCGCCCCGCAGGTTAGCTTCGACCCCCTCCTTCAAGTTAATTACTTTTCGAATCATTTCCTTTACTCGTCTCCACCGCCGTCGGACGACGTAGATTGGATAGAGCGGATATAGGATCGAGATCTCTCTCGCGTACCTCAGGTCCAGCACTGAGCGTGAACTGCAGCCTTCCGGCTACTCCACGACGAGCGACCTCCACGCCTCTGGACGTGGATCGAGAGGACCTCATCCTACCCCTCATCGCGAGTTTCCCCGGGTTACCTGGAGTTGGCTTCGCTGATCGACACGTCTGCTTGCACGTAGGTCTAGGTTAGAGGTCTCGTATTTACAGTCTAGGATTTGCCTACCCATAGGTTAGGGTTGACCGGCTACCTCCGGTCATCCTCAGGTTCATTGATCAGGCACGAGGGTTTTCACCACCGCGTCCTGCATCAAATTGGTATCAGAGCGGTCGTTGGGTTCTCGCCCAACCCGGTCCTTGAGGACGCTCACTTTAGCCTCCGTAGCGTAGTTAGGACATCATCTAGGTCATTGCATCATATAGGTACCCCTAGGTTATCATCATGGCATTCGAGACACGCTCCGACAGAGCTAGAGGAGGATCCCTGGTGGCGTACGACCCTCGTCGCCACCAAGGCATGATACTACGGCGCCGGTGGAGCCGACACCTACGCGCGTCCAGCCCCCTCGACAGGCAAAGACGAAGGATCCCGAGTTTCACTACACCAAGTGAGACCCTCTTCTCGCCACGAGCTCGCGCGCGTAGAGATATCTTTCCCGTTTTCTCTTTATTATGTTTTTATTTAGCCCGCACGTGTTTAAGCGGGCCCTTGCATGTCTTTCTCTCTCTCTTTAGGCCGCCGGGTGGGCTTCCTCTGCTGGGACCCTAGCCTAAGGCCCTTTCCATTTTGTGAACATCTTATTCTATTTCTATGAGTATGGGTGTGGGTTGTGGGCCTCAAGTGGGCCCTTTCCTCTCTTGGCCCGCCAAGGGCTCTATAAGAGGGGGAGGGACCCCCCACAAACCCTAGCCGTCATTTGAGAAAAAGAAGGAAGATCCTCTTCTCGAGTGGCTGCTCATGGAAAGCTAGGGAAGGAGTCCAACCGCCGACGCGCGCCGCCGCGCCGCACCGAACGTGCCGC
>CM044109.1:9093512-9166523 GCA_024174645.1 Lemna minuta
CTCCTGATCAGCAAGACTCTCATTTAATAATTGAGATATTAACTCTGGTTTCAGCCTTACATGTTAATAAGTGAGATAAATATGTGCTAAATGTACTCGTCTATGTGATAATATTATCCCCATGATAATGTGGATGCAATGTTGAGTGTGTGTGTTTAAATATACGCTATAGTATTATAGCCTAGTACAATCCTTTTTATACACTTTTTGTATGAGACTTAATAGCTCCATTTTAATTGAGCAATAAGTTATGTTTTCATCCACTTACCTAGAGTTACAATTTCTATTTTTGAATGTAAATTTTTTAAAATTATACTTTATTGGTCTATTTTTCATGGAATAATGTCAATATGAACATTACCATGTAAAATGGGGCCAACAACTTTCTTGAATGGGAGTAAGCTTGCTTTCTTCAATCTAGATTTAATGAATCTTTACATGTGTTTTGATGAACCTAAACATAGTACTCCTATGGAGGTGAGCAATACCAATGCAAACTTGCATGATGTAAAATAAATGAAATCCCACAAACTTTCCCTACGCTACGTGCTATAATCTATACCATGAGATATTAGGTAACTGGTTGCTTTTTGACAAAAGGAATCTGTGCGGTTGTTGAATACGCACAATGTCGTGTCAAAACAAAGTCCAAACTTACCAATTTAAAGATTAATTCACGAATTCAAGGGTATAATGGTAAATAAGGTCAAATCCATAGAGAATTACAAAATTTTGAGAGATATCTTTAAAATTTGATCAAATCAGGCCACGAATAGAGTTTAGAAATTAGTCAATTTATAATATTAAGAAAGATAGCTCAATTGAGAACCCAAAAAATCAAAAATCGATTGATGTGGATTAGAATTTGCAGAGTAATCAAAGATTGAAATGAGAAAAAATTCAATCGCAAAATTGATTTAAAACCAAAATTAAACTGAAATTAAACTTAATCTACGATTCAAAACTTAAATCTATTGCTAAATGATGAAAGATTAAGATGAAAACAGGCAATCTAACCCAAAATCGCGCTCGAAATGATCCAATTAATCGCCAGATGCATGGCTATTCATTGTGCAATTTTGAAGACGAAGATGGAATTCAAGATGTGATTTCTCCTTACTCTCTCGATCAATTTCTGATTTCAAACACTCCTCGGATGCAAAAGGTGTCAAGAAGGCAAAGAAATCAAAAGACTCTCAGATTGTGGTGTCTAGACAACTCGATTTCCCTCGAAAATCCAAGGGTAAGTTTCCGTCGTGAAGATCATTTGGATTTATAGAAGAATTCGGTGTAACCATTGGATCTAATGGTCCATCGCAATCAACGGTCCAGATCACGCGTCGATTCATGAATCGATGAAATTAAGTCGCTTCCGTTTGATCGCAAATGAAGGGTTGAGATGCATCCACGTCGCTCGAAGAAGAGATGCCTCATTTCATCGCGTTCATTGGATCTTCATCCGACAATCGCGATAGCTTCAGAGGTCCATCTGGCGCTTCAAATCTCAACCGTTCTAACTCAGTTGATGGACGGCTACGATTAAAGTCCATTTAATCCAATCGGCGCTTCATAAGATGCTGCCACATACCCCTTAAGTGACATCCGACGCAAATGATTGACGAAGCGTTTTGTGCTGTCGTTAAAACACTCAAACATTGGTCAAACAAAATTTGAAAATCTGAACTCACAAAGATGAAGATATAAAATCAAGTGCAAGTATCGAGTCGATCCACAGAGAACAAGGTTGACTTTAATTGCAGAGTTGACTTGGTCAAACTTAGGTTTAAAAGAGGTTTTAAAGAAGTAAAAATAAGATGTTAAAAATAGAAATGGTATAAATATACTAAATAATAAATTTTAAGATTTAAGATCTCGGATTTGACAGAGAAAAGTCAAAAGTCAAAGTCAAAGCATTGACTTTGACCATCAATCAAAGTTCTACAAAATCAGAGAAGCAAATGAAGTCAGAAGATTACGAAAATTATATACTTACAAACTAGAGAGAAAAAGGAATTTATTGATATAGAATTCGTGATTTTTGGTTAAGAAATGGATTTACTATGAATTATTGAAAATCAAATATCAGAAAATTCCCAAAATGTGAACACTTCACAAAATCTTCACATTGGCTTGTCAAATGATATCCAAATATTAAAATTTATATATCAATAGAAAGATAAGAACTAGAGGATTCTAAAGAAACCAAAATGATAAAATTCTGATTTGTATTTTGAAACTAATTGACCTCAAAAGTCATCGGTCAAATTCGGATTGAAAATGAACAGTGCTCGGTTGAACGTTAAATTGAGGGGCCAATGAACTCGGAATTCGACAAATTTTATCCATAGAGGCTGATGAAATAAGGAATCGAATGAAACCAAAATCAAGTGATTTGGAATGATAATCAGAGAGATGTTCTATTTTCAAAATCAGTAGAATTTCGGACTAAAATTGGGCAAAATTGAAGAACACTAAGAATTAAAATGAAAAATTAACGATCTAAACCTAATTAATACTCAAATTACCATCTGATAATCGCAAATCTCACTACTTACCCGATTGCCACAAGAATTGGACTCCCTTCAAAAACGGATGTACTCCCTCTTTTCTTTTGAACTCTTGATTGAATCGTGAAGGAATTAAGCGATTCGAAAGAAAGATCTTCAGTTCTTCAGAAAAATCGCGTTTCGACTCGATTTCGATCAAAATTAGAGCAGGATTGATCACAAATTCCATCGGATTTCATCGGATTTCCAAATGGCGTTGCTGCTGGGGAGCATGCGTTATTGATTTTATTGCTTGATTTCGTGGTTATATTTAGGTTTTTGTCTTTTGTTGTTTACTGATCTGCACATAATTTATCAGACCTTCTCAGTGGTGAAAAAGGTATAGCAAGGTAACATTACCAAATTTTGCCCATTATTTGACAGTTTTGGCGCAAATTTGGTAGTCTATTTTGTGCTTTTCACTTATTTGAGACATCGATATTGATATATCTCAGATTCATTCTCTGTTATCAGTGACTTATTAGTATTATTATCTTTAGTGGTGTGATTTTTGATAGTGTGTAGCTTGATCTATCTTTTGGTGGAGTAGAGTGAAGCATTTTTCATTTGGACATCACCCTTTTCGTCTAACCCTTTTGAGACTTTCTTATATATATAGACTTGCTACTCTGTGAGCTTTTTGATTTCGATATGAATAGGCATCTTAGGAACCAAAAAGGACAACAAGGACATCAAAATCTGTGACCCACGAGGCATACAAGGAACAACGCCTTTTATGAGGACCTTTTTGCTACATCCATGCATTCTAGAGCTCCATCAGAGGCCTCTAGTGATTCTGATGTAGGATATTTAGAAATACTAATATTCCTACAGATTAGGGAGGATCTATGAAGTGATATCATTATGAGAAGATAGTAGGAAATCAGTGAGAATATAGGGTGATATAATTCAAGAATATAAAAGATATATTGATTTAGTAAAGATGATAAGATGGTTAATATTTATAGTAGAAAATATAAAATATAGAATATAGGAAGGAGGAGAAGATCGGATAGTGACCGAGATGGTAGGTAGACGAGGAGAGATAACAGGGAAGAATAGAATATATATTATAATATAGAGAATAGAGAAAGAGATATACGAAAATAGATAATATGTAAGAACATGGAACAGATAGGGGGAGATTTAAGAAGAGTGAATAATATGGACTTATGATATCATATACGAACTATTACACGGGAAGGGAAGAGAGGATGATACCTGAGAGAAAGGAAAACGATGCTCCCGAATCGCTCCACTAATCTAGATATTCCTCGAGATAACCTCTGACGGTAAATGAGTGAAAGAAGACAGAACGGGAGGGAGAAAGGGAAAGGAGGGTAGAACTCGGAGAGGAGAGAAGGTGGGAGAAGCACGGGGATACACGAACACAAAGGGTAAATCGTAACCAAACAGGGTAACCAGGTTTTTAACAAATTCAACATTTTCGATTTGTGTTACAATCGTTTCTTTTTATAGCGAGAGAAATGAGGGAGAGGAACGGCCGGATGTGAAAGAAAGTCGCGTCGAGGAGGGGAAGTTACGCGTCGGGGAATCGCGGTGCCTCTACGTGAAGGCGTCACGGTGCCTCATTATTCCACGTCGATAAGGAAGGTTGGTTACGCTCGTGACGTGAAGGGACGCATTTATAAGATTCCCGATTTGTTTGCATGCTTTCCCTGCTAATCGGTCACGTCGACGTTCCCTTGATGATGTGAATCCGGCGCATGCGGCGTCGGTCGGGGTGCTATTGATCTCCCCGAACGTGAAGATGCTGTTGACGATTGTGCGGAGAACAAGGGTAGTGAAACACCAGCAGGAGTAGCGTCCACGGGAAAATCTCGTGTACCGTTTATTCTTCTTTCCTTCTTCTCTTGTCGTTGGCTTTGACCGTTGACCTTCTTTCTAACCTTTTGTTTCAGACCCGTGGTATCGCCGTCCGCGTTGAGGAAGTCTATTTCTGCAGTCGTCCTCGCAATATCCGTCTTGGCTTGAAAGGTCTGTTCCATTGTTCATGGAGAATTTGTTTCCGCCGGTAGGATTTTGGCGGTTATAGCTTTATTTCGAGACGCTTTAACTTTGGTTGATGATGCTTGAAGTCTTCTTTCAGTTGTCTTCGAGGGCTATCTTGTCTTCCCAGTCGGAGCTTCCTTTTCTTAATTACGAGTTTCCCCTATGCTCTTCGTAAATGTTTCTTCCCGATGCAGTCGTCACGTGAGGGAGATACGTGGAAATGTTTGAAGAATACTTAATGCCTCTTTGATCCTGTGAGAGCTCTTGATGGTCGTGGTACAAGCTCGGCTTCCCGTCAGCTAGTGGTCATTGCTCATAACAGTAAAGAGGGAACACGTGGAATAAGTAGATATCTTGACGGTAGACGGAGATTTCGTTTAGAAAAGGTTCCCGTCTGATGAGTGCTGCTTCTGATTTCTCTTCCGTTGGACAGTCAATCTTCATGGAAAGTATCGTACGTGTTCAGTGGAAATAAATCAAGACAGTCACGACGTCATTTAAAAACCGTGATATCTTCTTTGCTTCACTGCTCCATATCAGCAAGGAGGGTTGACCTTGGTGGAGAGAACTCAAAATAAGTCTTCAATTTAGTGAGAGATGTGAGTTCTTCTTTATCTTCATTCCTTTGGAAGGCTTCATGTGCTTCAATGCTCCATAGATGCATGAATTCATTCATGCAAAGAAAATTGTTTTGAGTAGGATAAAATATAGTTTCTCCCATAGGTAATTAATATGGAGATCTCTCCTATAAGTCTAACTAAGGGTGGTTTTCAAAGAATAAGAGAGTTAAAACAAAATGCTTCCTATTGATGTTTCTTGAGATCATTTATTCACACAAGGGACCTATGATATAGTGGATGTGGTTTGGACAATTAGGAACCTATATCAAAGGTAAAAGGGTGGTTGACTTGATCCATTCAAGGACTTCTAAGTATCTAAGGATAAGGCTAATTCTTTTGACCAAGTCAATCATTAGATCAGTGTAAAATAGAGGAAGGAGGGAAAATAAATCCCTTAAGATCTACTCTCTCTTTAATGATTTAGAGAGGTCTTCTTCATCCATTAAATGAATGGATAATTTCTCACTTTGGTAGATAAGGAGGAGGAGGAGGAGGAGGAGGAGGAGGAGGAGGAGGAAAGGTTCACTTAGAACCCTTGTGTTCATGTTTCAAAATAATTCTCCATCAGATTCCCTTCCAGCCATTGCCACACCAGGGCGAGGAGAGCCGATGGCCGCCCCTCTTCCTATTGAGATAGTGAGACGACATCTTAGCAATTACGCAAGACCGGTCGTCCAAATTCAGACTACGCGAGTCAATGCCCCTCTTCAAAGATGTACGAAATGCCAGTTTTACCATCAGAGGACCCATATCGACACGTGGACGAGTTCAGCCAGGTGTGCGAATTCAACCAATTCCACAATGTCCCCTTTGAGACGCCCAAGATGCGCTTCTTCCCCTTCACACTTAAGGAAAGGGCAAGGGAGTGGTTTTTCACCTTGGGCCGTGAGTTTGATTCATGGAGAGACATGGAAGACGCATTTTTGCGTAAGTACTAATCGGTAGGTAAGACTTGTGCCGTGAGATGCGCCATACACTAGTTCTCACAAGGACCAGGTGAGGTTTTATATGAGGCATGGCAGTGACTTCGGGATCTCTTGAGACAGTGCCTGCATCATGGTGTACATGATAACATGCATTTATAACTTGAATTCTTATCTTAATTAACTCATATTCATGCTTATTTTATGTTAATATGATGCATGTTATCATACTTTTTAGGAATTTTCTCCATTGGCATGTCATTTCACTAAAGTTGATATTTATGCATAAATTAGGGATAATTTCATGCGTAATAGATGATTAATCTTTTGTTTAAAATTAATAGAAGTTAATCTCTGTTATTGAATGATTTTATGAAGTTTTAGCCCTTTTTTCGATTTTTATTTGAATTTTTGATTTCCTGTTAAAATCGCAAAAAAGGGGGGTATTTTGGTCCACAGGCCCCGTAGGCTGACGTAGTGAGACGGTGACGTGGCACGCGGGACCACCGGCGGATGCGACGTGGCACTGCGGCCACGTGGCAGGGCCGCAGGTGGCCCACGTGTGGCGCATGAATGACACGTGTACACGTGTCACGATTATAATACATATAATATAAGCCTATTCTTAGAACTGGCTAATGTGTCTAAGGCCTCCTCTATTTAACCGGTCATTTTCTCTGTGTGGGACTATGTTCCCACACGGTCTTACCTGTGCAGGACGCGTGGCAGCTTACCGGACGTCATATGTGATCAAGACGACTACGATCGCGTGGACCCAAGTGCACGCGATCATCCAATCCATCACGTACGCAAAAGGAAGACTTAAGTGACGAGGATCGGATGACATATCTCGCGCCACGTGGCAACCCGAGGACCTCCCGATCGGCATCAAATCGAAGGGCGTGAGATGCATCGGACAGCCGTGATTGTTCGCAATCACGATCTGCGGATCGCCATCAGACGGCACAGAAGACCTGTGGAAGAACTCCACGATCGCGGCCCGATCAAACCGCGATCGCGGCGCGATCGAGCCACGATCGTTGCTCCTTCAGCGTGGAATCATTTCCACTCGATTGGACTGCGTGCGACGCGTGATCAGGACCACGATCATGGCCCGATCACGGCGCGATCGTGGCCTGATCGTTGCATGATCATGGTGCATTTTGAAGCCAAAATTGAGACTATTTTACCTCAAATTCGGGGGCTAAGATGCCGCACCAGAGAATCGCTCCCACGACGCCGAAACAGATGCTCACGACCCGCTCCATCATCCACGATTTCAAGCCCAATTTCCTCTTTAAAAAGCCATGTACTCTTTCTTTGTTCTTCAACTTTTGATTGATTCGTGAAGGAATTAAGCGAATTTTGAGGAAGATCTCTAGTTCATCGTGATCCCCCTGCGTTTAGACTCAATTCCGAAGGGATTGGAGCGGGATTGATCACGAATTCCTCCTTGATTTCATCGAATTTTCCCCTTGAATTCCGAAAATCCGTGAGAAAGGATCCGAGCAAATTCACTCCAATTCGCGCAAATTGGAGCTTAATTCTCACGGCAATCGGGTTAGTAGTGAGATTCGATTGATTATCAAGAGGTAATTTGAGTTTTTATTAGATTTAGAAGTTTAATTTTGCAAATTAGTTCATAGTGTTCTTCATTTTTCTCAATTTTAGGTCCGAAAAGTCGCTGATTTTGAAAAAAATATATCTCTTTGATTATAATTCCAAATCACTTGATTTTGGTTTATTGAATTCTTCTTTTCATCAGCTTTCCGTGGATAGCAAATTCATCAAATTCTGAGTTCATTTGACCCTCCAATTTGACGTTTGACCAAGGATTGTTCATCTTTCATCAAAAGTCAAATGTTGACTTTCGGGGTCAATTACGTTTTATTGACAAATTAGAATTTGATAATTTTGGTCTTGTTGGATTCCTCTGGTTCTAAGCTTTCGATTGACATAGAAATTGCAAGACTTGGATTTCATTTGGGCATTCAATTTGAAGATTTCCTCGAGGTGTTAATTTCGGGGATTTTCTGATCATTGATTTTCAATAATTCATAATAAATCCATGACTTACCCAAAAATTACGAAATATATATCAATAAATTCCATTTTCTCTCTAGTTTCTAAATAGCTAATTTTCGTAATCTTCTGACTCTGTTTGGTTCTCTGATTTTGCAAAACACCTACTGTTGGTCACTGTCAATGCTTTGACTTGGACTTTTGACTTTTCTCTGTCAAATCCGAGATTTCAATTCTTAAAACTTCTTATTTACCTTATTTATATCATTTCCATTCCTCACATCTTATTTTATCTTATTTAAAACTCCTTTTAAACCTAAGTTTGACCAAGTCAACTCTACGATTAAAGTCAACCCTGCTCTCTGTGGATCGACCCGATACTTACCCAATACTTGATTATTATATCTTGTCTTTGTGAGTTCGGCTTTAGAAATTTTGTTTGACCATCGTCTTTGTGTTTTAATGACGCACGAAAACGACCCGTCAATACCTAAACATGAGATTACTCAGATTTTTTATGATGATTTAGGTGCACCTAACAGATACTTGCTCGATACCGCTAGTGGATGCACATTCATGAGCAAGTATGAGGATGAAGCCCTCAAGTTGATCGAGTTGTTGGCAGAGAATAGCCATCATCATGCGGCTAAATTCTTTAGAGGACGGAGCACTCCCGCTAAGGGAGGGATGTTGGACACAAAGGCGGCTAAGACAAGTATGCTTTTAGATAAGATTAAAAACATGATGGCAGCACAGAACTTGATCATGGATTTGCTTAAGATCTAACCGGGTTCTGATGGCCTCACGCCAGTTTCACGCGTTGATGTCTCGCTATGTTCACATTGCTCTAGTTTTGAGCACGTAGAGCTGGAGTGCCTAGTGATGGCAATCCAATGTCCATTTCCATTTCAGCCAAACCCTACTACATATCGTGGGTTGAGCCAGGCAAGTAGGTCAAACTACCCGAATCAGGGTTGTTCTAGTTTTCATAACCCTACTTATACGCAGCAGCGGAACGGGCAGCACACTCCATATCATCAGCCCTATGGATCTGCGCCGCAGCATATGGGGAACCCGAGGCTGACATCTTTCGCCCCCGGTCTTCCCCGAGCGGTCACACCGCCACCGGCAGTCCCAATTCCAGCGCCTTCAATTGACCCCGTCATGAGTGCATTAGCACAAATGATGAGTAAACTGAATGAGGTTAGCGACCAAAATGACCGAGTCAAAGGGGTAAAGCCCAATGCTCCGATGCTTCTACCAAGCAAAGGAAGGGTAAGCGAGTTGAATTTATAGATCATTTACCTTCCCAAGCTTTGGAAAATCCCAGGAATGTAGGTCAAGCATTGTCGAGCTGTACCCACAATGTGAACGAAGGTCGCATTGATAGTGCATCGGAGGAGGCACATGCCATATCGGGCCTACGTAGCGGCAATGTCTTAGTGGACCCTCATACGGACCACAAGCACCTCAAGGACCCACTTGAGGAGAGGGACGACCGTCCATCTCCCATGATTATTCCGGAGGACTCCTAATATGAGGAGGCACCCAATGAGGAGAGTAGGGCGAGCCCAATCCTTGAGGTTTACAAACCTCCAATGCCATATCCTCAATTATTGAGCCGGCTTAGAGTCTCTACGAGTGATAACGATGATAAATTATTAGAGGCCTTTAGACAGGTTACAATCACCATCCCTTTAGTAGACGCCATCCAGCATATTCCATCCTACGCGAAGTTCTTAAAAGGACTTTGCACCCCTACGAGGAAGCCAAAACGTATGCATATGAGTGAGGCTATTAGTTCTATCATGCTGAGTATGCTTCCTCGTAAGTAACGTGATCCGGGAGCTCCCATGATTAGATGTGAGATAGAGGGTAAGACTTTCACTCGATCACTCCTCGACACATGGGCTAGTGTCAATATTCTCCCAAAGGGAGTATATGACATTTGTCTACTTGGCGAGTTGCAGCCATTATTTATCGAGTTGAGCTTAGCGGATGGATCCGTGAGATGACCTCACGACTTAGTGGAGGATGTGATAGTTAAGGTTGAAAACTGCTACTTTCTGGTAAACTTTATTATCGTAGATATGAAATCCATGAAGGACTTTACTGACTCTCACATCATACTAGGGAGACCATTTTTAGCTACTGCGAAAGCGATCATGGATTGGGGCGAGGGGGAAATTATATTTCAAGTTGGAGATAGCACAATGAAGGTGAGCATCAACAAGTTGATGCGACATCCTTCACATGAGTCCGATGAGGTAGGCACCGTCGATATTTACGAAGATCCGGAGATCTCGAGTTGTATTGAGGAGATGATGGCGGCTATTGAGGAAAGGAGCTTCGAGGAGACCGAGGATGATCCATTTCCCTCCAGCGAGACCAGCACCCGAGGTAAAACCACTACCTTCTACGCTGAAATATGCTTTTCTTGATCATCATTGTGCTTAATGAGAGATTATTGGTGGTCTTCCAAGGATGAAAGGAAGCAATTGGATGGAATTTGTCGGACCTTAAGGGAATTGTTCCCTCTTTGTGCATGGTAAATAAGACGAAACCACGAGGTCATCAATTTCACACGGTATCGCGTCAAAAAGTATTCCAAACTTACCAATTTTAGGAAATTCCCTCGAATTGAGGGGTATAATGGTAAATAAGGGTCGAATCCACAGGGAATTAAGAAATTTCTTGACGTAATCTTCAAATTTGATCCAATCTAACAAGAAATTTGGTGGCGTACGACCCCCGTCGCCACCAAGGCACGACACTACGGCGCCGGTGGAGCCGACACCCACGCGCGTCCAGCCCCCTCGACAGGTGAAGACGAAGGATCCCGAGTTTCACTACACCAAGTGAGACCCTCTTCTCGCCACGAGCTCGCGCGCGTAGAGCTATCTTTCCCGTTTTCTCTTTATTATGTTTTTATTTAGCCCGCACGTGTTTAAGCGGGCCTTTGCATGTCTTTCTCTCTCTCTTTAGGCCGCCGGGTGGGCTTCCCTCTGTTTCGGGACCCTAACCTAAGGCCCTTTCTCTTTTGTGAACCCTTATTTTATTTCTATGAGTATGGGTGTGGGTTGTGGGCCTCAAGTGGGCCCTTTCCTCTCTAGGCCCATCAGGGGCCCTATAAGAGGGGAAGGGACCCCCCCACAAACCCTAGCCGTCATTTGAAGAAAAAGGAGTGTTCCTCTCTCAAGTGGCTGCTCAAGGAAGGACAAGGAGGAGAACCAACCGCCGCCACCGCCGCCGCCACCGCCGCCGCACCAGTAGTGCCGCCGCCGTGCCCGCCGCCGAGGCCGCCGCCTTCTCCTGCCTTGCCCACTGTTCTCCCTTGTGTAGTCTTCCAGCCGCCGCCGCCGCTGCCGCCGCCACAGGCCGCCGTTGCTGCCGCCGCCGCCAGATCGCTGCACCACCTCCATTCGACCCCCTCCACAACCCATCCTCTCCATCTTCCCCACTTCACCACCACCCCCATCTCCGGCGAACTGACCCGCCGCCACCGCTGATCGCCTCCCCATCGAAATTCGCCTCCCTTCCTCCTCCACGGACCCTCTCCCAAACCCCTCTTCCTCTTCGTCCCTCTCCGGCCACCCACCTCGCCATCACCTCCATTCAGCCTCCCCTCCGACGACCCCTGGGTTCAGGAACGTCTCTTCCCCCCCCTCACCATCGCCGCAACCCGCGCCGCCTCCGATACACGACCGCCGCCGCGAGCGGACGCCCCCTCCTTCGCCGCGAACCCGCGCCGCCCCGTCGACGCCGCCCGGCTGCAGGCACCGCGGCCCGTCCGCCGCTTCCCGCGACGCCTCCGGCCCGCTCCGCGCCCCCACGCCGCCCGAGGACCGCCTTCCCTCGACCTCTCCTCGGCTCCGCCGCCCGAAGCGCCCACCTCCGCGCCGGAATCGCCGCCGCCGCCCGACTCTCCCTGCACGAAACCCTAGGCGAAGAGGGAGCGACTGAACGATCCCGCTGAGTTGACTCAGCGGGAATCGTTCCCGCCTCCCCCTGGTTCACTCAGCCGGGTCGCCCAGCCACCGGACCGCCCAGACCGAATCGGTCCAGCCAGTCCCGCCTGACCGGGCCGCCCTGCCCGAACCGGACCGACCGGTCCAGCCCCACCAGGACCACCTGATGCAGGACCGACGGGGTGAATCGGTCCGGCGCTACGATCCACTAAGGGGAAGCTAAGGATGAGGTATCCTACGTGCTCTAAGTGATGCAATGTGAACTACGATCTCCACAAGCAGACAGCCGACCGGCGCGTCGTCACGGCGCTCCTGGGGTACGCCTAGTAGGAAGGAGCGGGAGTCCTCCCAAATCCGTCGACACAGGGGAGAGAGCAGCCTCGGGACGTCGGGGCAGCTCGATCGTCAACCCGGCGACCGGGACCACGATCCCAATCCCGTGCCCTAACGTCACTCAACCTAACTATGCCCGAGGGCGGTGGAGACAATGCGGGAAGTACTGAAGGAAATATAGACTTCAAAGTAAAGTGAGGGGACGAGTGCCTAACCTGCGGGGCGCGAGCCCGGTCGGTCGGGGCGAGGGAGGTCGTTCGGGCGCGGCGGCGATGTCGGACGCCGGGGCGAGTCGGCGAGGGAGCACAGAGGGGCGTTCGGCGCGGAACGGGCGATGAGGAGTCGTGGCGAGTCGGACGGGTCGCGGCGTCGCGGGAAGGCTGGAGGCGCGTCCGGGGCTGGTCCGGAGCGATCTGGACCGGTTCGGGGCGTTCTAGGCCGGTCTGGACCGGCCTGGTTGGCTCTGGGACCGGCTCGGCACAGTGGGACCTGGGCTCAGGGATCGCTCTGGGACCGGCTTCGGCCGGTCTGGGACCTACGAGTGGTCCGACGCTGCTGCGGAGGCCGGGTCCGGACCGTGGGGCCTGGGCTGACCTAGCCGGTTTGGCCTGGGCGGTCCTTGCTGGTCAGGCCTGGTCCGGTCGGTTCGGCGGGCCCGGTCTGACCCTGGGGCGGCCCGGGGTGGGTCAGGCGAGCTGGACCAGGGCGGCTGAGTGAGGGGGGGGGCCAGGGGGCGATTCCCGCTGAGTTGACTCAGCGGGATCGTTCAATCTCCCCCCCTCGCGCTTAGGGTTTCGTGCAGGGGGCGATCCGGGCGGCGCGGTGAACTCAGGGGAGGAGGAAGGTGGCGGCGATCCCGGCGCGGAGATGGTGTCGCCGGCCGGCGGAATAGAGAGAGAAGGTCGGGGCGGCAGTCGTCGAGACCCGGGCGCGGGGTCGTCCGAGGCGGCGGGGAGGCGAACGGGCCGGCCGCGGCGTCTGCCTTCGAGCGGGCGTCGATGGGGCTGCACGGGGCTCGGCGGCGAGGGACGAGGCGGTGAGGTGGGAGGTGACGTCCCCGAACTCGAAAATCGTCAGGGAGATTGAACGGGGTGATGGCGAGGTGGTTGGCCGGAAATGGGGGAGGAGGAGGAGGGGTGTGGAGTCAGGGTCCGTGGAGGGGGAAAGGGGAGGCGGATTTTTGATGGTGCAGACGATCCGAGGCGGTGGCGAGGCGGTTCGCCGGAGATGGAGGAGGAGGGATGCAGTTGGGGAGGTGAGGAGGAGGAGGGAAGGTCCGTGGAGGGGATGATCGGAGGGGATGGCGGTGCTGCGATCCGGCGGCGGCGGCGGCGGTGGCAGCGGCCTAAGGCGGCGGCGACGGCGGCGGCGGCGGGAGGATGGCAGCACGTTGATAACTAGTGATCAAGGCAAGGGGAGGCGGCGGCCTCGGCGGCGGGCACGGCGGCGGCACGTGGTGGTGCGGCGCGTGGCGGCGGCGGAGGCGGCGGTTGGTCTCCTTCCTTGATCTTCCTTGAGCAGCCACTTGAGAGGGAGACACTTTTCTTCAAATGACGGCTAGGGTTTGTGGGGGTCCCTTCCTCTTATAGAGCCCTTGTTGGGCCAAGAGAGGAAAGGGCCCACTTGAGGCCCACAACCCACACCCATACTCATAGAAATAGAAATAAGGTTCACAAGAAGGGGAAGGGCCTTAGGCTAGGGTCCCGAAACAAAGGGAAACCCACCCAAAGGCCTAAAGAGAGAGAGAAATAAACGAGGACCCGCTTAAACACGTGCGGGACAAAAGATCTATAATAAAGAAATAAAGAAGTAAAGATAAGCGGATAGATCCGCGCGCGCAAAAGGGCTCCTCCGGCGTCGTGGTATCGTGTCTTGGTGGCGACCGGGGTCGTACGCCACCACCACCCCTGACCGGGCCGGACCACCCGGTCCAAGCCTCCCCCCAGACCGCCCTGCCGGTCCGAACCGGCCCAGAGCGACCCAGGCCGGCCCAGACCGGCTCCGACCGGCCCAGACCGGCCCTCCCCGGTCCAGACCGGCCCAGGACCACCCAGATCGGCCCAGACCGATCCGGACCGCCCTGAACCGGCCCCGACTGCTCCGAGCCGGCCCCGACCGCCTCCTCCCGTCTTCCCGTGTTCGCCGCGACCCGCCTTGCTCGCCTCGACGCGCCTTCGCCCAGCCCGCGCCGATCGCTATTCCGCGCTCCCTCGCCGACTCGCCCGGCGTCCGACACCGCTACCGCGCCCGACGACCTCCCTCGCCCCGACCGACCGGGCTCGCGCCCCGCAGGTTAGGCATTCATCCCCCCCTTACTTTATCTGAATTCTATATTTCCTTCAGTACTTCCCGCATTTGTCTCCACCGCCCTCGGGCATAGCTAGGTTGAGTGACGTCAGTGCTCGGGATTGGGATCGTGGACCCGGCCGCCGGGTTGACGATCGAGCTGCTCTGACGACCCGAGGCTGCACTCCCCCCTGCATTGACGGATTTGGGAGGACTCTCGATCCATCCTACTCGGCGTACCCCCAGGATTGCCGTGACGACACACTGGTCGGTTGTCTGCTTGCGGAGATCGTAGATATCATTGCATCACTTAGAGCACGTAGGACACCTCATCCTTAGCTTCCCCTTAGAGGATATTAGCGCCGGACCGATTCACCCCGTCGGTCCTGCATCAAAATTGATGGTACAAATTGGTATTTTAAGAAAGAAGACTTCAAATTGATTCCACGGAATCAAAAATCGTCAAATTCGGACTTGATTTCGCAGAGAAGTCAAGATTTGAAGTGGAGAGAAAATTTCGAGGCAAATAAATTGTGATTTTGCTAAATTTCGATGAAATTAACCTCTAATTCCTAATCTAAACTGAAATTAAACGTGATAGGAGGGTAATTAAGGTAAAACCGCTTCCACTAAATCCAATTATTGATCGAAACGAGGTGATTAAGCCAATTAATCATAAAAAACGAGAAGAGCGCGAGCGTGAGCTTCAAGTTGCGATTTCTCACTCAATTCTCCTCCAAATCTCGACTTCTACCCCTCCGTGGATGCGTAAATAAAAGAGGAAGAGGAAGAACTTGAGAGAAACAAGAGAGAGGGGTGTCTAGAAAGTCAATTAGATTGAAATCTCAACTCAAATGCTTAGAATCGTGAAGAACACATGGCTTTATAGGCTTTTTGGGCGTAACCGTCCAATCAAAATGATTGACGGTTATGTTGAAACGTCCACGATGGACCGTTTTGGAAAATATCATGATTGTTGCATCTGAGATGGAGGGTCCAAATTCATCGCTTGATATGCGTTATAAAAATGCTTCGATTTTGCTCCTTGGATCGCGATCGGACGGTCCGGATGCTCCCCGCCAGATCGCATCACGACGGTTATAACGCCTTGAATAAAAACACGTGTGTTGATCCAGATGCGGCGGTCCACGGCGCATACAATCGACGCGCCTCATTCCGCGTCCCTCTTGATCTGATGCCTCCGCTTTTGCCACGTCGCCTGCACTTATAAAAGACCCTGTAGATTAGTCCCACACGAAAATAAAGAAGGAGAGTCGTCAGGTTTATAAGACCCGACGACTAATGAGGTTAGCCTTACCTTCCGATAATCGGAGGGTTAAATGTACTATAGTCGAAACTATATAGAATATATAAATAATATCCAAAATACGATATCGCGCCACGTAGGCGCTGCGCGGGTCCACGTGGCGCTGCCACGGGCCTTGCGTGCCACATCGCATCCACGCGGGGCCCGCGCCAAAATCAAAATCTTTTTATTATTTTTTTATTATTTTTAAATGGGTTTTAATCGCAAATAAAATCCAAAAAATTGCGGAAAAAAAATCCGAAAAATTCCTGAAAATTCTAAAAATCATAACTTTCAAAGTATAACTCCAAATTAATCCAAATTTCTATCATTTGATCCGAAATTTAATTATCTATTATTCTAAAAAGTCAGTTTAAAAAATAATAAGAGTTAAAATTATTATTTGAAAAATACATTCATTTATTAAGATTTTAAACTTTAGAAAATAAAATGAAGGTTTATAAAAATGATTTCTCTTATTATATTTACTTTAAAAACACTTATAATCTCAAGAAAAATATGGGTTATCAAATTATTAAATTCTAATTGATCAAAATTAACCCTAAATTAAAGTATTTTGATATTATAATGACTTTTCATAGAATAATAGAAAAATACATATAAGTATGATAACATGCATGAAAAATAAATCATTTATGTCTTAATATGCATCAAAAATTATATTTTATCATGTTAATTTAGCATGTTATCAGTGCACACATCATATTTTCCTAGAGGAGGACTCTCGTCCCTCTAGAGAGGCACAAAGACGGCTAAACCCTAAGGTATGGGATGTCGTTAAGGATGAAATCCTTAAATGGCTTAATGCAAGTATCATATATCCCATCTTTGACAGTCCATGGGTCAGTCCGGTGCATGTTGTCCCCAAGAAGGCGGGGATCACTGTGATGAGAAATGACAAGGGCAAAGAACTTCAGACGCGTCTTCCAGCGAAGTGGAGAGAATGCATCGGCTATCAAAAGCTCAACGCGATGACAAAAAAGGACCACTTCCTCTTTCATTTTATTGACCAAATTTGTGACAAGCTTTTAGGTCAAGGATTTTATTGCTTCCTAGATGGCTACTCCGGGTATAATCAGTTAGTGATACATCCCGATGATCAAGAGAAGACAACGTTTATATGTTCATTTGGCACATTGGCATTTCAATGTATGCCATTCGGATTATATAACGCTTCTGCCACTTTCCAAAGGTGCATGATGGCCATCTTCTCTGATTTTATAGGAGAGAGCATGGAGGTCTTCATGGAGGACTTTTCAATTTTTTGGCCGAGTTTCGATGCATAGTTAGAGCACTTAATGCAAATCCTTGACGTTTGCATTAAGAAACGCCTAGTCCTTAGTTGGGAGAAGTCCCACTTCATGTAAGAGAAGGTATAGTGCTTGGTCATTTAGTCTCAAGCAAAGGGTTGGAAGTGGACAAGGCAAAGGTCGAGGTAATCCAAGACCTTGCCCTCCCTAAGTCGATAAGGGAACTTAGAAGTTTCCTAGGGCATGTCGGTTTTTATCGTCGCTTGATTCAAGATTTTTCTAAAGTTTCAAAACCACTGACTTCTTCTTTATACAACGAAAAAGATTTTATCATTGAGAAAGAAGGGAAGCACGCCTTTATGCAACTAAAGCAATCATTAGTGGAAGCACCTATTTTACAAATTTCTAATTGGGACTTACCTTTTGAGATTATGTGTTACGCTGCTAATTTTGTAGTGGGCGCGGTTTTGGGGCAACGAATCGACAAAAAGCCAACCGCCATATGTTATGCAATCAAGGCGCTAGCCGACGCTTAACTTAATTATATTACTACGGAGAAGGAGTGGTTAGCGGTCGTCTTTGCTTTGGAGAATTTTAGGCTGTATATCTTTGGCAGCCAGATCATTGTATACACGGACCATGCCGCATTGAAGTACTTGTTGTCCAAGAAAGAGGCTAAACCGCGACTGATTAGATGGGTTCTCCTCCTTCAAGAATTCGATTTGGAGATCAAAGATAAGAAGGGAAGTGAGAACTCAGTGGCGGATCATCTTTCTTAACTGCATACCACATCTTCAAGTGAGATTTGTGACACATTCCCTGATGAGCAGCTCCTTGCCGTTGCGACTAAGGTACCTTGGTTTGCGCATATTGTTAATTACTTAGTCACAAAATCTGTCCCCAATTATTGGAACACGCATCAAAAGAAGAAATTTTCCGATGATATTAGATATTATTTTTGGGAAGAACCCCAATTGTTCCATGTAGGGGCTGATCAGATTATTCGGTGATGCGTTCTACAGGAAGAACAAGAGCATATTCTATCGATGTGTCACTCATCTTTATGTGGAGGACATTTTGCGTCGGGAAAGATTGGAGCGAAGGTGCTACAAAGTGGCTTCTACTAGCCAACTCTATTCAAGGATGCGATCAAGTATTGCAAGGAATGTCTAAAGTGCCAATCTGCATTAAAGATCTCAAAGCGAGATGAAACGCCCTTACAAACCATCCTTGAGGTAGAAACTTTTTATCTTTGGGGGATTGACTTTATGCGGCCATTTCTACCGTTGGAGGGAAAAGAGTATGTTTTGGAAATGGTGGATTATGTGTCGAAATGGGTTGAGACAATATCGACGAGGACAAATGATCATCGATTGGTTAATAAGTTTATTGTTAACAATATATTTTCTAGATTAGGTTGTCCTAGAGCTATAATTAGTGATGCTGGATCTCATTTTACTAACTCTCATTTCAAGAGTTTACTTAAGAAATATGGAGTTCACCATCGTGTCATGACCCCGTATCACCCCCAAGCAAATGGCCAAGTAGAAGTCAGCAATAGAGAAGTCAAGAACATCTTGAAGAAGATCATTTGCACGGATGAAGAGATTGGGCAGCGAAGCTACCCGATGCTCTATGGGCCTACCGCACTGCATTCAAGACACTCATCGAGATGTCTCCTTTTAGGCTCATTTATGTCAAACCTTGCCACCTCCCCGTTGAGTTAGAGCATAGAGTGTATTGGGCCATTAAAAGCTCAATCTATCTCTTGATCAAGCCAGAAAAGAAAGACTTCTATAAATTGAAGAGCTCCAACAATTATGGAATGAGTCGTTGACGAGACGAAACTGCAAGGTCATTGATTTAACACGGTCTCGTGTCAAAAATAATTCCAAACTTACCAATTTGATGAAATTAACTCCAATTGAGGGGCATAATGGTAAATAAAGGTCAAATCCACAGGGAAATAAGGAAATTTATGATAATTTCTTTGAAATTGATCAAGTCAGACGATGAACCGATGGTAGAAATTAGGGAAAATGGTATATTATGATAGATAATTTCAAATTGCTTCCAGAAAATCAAGGATCATCGAAATTGATTTTGATTCCGCGCAGAAATTGAAGATCGAAGTATCCACCTGCCCCTGAGTGCCACGTCGCATCCACGTGGCCCCGCGCAAATAAAACCCCCCTTTTTGCTTTATTTTAAATAATAAATAACATTTAAAAATCGAAAATAATTCAGAAAAAATCCAGAAAATCCCTAAAAACTAGAAAATTCATAACTTTTAAAATACAATTCCAAATTAATCCAATTTTCTTTCATTTGATCCAAAATTTAATTATCTATCATTCTAAAGAGCCAAAATTAATAAATAATGAGAGTTGTAATTTGCATTTCAAAAATACATTTATTTTTTAAGTATTTTAACTTAAGAAAATATAAATAAATGTTTATCAAACATTTTCTGTCATTATTTTAATTCTATAAACATCTATAATCTCCAGTAAATATGGGTTATTAAATTATTCATGTTTAAATCATCATATTTAACCCTAATTTAAATTATTTTTGAGATTATAATGAGTTTTTCATGGAATGATAGAAAATATATATAAATATGATAACAGGCATAAAAATGAAGTCATTTATGCCTTAATATGCTTCAATAATCATGAATAATCATGTTAATTTAGCATGTTATCAGTCGTATCAAAATGCCGAGATTTGTAAATCCAAAAATAAAGCCTTTCATGATAAGCACATTAATAGGAAAACTTTTCATGTTCATGACAAGGTATGGCTTTATAAATCTCATCTTAAACTCTTTTCAGGGAAATTGCGCTCAAGGTGGGATGGTCCATAGGAGATCCTTGAAGTGTTTGACAATGGATCGGTCTTGATTTTAGATCCCAAGACCAAAAATTCCTTCAAGGTAAATGGACATAGATTGTTACCATATATTGGTGAAGAAGGACCCCCACCTCCCCATAGCGAAGAGCTGCAATCCCTTGAGATCTCAGCCACTAGTTAGTCGTTATAGGGAGTTACATCTAGCTAAAGACGGAAAACTTAGCGTTTGTTGGGAGGCAACCCATCTTTATTTTTGCATTTATTTCCTATTTTTGTTCTTGTTTGCGCATTTATTTTTACTTTTATATTTTCTGCTTACTTTGATGTTTGTTGTTGTTTCTCTATAAGTTTATTAGGTGTTAAGGAGAAGGGATTATCAAAGGTAGAATTCAACTCCAAAACAACTCCACACATGGAGAGAAGAATGCAACAGATGCAAATTCCCTCTAAGTTTTTCTTTTATCCCTTATGTATCTGTTCCTTTTTACTAGTGTTGCATGTTGTGTATCATGATTGTCATCACTTTTCCATGAGCATGTTGATTTTTATTGAGGACAATAAAAGGAATGAGCATGGGGGGGAGTTTTCTAGAAAACTTAAAAATTTTAAAATTTTTGCATTCCTTTATTTAGTATTCTATGAATGATCTGATTTTTTTGAACATGTGAACAAAAACATGATCTTTCCAAAACCACATGAAATAGTAAAGCATAGAGTACATTAACACCTCCACTTGTTTAGAAAGTCGTGGGAAGAGCAACCTTAAGTGTTATGTTGAGGAGATGATACCCAAACCTCTTCGGGGGAATAAGCTGTATGTCTACTAAGGACGACACATGGGTAGGATGAGCACCATGAAATGAGTAATGTTGTTTTCAATAAAGTTGCATAAAAAGCCTTGAAAATTTCAAATTCTGAATTATCTAATCTCTTTCTTCAAAAAGGCTTGCAGCAAGTAGAATAAGATGAATAAAGTAGAATTAGAAAGAAAGAAAAAGACAAAAAAAATAGAATTAGGATGAAAGAAAGAAAAATAAAAAGTACAATTAGAATGGTAAGCTACCTCCCATGTGTTTTAGCCGACTCTATTTTATAGCCATTATGTATGAAAAGGATGATGCTTGTTTCTACTTCTTGTGCCTCTATCATTCATGTCCATAGTGCAAGGAGGAGGCGACGATTGGTTTGGTAAGATGAATTTTTTTTAATTATATATATTTCTATTAGTATGTAGAGCAAGAGGATTCTTAGTTCATATGGTGGATTAAAGTTCTTGCCGGAGGAATGCCGTGACCCTGAGTTTCTAGTACATTACTATCTTCTTGGCATCATTTAAGGTAGAGCATTCATTTAAGTTTCTATCAATGCTTAACCCATGAGTTTCTAATACTTGTTAGTCTTATTAGACATTCTTTATCCTTCCATTGCTAAGGGACTAGCAATGATTTAAAATGGGGGGTGTGATAACATGCATTTATTACTTAAATTCTTATCTTATTTCACTCATATTGATGCTTATTTTATGTGAATATGATGCATGTTATCATAGTTTTTACGAATTTTCTCCATTGGTATGTCATTTCACTAAAGTTTATATGTATGCCTAATATAGGGTTAATTTTATGCTTGATTGATGATTCATCTTTTCCAAAGTTGAAATTAATAAGAGTTAAGTATTTTCCTTGACGTACTTTTACTTTAGGAGATGATTTAAAGAATTAACTCTAAGCAAATAATGATTGGATGATTTAAAGAGGGGATTTTTAATGAAAGACTTAATATTATTTTCAATCCATATCATTTCCTTATTTTTAAATATATTTTCAATGGCATAATATTAAAAAGAAAAGAAATTAAGATCCAATGGAGAAATTTGGATTAAAAAGGGGTTGTATATTTAAAGTTATGAATTTCTGAAGTTTTTGCCCTTTTTCATATTTTTAATTTGATTTTTTATTAATTTTTTATAATTTTTCTTACCTAAAATCGCAAAAAGGGGGGGTCTTTTATTCTACAGACCCCGCGGAGCTGATGTGGCATGGACTCTGACGTGGCGCGCGGGACCAGTGCAGATGGGACGTGGCATTGAGGCCACGTGGCAGGGCCGCGCATGGCCCACGCAAGGCGCAGGTGGTGCGGACACGTGGCAGGAGGCCACGCCGGTCCACGCGAATGCCCGTGAGGGGCGCCACATGGCAGGGGGGCTGGCAGTTGGAGAGCCCACGGGTTAGTGGGCCCTGGTAATAGGATTGAGGCGATAACGCAATAGTGTTAAACTGCCCCCCAATTTAAACTCACCAATTTTCTTCTTTTCTTCCGTGTGGGACTTTTTTATGTAGGATATTTCTAAAATAGATAATACTCCTACAAACTAGGGGAGGACCTATGAAGTGATATCATTATGAAATGAATTTACCATTCAGTGAGAAGATATTAAGAATAACTCAGAAGTATAAAGAGAAGAGTTTAGATGAAATGATATTACATATATTTATCTATTATTAATGAATAAGACTATAGTTGTGAAGAGGAGAAGACAGATATAAATAATTCATAGAATAGAATATTACTTATATATTTCGAAACAGGGGAGATGGTTGTCGGAGAATAACTATAACGGAGAGAATAAAAGAGGAGGAGAAGAGAGTGAGAGTACGAGAGAGGATGGACAGGGGAAAGGAATCTCGGGAGAGAGTATGAAATAGAGAAGAGAAAGGGTAGGTGGTAAATAATAAGTAGAGCGTGAGTAGATTGTTCGGTTAGTTCCTCGGAAAGAGACGGAAATGCGACAGAGAGATGGGACAGAGTGCATCGGTCGTTGCTGGACTTATCGACGATCTTTAGGAGAACTACTAACACGATAAAATAGTAGAGCATAATACCTGAGATGGAAGGAAGAAGCGATGCTCCCGAATCGCTTCACCTGAACCGGATTTTCTGGACAAGCTTCGGACGTGAAGTGGAGAAAGACGACAGAGTGGGAGGGAGAAAAGAGAGGGAGGTAGAATCGGAGAAGAAGATGATTGCGGAAGAACGGAGGAGGCACAGGAGAACATGAACACAAAGGGTTAAACAAACCCAGATAGTAACCGGAATTTCATCAAAAACAACATCCTTTCGTTCATTTACAAATTTCCGTTTTATAGAAACAGAAAAAGGGAGGTTATGGGAGACGTCGCTTCACGGTAAACTCTTCCGCCGAGAGATAGTTGTGCAGGTATCAGAAGTTTGTATGTGTTACGTCACTCGTGAGGGTCGTAAAGGGTGCATACGTGGTACGCTTCAGGGAAGGACGTGGAGTCTTTCGTGATGCCGTTGTTGCTGTGTGACAATCCGACGTGCGCGAGCGGTTGCTAGGTGTTTCGGAAATCGGTCTTGGGACGTGATGCTTTATTTATGGGTTGGAACGTGATGAGTTTCCTTGTTTTCTCATCCGGCGGGCATTCGTTGACGATAAGTGGAGAAGGAACTCCTTTGAAGCTGGTGATTCCGTGGCGGACGAAATTGTAGAATTTTGTCTCGCGTTGGGGTAGAGTTGACGGGTGATAAGTCTTGCGCGTGGTCGAGACGGCGTCATCTCCAGAGTGATTTGTCTTCACGCTTGATGGTCGACAACCGAGGAGCAGAATCTCCTCAGCTTCGTGCGCTATCCCGATGTACAGATACGAACGGGTTAGTTCCACTTTATATTGTTTCAAGCTGGCGATAATAAATCTTGGGCGTTGACTTCCTGTTGCGGTCCTTCGGCCAAGAAGGTAAGGAAAGATTTTATTTCTTCTTGGAGATTTTCCGATACTTCCACTTTCTTCTATCCTGTCCTGCAGATCCGTCGGTGAGGAATATCGACTGAGGAGCTGAGGAGCGGGTTAGTCTCTGCCCAGGAGCTAGAGACACTGCCTGGGAGCTGATTAGAATCGCCTTCTTGATCTGTGACCGTTGCGAGGAGAAGCGCGATCAGAAGAACGGAAGTCCTTCAGACTGAAGAAGTCCATTCTGTTGGCGAGACAAGTCTTCGATATAAGTCTCAATTGGTGGAGACTTAGGCAAATGCTATAAATGCTGCTTCATCCACGTTTTCATTATTGATAGCTTTGACTTGAACTTTCACCAAAGGTAGTTTCTTCCATAATTACTAATATTGAGATCTCTCCTAAATTGCTAACTATAGGTGGTTTCAAAGAGAATAGGAATTTAATAACAAAGATGTTCCTATTTTGTTTTCTTTTGAGATCATTTATTCACACAAGGTTGCCTATGATATAGTGGATATGGTATAGACAATTAGGAACCTATATCAAAGGTAAAAGGTGGTTGACTTGGTTCCTTCAAGGAATTCTAGGTTTTCTAAAGATAAGGATTAAATGTTTGACCAAGTCAATCTTTAGATCAATATAAAATAGGGAAGGGAGGGAAAATAAATCCCTTAGGATCTACTCTCTCTTTATTTATTTAGAGAGGTCTTCTTCATCCATTTAATGAATGGATAATTTTTCAAGTTGGAGGAAAAGGAGGAGGAGGAGGAGGATAGGCTCACTTAGAACCCTTGTGTTCATGTTTCAAAATAATTCTCCATCACTTTTCTTCACCTTCGCAAGACGTGTGGCAGCATTGGAGTTGTCGGATTCAATCGCGAAGCGTTGATCGCGTGGACCCAAGTGAATGCGATCATCAACCAACAAACATGCGCTAAATTTGGCTTAAGTGAGATGGATCTACCTCTCACCTGGCGACGCGTGGATGCACAAGGAGCGTTTGATCTTCATCATACGTATGATAGTGAAGGAATGACGTGGTCTTCACTGGATTCATCGGGAGCGCACGATGGTGGAGATCTTCATTAGAGGACAACGATCGGACGTCTGAAGTGAGAAGGATTAAGAACCCTGATCGATGTGCGATCGTGGCCCGATCGTCACACGATCGTGGCCCGATTGTTGCGCGATCATGGCTCATTTGATGCACAATGAAGACCACGGTTACTTCCAACTGATGGGCCAAAATCATCGTATGATCGTGGCCATCAAACCCACCTCTCGACTGGATCAAACGGTCCTAAAATTGCGCTAAAATTTTGCCTTTAAAACCGATGTACTCCCTCTTTTCTTCTGAACTCTTGATTGAATCGTGAAGGAATCATGCAATTTGAAAGAAAGATCTTGAGTTCTTTGTGATCCCCTCGCTTTTAGACTCAATTTTGATCAAAATTGGAGCGGGATTGATCACAAACTCCATCAGATTTCATCCAATTTTCCCCTTGAACGCCAAACGTCCGCGAGGAAGAAATCAAGCCAAATTTGCTTCAATCTGTGTGAAATTCATGATCAATCCCGCTCCAATTTTGATCAAAATTGAGTCTAAACGCGAGGGGATCACAAAGAACTCAAGATCTTTCTTTCAAATCGCTTGATTCCTTCACGATTCAATCAAGAGTTCAAAAGAAAAGAGGGAGTACATCGGTTTTAAAGGGGAAATTTTGGCGTGATTTTAGGACCCTTTGATCCGGTCGAAAGGTGGGTTTGATGGCCACGATTGCACGATGATCGCGATGGACCGTTTCATCAGAGCCGTTGATTAAATTGATCGGACGGTTACGCTCAAAATCCCTATAAATTGAGATGTTCTTCCAATTTGTAAAGCATTCGAGAGCAAATCAATCAAATTGATCTGTTTTGACACCAAATCTCTTGATCCTATCCTGCTCTAGACTCAATTTTGCATCCACGGAGTGCTTAAGATCAAGATTAGGACAAAATACAAGGAAGAAATCGACGCTTGAACTCCACGATTGTGATTTTTGGGTTTTTGATGAAAAGCCTTAACCCCGGCAATTAATTGGGTTACTCCAATCACAACTGTGGGTTAGTGCAGGCGGTTTTTACTAATCTTTCATCTATTACCATTTAATTTTATTTTATATTAGGAAATTAGATTAATTTAGAGTTTATTTTTGTTAAAAACGTGATTTAAATTTTCAGAAAATACCTCCCACTTCGATCTTCAATTTCTCCGCAAATCAAAGTCAAATTCGATGATTTTTTATTCCATGGAATCGTCTTGAAGTTCTCTTTCATAATCTACCATTTTTCCCAATTTATACCATCAATTCATCGTCCGATTTGATCAAATACGAAGAGATAATTAGAGATTTCCCTCATTCCCTATGGATTCGACACATATTTACCATTATACCCCTCAATTTTGAACTTTGTAAGTTATTCGAGATATTTTTATTAAATTGGTAACTTTGAACTTTGTTTTGATTCTTGACTATGTGCAATTGACGACCACTCGGTCTTGATCCATTAGTGCCTTCTCCTTTACCACAAAGTCATCATTTGGGTTTTCATGTGTATACTCTAGTTTTTCTATGTCAATCTTGTGGAAGAGAGAGGTGATCATCTTATGGCATGATGGACTAGAGCGAGAAAGCATGATGTAAGATATTTTAGAATGCTATACTGTGTATGATAATAATGCTATCATTAAGAGAATAATCCTACAAATAAGTGGAGGACCTATGAAATGATATCATTATGAAAAGAGATTAGGAGATTAGTGAGAGGATTTTAAAAGGAGTATATGTTAATAAATAGAAAGTATCGAATCGATGAAATAGGACAGCGAGGTAGATGAAATATGATAAGAATATTAGGGAAAATAGAATGAAGATTGGGAATATCTAATAGAATATTATTTCTGGATAGTAGATATACGATATAGAAAATAGGTATAGAGAGGAGAATGGATAGGATAAGGATAAAATATTAAGGGCGAATAGAAGGAGAATAGGATATTAATTATAGATAGAAAACACGGATGGGAAGAGAGAGATTGATAATGGTTAAGAATAAGTGAAACGGTGGGGTGAGAAGAGGGTAATAAATATTTCGGTTTATGAGAAGACGGATGTGAATAGTGGTAGAAATATTAATAAGGTTAGAGTAATGATTAGAAAGAGAAGAGATTGGGAGAGAATAAGAGCAGGGATGGATTTGAAGGAGGAATCTTCTATTGGACTTATGATTCGTGTAGAGAACTATTATTCACGATACGATGGAGAGGATGATATACCTGACAGACAGAGAAGACGCTGCTTCTGGATTTGCTGATCGATCCAGGTTATCCTTCGTTTGCGCTGATGCGAGATAGTTGAAGACGACAGGAAGGAGGGAGAAATGGAGAGGGAGATAGAACGCGGAGATGAGGAAGAAGCAGTAGGAGTGATGGAGATACGGGGGAAGATCACGAACACAACGGGTAAGCATACCCAAAGGTAACCAAGTAACCAAAATTTTATCAATAATGAACTAATTTTCTTGTTCACAATCGTTGCTTTTATAGGAAGGAAGAGAGGGAAGTTAGGTTGAAGAGATATTTCGAAAAGAGAGAGGTGGTTAAACGGGCGTCTACGCGTCTTCTCGCGGATCGTTTCATGCTCTCTCAGTTGTCGATTTTCCGTAGGAAGGTTGACCGCGGAACCTCTTCTTTCTCATGTGGAAATATATTAAGTAGTAGTTACCTCCGCAGAACGATTGCTTTGGATAGGTTGAACCCGTTCTCGTCATCGCTTTAACTTCCGCTTTAGCTGGCCGCTTGAGACCTTCCAACGCGATTGTTCTCAGCGCGCGTCGGGAAGTTCGTGGGAGTTACGTGGTGACATCCTTGATACGAGTCGACAGCGTAGGTTGACTGGATTGACCCGGTTTCGCGATATTTAATTTTCACTCCATTAGTCAATGATAAGAGCGACAACTGTCGGTGATAATGAATCCTTTGATGCCAATTTAATAAATGCTGTCGTCTCCTTCTTGTGTAATGGGTGGAATAGCACATCGCCGTCGACTGGGTTTTCCTTCCGATTCTCTGGGCTTCAGCTGCAGGAATCAAAGAGCGACAGTATGTGACAAAGTAGACTTGCCTTGCTGGCACCATTGGTGTTAGCATTTGGAATTCCGCGAAGATCAATTGCACGAGGACATCACAGTTGCTTCCCTCGCCACCGGATATGACGTCGAGAGTAGCCGCCTTGGAAATCATATTAGGAAAACATCTCCTTCCATTGGTTCACTTTTGTGAAGGATTTAGCTAGCCGTGAAACATCGCGGATGACGACCTCTGTTTCTCTGGACGCCTCAATCGTTCTCTTTTCAAAGCGGTAAGGAGATCCAGACGAGAATTCTCTCTGGTACTCATCGTAGTTCAGTATCTCTCTTCCGCTCTCTAAGCTTCTGATCCACAAAGGCTCTTTAGTAGTGGCCATTATCCTCATTTCTTCCACAGCCGTCCCAACTAGCTCCAAGATTTTAGACCAAGAACTTGTCGAAGGTTCTCAATCTTGGCTTTGAGTTCAGTCTCTCATACGTCGGTTCTCTTCATGAAGCTTCTCCATAGCTAATTGATTTCATGTGGAACTTTGTGTCTCTTCTTTGTTCTACCTCAGCAGGGAAGAGGACGCAAGCTGAGATTTATTTCCCCGGACTCCATGTCATTGATCTATTTGCGTCACTGTGCAGGGGCTGAGGAAGCAGTACAGCTACAACAAGATCCCAAAGGATCTCAAGAAAGAGTTTTTCCTCATTCAAGCTTTATGCGTGGAAATGATGCTCAAATAGAAGATGGGAAGGATTGATCGTTGATCTCTTCATATCTTCATTCCTTTGGAAGGCTTCATGTGCTTCAATGCTCCGTAGATGCATGAATTTATTCATGCAAAGAAAATTCTTTTTGAGTAGGATAAAATATAGTTTCTCCCATAGGTAATTAATATGGAGATCTCTCATCTAATTCTAACTAAGGGTGGTTTTCAAAGAAGATAAGGGATGTAATTCAAAGGGGTTTCTATTGATGTTTCTTTCTTGAGATCATTAATTCATACAAGGTGCCTATGATATGGTGGTTATGGTTTAGACAATTAGGAACCTATATCAAAAGGAAAAAAGGTGGTTGACTTGGTCCATTCAAGGAATTCTAATTATCTAAGGATAAGGCTAATTTCTTTTGACCAAGTCAATCATTAGATCAGTGTAAAATAGAGGAAGGAGGGAAAATAAATCCCTTAAGATCTACACTCTCTTTAATTATTTAGAGAGGTCTTCTTCATCCATTTAATTAATGGATAATTTATCAAGTTGATGGATAAGGAGGAGGAGGAGGAGGAGGGTGGTTCCCTTAGAACCCTTGTGTTCATGTATAGAAATAATTCTCCATCAAAGTAGATATGAGAGGATTGACAAACTCTTAATCCTGGTTTTTCACTGAAAAACAAAATCTTAATCCACATCTTGTAATGGAGGATCACAATGCTTTATATAGAGAGAAGGTAGAGGAAGATATGTGGGAAGTTGTAGATATATATGGATAGGAAGAGACAAAGACTTGGGATGATATAACAAGGTTTGTCCTATGAGTAAACAAGCGACAACAAAATGAATGACAAAAATGACAACAAACAATGAGCAGATTTGAGTTTGTTGTAATTTTTTATTTTTATTTTTTTATTTCTTTTCAAAAAAAAATGACAACAAACACGAGTATGCTCATTGCTTGTCAAGCAGCCTATGGCTAGATGAGCTGGGAGTCCCTCCTTTCTAATGCCTCAATAGGAATGATGATCTCGCGCTTGCACTCAGTTTGACAAAGTGAACATGTCTGCCCATTCCTACTTCAGTCAATAAAAACATTACTGTTGGAATATATGCCATGTGCATTAAAGTTTTAGATAATTGCATAGACCCAAGCAGTATCTAGTTCCTTTTGCTCAGCTTTCTTTAATTCTTAGAATTGATATGCAAGGTCATTATGATACTCCTAGAGAAAGAGACAACCTTAATAAATAAATTATCTGTCATTTAATGACACTTTTATGAATCATTCACATTAATACTGGTGAGGTTTCAAGGAACAAAGACATGAGAACCTAGACAGTGATATAGAAGGAAAATATCTCCATCATAAATCATATGAACGATATTAGCTATAATAAATATTCATGTTTTAGAAAAGCACATCCTAGAATGCACATCATAAGCCCACAACTTAGAGGTTACCTGGCATTTCATCTTTTTCTCCCATTCTGTGAGCCAGTTCTTATGGAGAACAAAGCAGCCCATCACTTTTCAAGCATGTTGAACATTGATGTGTCATTTTTGTGCGTCGTTAAACACAAAGATGATGGTCAAACAAAATTAATATAACCGAACTCACAAATACAAGATATAATAATCAAGTATTGGGTAACTATCGCGTCGATCCACAGAGAGAAGGGTTGACTTTAATCGCAGAGTTGACTTGGTCAAACTTAGGTTTAAAAGGAGTTTTAAATAAGAGAAAATAAGATGTAAGATATGGAAATGATATAAATAAGGTAAATAAGAAGTTTTAAGAATTGAAATCTCGGATTTGACAGAGAAAAGTCAAAAGTCAAAGTCAAAGCATTGACTTTGACCAACAGTAGATGTTCTGCAAAATCAGAGAATCAAAAAGAGTCAGAAGATTACAAAAATTAGATATTTGGAAACTAAAGAGAAAATGGAATTTATGGATATATAATTCGTAATTTTTGGATAAGAAATGGATTTATTAAGAATTATTGAAAATCAACTATCAGAAAATCCCCGAAATGAACACCTCAGAGGAAATTTTCAAATTGAATGACCAAATGAAATCCAAATCTTGCAATTTATATGTCAATGGAAAGCTAAGAACCAGAGGAATCCAACAAGACCAAAATTATCAAGTTCTAATTTGTCAATAAAAAGTAATTGACCCCAAAAGTCAACGTTTGACTTCTGATGAAAGATGAATAGTCCGTGGTCAAACGTTAAATTGAAGAGTCAAATGAACTCGGAATTTGATAAATTTGCTATTCGCGGAAAGCTGATGAAAGGAGGAGTCCAATGAAACCAAAATCAAGTGATTTGAAAATATAATCAGAGAGATATGTTATTTTCAAAATCAGCAAAATTTCAGACCGAAATTTAGGGAAAATAAAGAACACTATGAACTAATTTGCAAAACTAAACTTCTAAATCTAATACAAACTCAAATTACCTCTTGATAATCGATCGAATCTCACTACTAACTCGATTTCCATGAGAATTAAGCTCCAATTTGCGCGAATTGAGTGAATTTGCTCGGATCCTTTCTCACAGACTTTCGAATTCAAGGGGAAAAATTTGATGAAATCAAGGAGGAATTCGTGATCAATCCCGCTCCACTCCCTTCGGAATTGAGTCTAAACGCAAGGTGAACACGATGAACTAGAGATCTTGCTCGAAACTCGCTTAATTTCTTCACGAGTTGATCAAAAGTTAAAGAACAAAGAGAGGGAAATACATGCTTTTAAAGAGGGAATTAGGCATGAAATCGTGGCCAATTGGTGCGGATGTGGACGCGGATTTGCCGCGTCGAGGGAGCGGTTTCCTTGCGCGGCGTTGTAACTCCGGAATTTGTGGCGAATTTTCCTCAAAATTAGCCTCCATGAACGCCACGTTTGCACCACGATCGGGCCGCGATCACGTCGTGATCGGGCCATGATCGTGGGTCGATCCGCGATCGCTAGCTTCCAAGGCAACCTTTCGAAGATCGGGGAGATGATTCCACCCTCCAGGAATCACGATCGCCGCTCGATCGCGCCGCGATCGCGGTTCGATCGGACCGCGATCGTGGTGTTCTTCCACGCATCGCCTACGCCGTCGGATAAAATCCGACGCTCTAGATTCCCACAAAGAGAGAGAAGCCTGGTCTTCATCTTAGCCGTCAGATGAAGATTAGATCGCGATCCATAGTGGCCCCATCGCGCGAGATCGCGGTCGTCCGATGAAAATCGGATGATCGCTGATGGAGGACCATCCCAACGACCAGGCTACGGCAGGTGACGGACCCGTAGCCGCACGAGGACGTCCACGTCGCAGCAGCCGAGCCCCTGCGACAGCACGTGATGAGCCGGATGGCGCGCGAGTACTACCGCGCCGGAGCACCAGAGTCGACGTCCAGGACCCCGGCTTCGAGTACACCGCCTGACGAGATCCTCCCGGCGAGCTTTCCCTTTTTCTTGTTTGTTTATTTCTGTGAGTTTGCTTGCGTGCGCGTGTGGGAGGGTTCCGCGTGTTTTTGGGCCCTTCCTAGGACTTATGGGACCGATGCTAGGCCCATTAGAGGGGTTTTTAGCTCATTTTGGGCCAAAAAAACCCCTTAAAAATGACGGATTTGCGCTTAGGGCAACCCCCCTCTCTCTTTCTCTCTCTATATAAGGGAAGAGGAGGAGAGAGAATTTTAGAGTTGTTGAATTGAGAAATTGAGAATCGAGATTTGGGTCACGATGTGACGATTTCATGCAATTTGGCATGGAAGAGAGGAAAGATCCCCTCTAGGGAAGGCCTCGATTGCCGCCGCCGCCGCCGCTTGCCGCCGCCGAGCCCCACGCCGCGGATTTGCTTGCTGCCACCATCTACCGCTGCATCGACGTCGGGTCCAAGAGGGACCAGTCAGAGACCGCTGCCGCCACGCCGAAACGCCTAGCCGCCGCCGTCGCCGTGACGATCGGACGCCGCAGACCCTGCAAGCTCCGTCGCCACCACGCTGCGCAGTCGAAGCCACAGTGCCGCCCAGCCTCTGCCACGGACTCTTGCCGGGATGCCAACCGCCGCTGAAGCCGCCGCCGATCGCCGCCTGCCTTAGAGCCCGCATTCGCGCCTGCCGCCGCGACTAGACGGCCACCGAAAGCGCCGCCCGGGCCCCTCCCGGGTGCACCGAATCCAGATCGCGGCACCCCGATTGAGTGCCCCGATCATCGCCGCCGCCGCCTGCCTTCCAGGGACTTGCGAACGCCGCCGCGAGCCGTAGAAGCCCTAAACGCGCCCCTGCGCGGCCCCCCCCCCGTTCTCACGATCGCCAGATCCAGCCCCGGCGACTCCACCGCGCGCTTCACGCGCGCCGCAGACCACCCCCCCTCCCCTGTCGAGCGCCGCCAGAAACCGAAGATGACGATCCCGAGCTGAATCGACTCAGCGGGAGTCGTCGCCCCGGTTCTTAGGCTGAGTCGACTCAGCGGAACCGGTTCAGTGCTTGAACCAGACCAAACCGAACCGAACCGGTCCAGAACCGGCCAGAACCGGCCCAGACCCGTCCGGATCGGCCCAGATTCGGCCCAGTATCACCGTATGGGCCCTGGATAGGCTCACAATGCCCCAAAGAGGCCCTCTTGGGCCTAAGAGTTCGAGATTTGGGGGTTTCCTTTGAGATTTCTATTGGCATCTTATCGTTATTCCTTACGGCGTTTGTTCGTACCTTGCAGGTCGGTCGTCTCAACGTTCGAGGAACTGCCTCGCACCGCGACCTTCTGGACTCCGGTCTCGCAGGTCAAGATGCTTACCTCTTAGAGTATTATTATCTTGTCCAGTGCCGACCACGTGTGTTCCACCGCCGGGGATTAGTTATAGGATTAGTTGTAGGATTGGGATCCGTCAAGGATTGGGTACTTCTTAGGTACCGGACTAGGTTCGTTTTCATCGTACGAGTGCGGGCTACCCCTATTGTGGTATCCCGAAACGTCGGTCGCCGAGCCGATCTATCGGGTCATTGGGAGCTTGATATCCCTAGTTCAGTCCTCACTAGAGTCTTCAGAGTTTGCACCCTAGGTCAACGGCAGTAGCTCGTGACTCTCATTGTTTTAAAACCCGCATCATTCTCATTAGCGTGCATTTAGGCATTAGCTGGACTTTCACTTGTGTTGTAACACGAGCCGCGCAATCTCGGCATCTGTCGTGTTACATCAATCGCGTAGTGCCTCCATTCGCGAAAAGCTGCTGCCGTTCGATGACGATCGGTGCCCCCTCGCTCTGCCACGTGTCGCGCATCTAGGGTGCTACTTAAACAAATCTTTAAGCACGTTGATAGGCTCAAAGTCGTCGTATTTTTAAGCCCGACAAACTTAATATTTATATACTAGGAAACTATGAAGAAATTGGGATACTTGGGATGTATAGGTTTCCTAGGTTGATCCACAGGAATTCTAGGGCATGATGATATCAAGAATGGGAGTTGAAATGAGAGTAATGGACGAATTCTAAACTCGGATTACAAAAAGTAATTGGTAGGAAGAGTTAACGAAATCTAAACTAGGAAAATAAGAAAAGAAGCAAGAGAGAAAAGAATAAAGAGAGAATGAGTGAGAGGTTGAGAAATTAGGGAAGAAAGGTAGTGAAGCAAGGGAAACAAGCGAGGGAATAAAGAGAGAAGTGGAGAGAACAAAGAGTTAGAGAGGATCTTTTTGTAAGAGAACTGAGTAGAGAGAAAGGGTGAGAAACAGGTTGAATAGAATGACTGGTGAAAGATGAATCGGTCGAGAGGGGAATAGGAAATAATTGGAGAGAGGGTTAGTCGAGAGAGGATTGGATCTAGAGAGAGAAATTTAGAATCGGAAATAAGAAAGTGCAAGGGAAGGAAGAGAGAGTGGAAAGGAAGAGGTTTGACCGCGAAGAAGATTAGGAGAATAAAGAAACGATTGCAGGTGAAAATCAAGGGAGAGGGAGAGAGAAATTATAGAGGAGGTGGAATGGAGAGAGAAGGCAATAGCGGGAATGAAGGAAGACGGGGATGCGCGAGTACGATTTTCAGCGGGGGAGAATAGGCGAAGAGTTAGAAAAGGTTAGAAATAGAGAGAAGATGTGAGGATGAAAATCAAAATAGAGAGATTAAGTTTACGGAGGAAGAAGAAATTGGGAAAAAGAATCGCGGATAGATGGAGAACAGGAACGAAGGAGGAAAAGGAAGAGAGGATTTCGGAAAAATACAGCGGAAGAAGGGGAAATGTGTGGTTCCGAGAGAGAGGGAAGAGAGGTACGCTGGAAAAGATGAAACCGCAGGAGACTTACAGATGACTGGGAGAGCACCGACGGAAGTGAGGGGAAAATTTATGGGTAGATAGGAAGCAGAAAAGACTGGAGAGAACAGATGAAAATGGAATACGTAAGATGTGGAAGACGAAACGGTAGACTGGGAGGGAAAGAGAGATACCAAAATGATGAGACGAAAAGATGGAAATGGGGAAACGTAGAAGATGAAAGACAACCGAAAAGTCAACAAGAGAAAGAAGAGTGATCGAGAGGAAGCGGAAGAACGCCGAAGAACAAAAGAAAAAAAAAGTAAAATCTAAAAGAGAGAGAGAAGTAGACGCGATGAGAAGTATTTTAGAGAGGGAGTGAAAGAAATTAGAGAGGGCAGGAAGTAGCGGAAGGTGATGTTGCGGGAGTGCATTAACCAAGAAAAGACAGATGCGAAGACAAAAGAAGAATCTCAGACAGGAGGCTGAGTGAAGTTCACATGGAAGAAGACGATGAGCGAGAGAAAAGATGAGGGAACAATAAGCAAAATTGCGGGAGGAAACTAAAGAGAGAAAGAGAGACAAATAAGAACGCGAAAAGGACGAACTAGGAAGAGAGAGAGAAAAAAAACAAGAGTCAACGAGAGAGAGGGATTAGAAAAGAGAGATTAGAGAGAGGATGATAGCACGAGGAGGGAGAGGATTGTAGAATGGGGAAAGAGATGAGGAGAAGAAAAAGTCAGGCAAGAAGACTAGATTGAGGATGACGAAGGAAGAAAAAAATGGAAATAGCGGAAGAATCAGCAGGAGAAACAAACTACATTTCACTTTTTGAAAACTACCCCTGAATACATTATCCCGACAGAAGAACTACAAGCAAAAGCCCCCAAACCCTAAGAGAGAGTGCACGAGGAAGAAGAAGACGCCCAAAAAAAACTGGAGAAGACCCCCTTTTCTTTTTAAACCCAGCGAGGAGAGAGAGCCCCCGATTCTCCTTTGAGTGGGCTCCACTTAAGATGTCTTGGACAGCCCATTGACCTTCTCCACCTCCACTTTAACTGATTTAGCCTCCATTTTCATTCTTATGAGTTCCTGAAAACAAGGAGACAAAGAAATGATGTATTCAATTTCTTGTTTGGTGTATTGATGGCATAAAATTATTAACTCGTGCAATGGGAGATATCATGATAGGTTTACGAGTTAATTGAGCTAAATAAAGGTAAATCTTAATATTTGTACATACTTTTTGTGCTTTCATCACACGTGTTTTGATGCTGATCACGTGGACTCCGGTCCACGCGATCGAAGGTTCCCGCCTCGATCCGACGCCCGCCGTGCCGCCACGTCACCTGCAAGGTAAGAACCGTGTGGAACATAGTCCCACATGGAGCAAATGAAGGGAAATGTCGCGGTTAAATAGGGCGACGCATTAGCATAATCAGCCAGTTCTAATGAATAGGCTTATATTATATATTATATAGAGTATACATTGCCCACGTCATGCTTGCGTCACGCGTGGGCCACACGCGTCCTGCCACGTGGCCTCAGTGCCACGTCGTAACGGCGGGGTGGTCCCGCGCGCCACGTCACCCCCTTGCCACATCTGCTGGTCGCCACGTCAGCCGGTCGGGGGCTTGTGGACAAAAATACCCCCCTTTTTTCTGCGATTTTAACAAGGAAATTCATCTAAAAATCACTTTAAAATTCAAATAAAAATCAGAAAAAAAACCTAAAACTTCAGAAATTAATATTTCTCAAAATACAACTCCTTTTTTATTGAAATTTTCTCCATTGGATCATAAATTCTTTCCTTTTTAATATTATTCCATTTAAACCATATTTAGAAAGAAGAAATCAAGATGAATTAATATTTACTTAAATCATTTTTTCATTAAACACTTTAAATCATAAATTCATCTTGAAATTATCTTTCTAAACATTTACTAAAGTCAAAAATCATTTAATAATAGAGATTAACTTCTATTAATTTAAACAAAAGATTAATCATCTATTAAGCATGAAATTATCCCTAATTTAGGCATAAATATCAACTTTAGTGAAATGACATGCTAATGGAGAAAATTCCTAAAAAGTATGATAACATGCATCATATTCACATAAAATAAGCATGAATATGAGTTAATTAAGATAAGAATTCAAGTTATAAATGCATGTTATCAAACATCACTCTCCTCCCACAAACCCTTGAATGCCCCATTGGGAAACAGGTCATGGTCCAAGCAGATGGTGGTCAAATTAGTCTTTGGCTCATGGGGTCCTATTTATACAGTGGGCCCTCCTACCTTCCTCGCACAGAATCTTGTATAAGTTGGGCTGCTCAGATAAGTCTCGAATGGATGCATGTTTGACCACTTTAGTGATTGCATCGATGGTGGAATGGTCAGCATAGGCCAAGTGTGGCCAAGTTATCTTGTTTCTCCTTCGCCGGCATGCCAACTGAAGAAGGGGTACTGAAGCTGACCAAGAGAGTTGTCTTTTTTAAAAGGCGTTGACTTTAGATTAAATTTTGTAACTAAGTCCTTTGGAAGAAGTATTTTGTACAATCGATATTCATAAGGCTTTTTTGGGTTGATGGTCTGATGGGGTGATAATTGTCATACGGCCCATTAAGTTTCACAAAGGCCCATTTTCTTTGATTACTATAATGGTTATGTTGCATTTGAAGGAAGGTGAGTGAGAGAGAGAGGAGATGGAGAGAGCATGTGATGTAGGATATATCTAAGATTGATAATATTCCTACAAACTAGGGAGGACCTATGAAATGATATCAACTTGAGAATGTAAGAGGTAGAAGAATGAGAATAGATAGGAAAAGAGAGAATAATGTTGTAGTAGATAGAAAGGATAATTTAATGGTAGATTAAATATATATTAGTGAGTGTATGGAGATGATGATGTGGTTAGAGGATTATGAGAAATAATGATACGAAGAATGCGGATTATATGGAAGATAGAAGTAACATAAGGAAGAGAACTGGGACAGAGAAGAAATCAGTGAAGAGAGGAATATGGATTACATAAATTAATATTAAAGATAATAGAATACTAAATATCGTATGAATTGATGGGAAGAGAGAAAGGATAATAAGATGGAATAATTTGGAGAAGAGATAGAAGGGATGTATAGATAATAGAGAATAAAGAAGAACGTCAAGAGAGAAGAGAGGTAAGAAAGATGATAAGAGCGTGATCTCGTGCTGGACTTAAGATTTCAACAAGGTAACTATCAACAAGGTAAGGACATAGGATGTTACCTGTAGGAGTTGGACAGTTAATGCTTTGGATTTTCTGATCGATCAAGGTTATTCGTCATTTGCGTTCACGTGTGATGGTTGTAGGCGACAGAGAGGTGGGAGAAATGGAGAGGGAGATAGAATCGAAGAGATGAAGAAGAGGCGGAAGAGGTGATGGAGATACGGAGGAAGAACACCATGAACACAAAGGGTAACAAACGGAACCAACATAACCAATTTTTGATAAAAAACAACATCTCAATTTTTTGTTACAATCGTTTCCTTTATAGCAGAGAAATAAGGGAGAGGGTGACCGGAAGTGAAGAGTCTCGTCGAGGAGGAAGTTACGCGTCCGGAGAATCTCGGTGCCTCTTCGTGAAGGCATCATGGCTCTTCACTGTGTCATGTCAGCAGAGACGGAATGTGGGAAGTCACATTAGTAACGATCCGCTGAATTGTTAGAATCATCGAGTGCTCGTTCGTTGACTCTCATTGAGCAGATCCAGAAGGCCAAGGAGAATCACGACGGTTTGCAAATTTAGTGAATCTTGGTGTTCTTCTTTCGGGCGACGATCACAGGAACCTCAAGCTGAGGGTTGTGGGAATACTTAGTCTTCAACACTGAGAAATTCCAGGTAACTGTGGGGACGGGCGGGGAGTCCATCACGGTGATATCGCAAATGGTCGTAGGAAATTTCTTTCCTCACGTGCACTCTCCTACTTCATCTTCTCCAGCTCTCTCGTCATTGTTATTCCTCGGTCGTCACATTGGGAGTGTCGTTGGCGTCGATGTGGAAGCACACGGTGATTTGGGGAACTCCATGCGGGGCCGAGGGGACATCGGACAACTTGAACTTGTCGAGTAGGTTGTTCTCACGGGTACGGGCGCGCTCGCCCTCGTAAACCGGGATGAGGACTCCGGGTTGGTTGTCGGAATAGGTAGAGAGCACCTACTCCTTTTTGGTGGATATTGTCGTGTTCCTTGAGATTAAAACTGTCGTCACATCGCCAGCAGTTCTCCAGACCTTGGGAGAGTGGGGTCACGTTGAGGGGGAAGCAGGTCTTGAACCTTTTCTTTGCTTGCTAGTGGATGAAGATGTAGGATAGTCTTTCAAAGAATAGAATATTCAACTTCTTCTTGCTTTCTTGCAGCCCTTCGTCCAACCTGATTCATGTTGTGGCTGTCATCCTAATTCCTAAGGCTGTGGATATCTAACCTTTGTTCAGAAGTGACTATGGCCCGTTATTTGGAGATCTCCTTGTATTTTCTTTCTTCATCTTTGACCATAATATTCTTGCTTGAATCAGCAGCAGTGGAGAGAAGGATCTTCTTTAATGATAAATGGCTTCAAAATTGTTGGCAACCTTTAGGAATCTTCATTGTGATTGAGCTCCATAGATGCATGGGTTTATTCATGCAAAGATTTTGTCTTTGAGTAGAATAAGAAGATAATGTCTTCCTTGGATAATTAATAACTAGGTCTCTTTTAAAATTCTAACTAAGGGTGGTTTCAAAGAGAGAAGGATAATCACAAATATGTTCCTATTAATTTTGAGATCATTACCTATAACTATACAAGGTTCCTATGATATAGTGGTTAAGGTTTGGAAATCAGGATCCTATATCAAGGAAGAAAGTGGTTGACTTGGTCCACTCAAGGAATTCTAGGTTTCTAAAGATAAGGGTTAAATGCTTTGACCAAGTCAATCTTTAGATCAGTCTAAATTGAGAAAGGAGCAAAAAGAATTCCTTTAAGATCTACTCTCTCTTTATTTATTTAGAGAGGTCTTCTTCATTCATTTAAGGAATCGATAATTTCTCAAATTGGTAGATAAGGACGAGGAGGAGGAGGAGGATAGGTTCACGTAGAACCCTTGTGTTCATGTTTCAAAATAATTATCCATCAGCATGTGGAGTCAGTTGGAGGGAATCTAGTGGAGAGGAAAACAGTCATTTTGCTTTCTAGAACAATTCTTGATACATCCAACAATGCAAAATACGATCACATTCAGAGTTTAGGAACAAAAGGTTGTTGGATTGTGTGTTCGTTTGAGGGGTGATGGAGTTGAAGCAATATTCAAACTCCCCATATGGAGTTTGGAACCCAAAGGCAATCATTGGGTGAACTGCATCTTATTCGTATTAGTTGACCTCAGCTCACCGAAAGAAAAGATCTCATGGACTTGGATCAGAGATGCTAATGGGATAGGAATCGAAGTGCTTCATGGAACAACACTCGAAGATGAAAAATTCCTACCCATAATGTTCTCCTAATCGGTGAAGTGGAAATTTTGGACTGTTCTATATGGTAATATATCTCAAAAATCATCAAATAATGCCCTAACTATTTTTCAGAAAAGAAGATACTAGAGAAAGAAACTCCTAACTTAAAACAATGAGGAATTGAGTACCGTTAGCCTTATTGGTAGACACAAATTTCAATGTTATGTCTGGTCAAAAGTATCTAGAACTCACCATAGACTAGCCTGAGCATGTTTTCAAGAACAGGATAATAGAGAGAGAAACTCATAAGTTATAAAATTACGAGGTGGTTAATGGTATCCTAAATAGTGAAGCAGAAATTCTAAACTTTCATTGAGGTAATAGGTCTTAGCCCTCGGCACATAATGGCCAAAGTATTCTCCAAGGAAGAAGATAATCGAGAGAGAAACTCCTAACTATAAAATTAGGGAGTCAGTACTATCATCCATATTCCTGAAGTAGAAAGTTTGAACCTAAAATTCAGCACATAATGGCCAAAGCATTTCTCAAGTAGAAGATAATAGAGAGAGTAACTCCTCATTTAGAAAATTAGGAAGTGAGTGATGTTACCCCAATTGGTGAAGCAAAAATTCTTGACTATCCTTGACGTAATAGGAATTAAAACTCCGTAACTAATGGCCACAGTATTTTCTCAAGAATAGGACAGCAGAGAGATATGCACTCCTAATTTAGAAAATTAGGAAGTTATCACTGATAACTTCCCAATTGAGTGAAGAAGAAATTCTGGACTGTCCTTGGGAGAAAAATATAACACTTGGATTTCTCTCTCTATCTGTTTATCTATATCGAATCCGGTGATTTACCCCGAATTGGATCCACGAACAGACTGAGTAAACTTTGAGAGAGAGAGAGAGAGCGAGAGCAAGAGCAAGAGAGAGGATAGAGGAAATGAGGGAAAATGCGGAAACCGGGATGCAGAAATTAGGACTATCTCCTCCTTTGACACGTCAATAGAGGAAATTTAGCAATGAAAAAGTTCAATCATTATGTAACTCATGTCTCAATCCCCATCCAAACTGCGAAACAGCTGTCAGAAATTTGATCGCCTAGAACTGTCGTGAGAAGAGGGAACTCCAGCGAACAAGGGAGTAAATAAATGCAGGATGAAAGGGGAGAGAGGGAAGGACGGAAGAAATGCCGATGGAGGGGGACATGCACCTTCACAATGTCGCCCCTGGAACTCTAATGTGAGAGAAATGAAAGCAATTTCAGGCTCAATCTTCGCGTCAATTGGGTTAGTAGTGTGATTCCTTCGTATTCATTGCAATTTAGATAGTTTAGATTAAATTTAGATTGGTAATTAGGCTTTAGGGATCATAAATTTTGTCATTTTGGCCAAAGTTCATTGCGGATTTTTGTTACTTTTCGAACAAGGATTTCTCCCTAATCTTAAGTCCAACTCATTTCAATTTGTTTTCATTCGATTTGTTGGTCAATCAGCTTTCCGTAGATATCTTATTCATCCCTTTTCATTAAGGTTTAGCCCCTCAATTTGTCATATGACCAACTGTTTTTCAAAATCAATCCAAATTTTGGTGTTGACTTTCGAGGGCTATTACTATAAATATAGAAGATAAAATTTGATAAATATGGACTCCTTGGAATCCTCTGATCTTAAGCTTTCTTTTCATAGGTAATTTTCTAGATTTGGATATCATTTGATAAGTCAACTCAAGGCTTTTGACTAAAACCTTCTTTTCGGTAATTTTCTGTTTATTGATTATCAATAAATCATAGTAAATCCAACTCTTCTCTAAAAATCAGAATCTTTATATCAAAATTCTCCTCTTTCTGTTTAGTTTATGAAAATATAATTTTCTTAATATTTTCTTGCCTTCTTTGTCTATGATTTAATAGAAAATCAAAGTTTGGTCGAAAGGAGTGCTTTGACCTTGACTTTTGACATTCCGTTTTCTAAATATTTTTCAAAATTCTTAAAATATCTTCTCTCGTATATAGTACTATTTTCATTAATAATATATCAGTCTCATTTCTTAAAAATCCTAATTAGACTTAGGTTTGACCAAGTCAACTCTTCGATAATAGTCAACCGTGATGTGTGTGGTTTGACCCGATCTCATTGCTTTACTTAATTTCTGATTTTTAAATCATCGTGAGTTCAGAGTTATAAATTTTGCTTGACTGATGATCAGGTGTTTCAACGACCATCAGTTAGTCGTTTTGTCAGCTGCCTCGACACGCAATCGTGGAATCAACTCGGAGGCTATCAAAAGGGCAAAGGCACGAAAAGAGGGAGAGAATTGATCATAGGAAACAAAGTGAGAAATGAGATGACTAGTACAAGCAAGTGTACCCTTGAGAAGGGCAATGGGATGGTCAAGATCATTGGGAGGGGCGTAAGGAGTGGCGTAAGGAGCGGCATCTAGGGATGGCGAGCTTGCAATGGAGGAGGAGGACAATAGATATGTATATGAAGTAGAGGAAATAGGTGGAACCAAGGGAACACGAGGAGAAGGAGAGGAGAGAGGAGGTGGAGGATTGGGAACCAAAGAGAGCGGATCAAGAAAGATCATGAGGGGAGAGAAGCCAAAGGAGGATGGTGGCGTACGACCCCCGTCGCCACCAAGGCATGATACTACGGCGCCGGTGGAGCCGACACCTACGCGCGTCCAGCCCCTCGACAGGGCGAAGACGAAGGATCCCGAGTTTCACTACACCAAGTGAGACCCTCTTCTCGCCACGAGCTCGCGCGCGTAGAGCTATCTTTCCCGTTTTCTCTTTATTATGTTTTTATTTAGCCCGCACATGTTTAAGCGGGCCTTTGCATGTCTTTCTCTCTCTCTTTAGGCCGCCGGGTGGGCTTCCCTCTGTTTCGGGACCCTAGCCTGAGGCCCTTTCCATTTTGTGAACATCTTATTCTATTTCTATGAGTATGGGTGTGGGTTGTGGGCCTCAAGTGGGCCCTTTCCTCTCTTGGCCCGCCAAGGGCTCTATAAGAGGGGAAGGGACCCCCCCACAAACCCTAGCCGTCATTTGAGAAAAAAAGAAGGAAGATCCTCTTCTCGAGTGACTGCTCATGGAAAGCTAGGGAAGGAGTCCAACCGCCGACGCCGCCGCCGCCGCCGCCGCCGCACCGAACGTGCCGCCGCCGTCGCCGCCGCCACTCCTTGCTCTATCTCCGGGTGTGCTGAACGCCGCCGCCTTCACCGCCGCTCCAAGCCGCCATCGCTGCCGCCTCGAAGCTCCGCCACCGCGGCCGCGCGCTCAGCCGCCGCCGCCGCCGTCGCCGACCTTAGACGCCGCCGCCATCGCCGCCCAAAGCCGCCGCCAACGCCGCGCGCAAAGCCGCCAGCTCTCTGTCCCACGGGACGCCGCCGCGATCCGCCGCCGCCAGCCGCCGCCTCCATCCTCATCGCCCGCCGTCCCGCCGCCGCCGCACGCCCCGTACGCCCCTCCTCCCGTTCCAGGGACGCCGCCCGAACCGCCGACCACCGCCGCGCGCCGTCCGCCCGCCTGCCGCCAGACCTAAAAAAAGAACGAAGAATCGACTGGACGATTCCCGCTGAGCCGACTCAGCGGGAATCGCCCGCCTCCCAGTTCGCCCCACCGAGCCGCCCGGGTCCACTCGCCGCGCCCGGCTCGAGTCCGCCGAGCCGACCCAGCTCCCTGCAACCGGGTCAGCCGCCCAGCACCAGGCCGGCCCGAACCCGCCGAGCCGACCCGACTCCCTGCGACTGGGTCTGCTGCCCAGCCCAGGTCGCCCGCTGGTCCGGACCAGGTCACCCTGACCCAGACCGGTCCAGGCCTACCCGGCGGCCCAGACCGGCCGACCGGCCCAGACCGGTCCGCCGGCCCAAACCGGTCCAGTCGCCAGACCGGCCTAGACCGATCTAGACCGGCCCAGACCGGACCAGACCGGTCCAAACCGGTCCACAGCGGTCCAGACCGGCCCAGTGACGCCCGGAAGGCCCCGGACCGTTCCGACCCACCCCGGCTCGACCCCGGACGCCGTCTACCATCTCCGTGTGTTCGCTGCGCTCGTTCTACTTGCCTCGTCTCATCACCACAACGCCTCACGCCGACCGCCATCCGCGTTCCGTCGCCGACTCGCCCGGTGTTCGACATCGCTGCCGCGCCCGACGACTTCCCTCGCCCCGACCGACCGGGCTCGCGCCCCGCAGGTTAGGCATTCATCCCCCTTAATTTACTTTGAAGTCTATATTTCCTTCAGTACTTCCCGCATTTGTCTCCACCGCCCTCGGGCCTAGTTAGGTTAAGTGACGTCAGGGTTCGGGATTGGGATCGTGGAACCGGTCGCCGGGTTGACGATCGAGCTGCTCTGACGACCCGAGGCTGCCCTCTCCCCTGCATCGACGGATCTGGGAGGACTCCCGCTCCATCCTACTCGGCGTACCCCAGGATCGCCGTGACGACGCAGTGGTCGGTTGACTGCTTGTGGAGACCTTAGATATCATTGCATCACTTAGAGCACGTAGATCTCCCCATCCTTAGTTTCCCCTTAGAGGACATTAGCGCCGGACCGATTCACCCCGTCGGTCCTGCATCATCTTGGTATCAGAGCACAGGCTGTGGTCGCTCGACTGCGCTCGCCGTCTCTGTTCCATTTCATATTCCGCACTTAGTATCATACATTCATATAGTTAACTAGATTATCCTTCACGCATCATACACCACACCAGGGATAGCCCCTCTCTCCCATAGCCGGGTACTAGCCATGGTTGTCGAGACGCGCTCCGCCAGAGCCGCGGTTCGAGAGGGATCTTTATCCCCACCACGGGATCCTCGGGGTCCCGCGGGCATTCCGATGCCCGACGGCGGAATGGAAGGTGTTCGCCTCCCTCCTCCGCCTCCAGTTCGCACCGGGTTAGGCGGTCCACCCTCTCCGAGGCCGGACCTACCTAGTCCTCACTCGTCCGATGGACGATCGACCCGTGCTCACTCCCCCTTCGCTCAATCACGACGACAGCGCTCAGGAAAGGCCCCAGCGATGACTACAGATGATCGGCCTTCCACCAGCCAGCATCGACGCGGAGGACGTGACCGACCCCGCTCGCCTTCCATAGGCGACCCTCACTTTTCCACGTCGGATCTTCACCGCACGGTGAGCGCCGTCCTAGAGCAGATGGGAGTCCCGATCCCATCCACTTCGGGCCGCATGGCCCCCCAGCGACACCCGCTTGGGCCGGAGCGCCCCACGGGTGACGTCCGAGTACTTGATGAGTGGGATCGACGACCTAGCCCACGGAGGGGTCCCCCCGAGCGGACCCCATACCCAGATAGGCGATATGATGATCGCCCGGCTCAGGGTGGTCCCTCGAGGGACTACCACCCGGACGAGACATGCCAGAGAGGTGCCCGTCCCTACGATGATCGCTGCGATTATCGAGATGATCGCGCACCAGTGGTCTCCGCATACGGAGCTCAGGATTACAGGTACCCTGACCGCCGAGCAGATCCGATCCCCTCCCGTGACCCCTATCACGAGGGCGAGTACACCACCGGCGCTCGAGGAGACCAGCATCGCCGCGGAGACTACGACCCTAGACCGGAGTATTCCCGTTATGATCGTGATGTTCCCCAGCGCGCACCACCGCGCCCGGACTACGCCGACCCCTACGATCGGGAGTACGACCACCGGCGTCACCCCAGCCCGCCACGACATCTTCATGACGATCGAGATTATCACGACAGACGTGATGACCCCGATCGCCGACGAGAGGACCATCGCATTCGGATGCAGAAGAGCGTGAGGGTTGAGGTCCCTGTCTTTGATGGTTCTCGAGAACCCAAAGACTTTATTGATTGGGAGTCCAGCATGAACTCTTATTTCCGCTGGTACCGTATGGACACAGACCTCTGCGTTGAGTACGCAGAGATGAGACTTGGCGGACAAGCCAAGATCTTCTGGGAGAACGAGTATCTAGCCGCCGAGAGGCGAGGGCTCCCGATCACTACCTGGGCCGAGATGGTCCAGAAGCTGCGGAACAAGTATGTTCCGCGACAGTACGAGGCGACACTCTTCCTATCGTGGCTTGACCTTCGGCAGGGTAAGTCACCTGTGCGGGATTATATACAGACTTTCGAGGAGTGTCGGATGAGGTGCCGATTCGTGGAGGACCCACGGATCGTCATTGGCCTTTTCACACACGGGCTGACCACCCGTCTTCGGAATGAGGTGCTTAAGAGCTGTCCTTCCGAAGTTGATGAGGCCTACCGCATCGTGGAGCATATGGAGAGGCCAGGAGACGACGCCCCGGTGACGACGACCCCTCAGACCACCCGGGCCCCATTCACCCGCTCCACGACGGCTCCCACCCCATCCCAGCCTCGATCTACTGGCGGGAACAGTCGGACTGTCCCGCCCACTTCAGTGGGGTCAGCCCCAGCTCCACGAGCCGCGACGACGGATTCGTCCCTCCGCACGACCGCCGTTGCCCCTCCGCCCATCACTTGTTTCAAGTGCCAGGGTAAGGGACATCGGGCCAGCCAGTGCCCGTCTTCGAACCTGCTCATCGGGTTAGAAGACGACGCCCCGGACTACCAGGTAGATGATGACGTCGGAGGAGACGACGTCTACGTCGCTGACGATGGGCTAGAGGAGGAGTGCTTGGATCCCGACGTCATTGGCACCATAGAGATCACTCCCGTGGTTTCCTCTCAGCTCCCGACGACACACCAGGAGGCTCTGGTAGCCAGTATCGTCGTGCCGACGCCCAGCTGCGACGGCCCGCTGACTCGGTCTCCCTTGGAACCTACGAGAGGCGACGACATTTCCAGTGAGGACGTCTACATTGCCGCCGCCGGACTAGAGGAGGATTGCCTGGATTCGGACGTCCTTGGCTACATCAGGATCGCCCGTGCTACGTCCTCCCCCGCCCCCTCGGCACCACACGGATCCCCGGTAGTCAGTATCGCCGTGCCGAGCCCCAGCAGTGGCACTCCAGGGCCCCAGCCCTCCCCGGACACGATCTCCGGAGCCCGACCCCCATCCGCGAGGACCCGCGCCGCACCCACGACGACACCCGGCACCTCCTCCCTGACGGTGGATCAGGCCAGTGCTTCGGCACCGACCCCTGATCCGGTAGCCGATTGCGCACTTCGCACATCGATCTTTTACACTTATGTGAAGATCAATGGGCAAGTGTGCAAGTTGATAGTCGATAGCGGCAGTTGCGTCAACGCCGTGTCCGATACGATGATTCCACGGCTTGGGCTATCGACTCACCCGCACCCGACACCCTACGACGTGTCTTGGATCGATACCACGTCTCTACCTGTGAGACTCCAGAGTAGGGTGCCTTTGCGGATCAGCACTTATGACGATATAGTGCTTTGCGATGTTATCCCGATGAAAATCGGGAGCATCATACTTGGGCGACCGTGGTTATATGACCACGACGTCCAGCTGGCAGTTTATACCTCAAAATTCTTCCCTTGCTGTCCTTCTTCACCCGAAACACCCAGTTTACTCCAATTGGCTTGATATCACTCAGTGGTTTAACCACAGTCCATGTCTCATTTTTTAAATTGATGACATTTCTTCCTTCATTGCTTCTCTCCACTCCTTTTGTTTTGCAGCCGAGGAGTAGGAGGATGGTTCTTCGTTGAAGAAGAGACATGTTTCACTGCACAAGAGGTTAGTTTCATCATGGATTGATTAAATGGATCTATACCTCACTGCCTCTTCCTCTTCTAAGTCTTCCGATTGATTAAGATCTCTCTCTCTTGACTCATTTATCACTGATTGTTCACTTTGTTCTTCAGATGAGTCTCTTGCACCTTCTTCTAATCCTGTGATTTTAAGAAAATTTGAAGGACATAAAGTGAACTTTCCCAATTTACCTTCTTCACTGAATTTGAAGGCCTTTTTCTCATCGAATATCACATCTCTACTGATGTGAATTTTGAAATTTGCAGGATCTAGACATCTGTAGGCTTTTGATCCAGCTTCATATCCCATTAGCACCATGTACTTACTTCTGTCTTCAAGTTTTGAGAGTCTTCTAGTGGTTTTGACAAAAACTATTGAACCGAATATCCTTAAATGACTTACATTTGGTTTTCTCCCATTCCACTTCTCATAAGGTGTCTTTCCTTCCAGCCCTTTTGTAGAAGACCTGTTAAGCACATAAACACACGTACTAACTGCCTCTCCCCATAATTCGAGAGGTAACTCTTTCTCTTTCAACATACTCCTTACTAAGCCCATGATTGTTCTATTTTTTCTCTCAACCACACCATTCTGTTGAGGAGTATAGGGGGGCAGTAAGTTGTTTTTTAATCCCACTCTCATCACACAATTTTCTGAATTCATCTGAGGTGAATTCTCCCTCTCGATCACTTCTTATACACTTTATTTTCACTCCTTTCTCAGCTTCTGCCATCATTTTAAATTTCTTGAATTGTTCTAAGGCCTCTGACTTCTCTTTAAGCAGAGCCACCCACATACACCTTGAGTAATCATCCACAATTAAGAAGAAATATCTCTTTCCTCCTAATGTCTGTGGGTTAATAGGACCACAGATGTCCATATGAAGTAATTCAAGAACACTTAAAGCTCTTTATGATGAAGATGAAAAAGAAGTTCTTGACTGTTTACCTGAGATGCAGTGAGCACATACCACATTCGGATTTCGGAATTGAGGTAGACCTTTCACTAGATCTCCTCTTATCATATCCTGTAGAGTGTAAAAACTCTGATGGCAAAACCTTTTATGCCATAACCATGCTTCACTCGCTTCTTCCTCAACCAAATTACACCTCTCATTTATGTTGATCATCATTTTGTACATGTTTCCCAACGTTTTCTTTGTCTTGGTGAGGAGTCTACCTGATTTGTCATGAACCGTGAGGAAGCCACTGCTCAAGAAGGTTTTACAACCTTGTTCATCTAACTTTCCCAGGCTAAGAATGTTAGTTTTTAAATCAGGTAGGTAAAGAACATTTGGAATAGTTAAAACTTCACCGGTTTTGAGGGTGACAGAGATATCACCCTCAACCTTCATAGGGAATTGATGATCCATCACCGAATTTAACTTTACCTTTCTTGTTCTCATCAATGTTATCAAAGAACACCTTCTTTCCTGTTATGTGACTGCTTGCTCCCGTGTCAAGATACCACATACACTCATCCTGTGGGTTATTTGTTCCTTGTAGTAGTAGTTCCCCACACTCATCAGACACAACCATCATAAGGGCCGATTCTTCTTCGGTTTCTTCTGAGATATTCACCTTCTCTTCTTTACCTTTCTTCCTTGTGTCTGAATAGCACTCATCGGCAAAGTGTCCCATCTTTTGACAATTGTAACACTTTATCTTCGTTTTGTCAAACGGTTTTTTCTCTTCTTCATCTCTGTCATTCTTGGAGAATCTGCCTTGTCCGCGACCTCTTCCTCTTCCTCTGCTCGTTCCTCTTCCTCTTCCTCTTGAAGAAGATACACGATCGATCTTCTTGGACTGATTGTAGGCTCGAGCAAGTAGAACTTGCTCTTCTTCCCTCGAATCTCTTTCTTGGAGTCTCTGTTCGTGCACTCTCAAAGACCCAATCACTTCATCCACACTCAAACCTCTCATGTTTCTGAATTGTTCAAGAGAGAAGGTAAGAAACAGTTTCAGAGAAAACAAGAAATGGCAAGAAGGACAGATAGAGAAGGAAATAGAACTGAGATCTTTCTTTTTTATTTCTAAACTACATTCCGACAAGAAGAACACAGGAGAAATTCTAAACCTAAGAGAGAGAAGGAACAACCGAAAAAAGAAGAAGGAAGAAGCCCTCCCGAAACAACTTTTTCCCCTTTATTCTCCCCAATCTCCACTTTGGCTGGGCTCCTATTGTTTGACCGGGCTTGCAATTACTTGTCTTGAACAGCCCACTACGCCCTTTAAACACTTCTATTAGAGGATCTTGCTGCATTACTCTTGTGAACTTCCTGAAAACGAAAAGGCAGAATTCACGTAAAATAAATTCCTCTTAATACACTAATATTCTAGAAACTTCAAGTTGTGAGATAATAGAGGAGATGCTGTGTTCAAGGGTTTTATAGAGTTACATAAGAGCAATTCATAGGTGCTTATAATTATATTTTATGTTCTTATCAACAGACCCGTTGATAATGATGCCTAGAATCTCCAAAAACTCAGCGATGCCATTATGTTTCTCGATCTCAAATATAAACTGGCAGAAGACATTGTTTATCGCCTCGCGAATGAAGGGCTGATGGACCATGAATTTCCCCTATACCCGATGAAGAATCACCTTCAGGTAATCCCTCTCACAGGTATCTTCGGAATCAAAGAGATCCAGCATACACAACACAGAGGCATGATCAACATATCGCTCGGCAATCATAGCATCTGTTTCTGGAGATGTGACAAATCTAAGAAAAAGCTCATAAAAAATCTGCAAATGTGGCCAAGCAGGATCCATGATAGGCTAATTGATGGAGGACCACGCACACGATCAGGCGACAGCACGTGCCGAGCCGGACAGCGCGCGAGTACTACCGCGCCGGAGCACCCGAGCCGATGCCCAGGACCCCGGTTTCAAGTACTCTGCATGACGCGATCCTCCCGGGTTTTTCCCCGTTTCTTTCTTTATGTGTATCGTGAGACTATGTGTGTGTGTGTGGGAGGGTTTTCCCGTGTTTTGGGCCCTCCCTAGTACTGTTGGGCCAGCTCTAGGCCCTCTAGAGGGGGTTTTAGCCCAGTTTTGGGCCAAAACCCCTCAATTTTACGGGATTGCCCTTAGGGCAATCCGTCCCTCTCTCTCCTATATAAGGGAGAGGGAAGAGAGTATCGGTATGATGCGTTTTTTGAGAATGAAGAATATTGTGATGTGATGTTTCCATATCCACGTGAGGGAGAGAGAGGGGAAACCCCGATCTGGGGTATCCCGTGAAGGAGAGAGGATAGGGGAAGAAGGAGGCGTGCCCAGGTTTGCTGCCTCCTGCCGAATCACCGCCGCCGTCTCCCCGCCTTGCAGAACCGCCGCCATCGTTTCGCCGTCCTGTGGAGTTGCCGCCGCCGTTTCCGCCGCCAGTGCGCCATTCGACCGCGGCCGCAAACAGCTCTTCCCAGTCGGGATAGGGGAGAAGGGACGCGACCAGACTGCCGCCGGCCTGCAGAGCCGCCGCAGCCGTCCCGCCGAAACACCGCCGCCGTCTCCCCGTCCTGCAGAGCCGCCGCAGCCGTCCTGCAGAAACACCGCCGCTACTTCTGCCCTCCTGCCGTGCCGCCGCCCATTTCCTCCGAACTGCAGCGACGCCGCTGCTGTTTCCGTTGAAAGCGTGCCTGACGACCGTCACCCGCGTTAGCGCGCCCAACCGCCGCCGTTGATCTTCACTGGAGCTTCGCCGGCCCTCCCACCACCACACCATCTTCCAGCGCCGCCCCGGATCGAACGCCTGCTCCTACGCTGCCGACCGTGGACGCTGTTGCCCGGGACCGCCCTGCTCTCTCTCTTCAGGGCACGACGGGCTTCCCTGGTGTGGCTTCTTCCTGACGAGTTGCGTTCGCCCTCGCCCAGGTGCCCTTCCGTCCGCTCAGCGATCCAGCCCCGCCTCGACCGCCCGGAGGACTGCCGCCAGACCGGGTCAGTACTGGACCGCATCGCCGACGGCCGTCGAACACTGCCGCCGCTGCTCCCTCACGCCGGCTGAATCCGATCGATCACCGCCGCCGTCAACTGAGCCGCCGCGGGACTACGCTTGTTTGATTTCGGGGTCGATCGACGCTGACGAGCCACCGTTGACCAGCCGCGACGCTGTTCGCCACCGCCAGTTAGATCGCTCGCGATCACCTTGTTCTTAGCGTCGACTGACAGGTCTGTCACTTCGGCCCCTATCATCGGGTCGTCCGACGCCACTGCTGAGCGAGGGATCCCGCTACTCGGACTCTCCTCGCCCTATAGTTAGTATCGTGATATCCTCTTGTGCGTATCTCACGACGGATCGTCTCTCTCCCGTGCAGGTTGGTACTGCCCGCGTGCGAGGGTGCTTCGGACCACTGCGATCTTCGGATCACGACGCCGTCTTCGTTCGAGTATCATCACCTTCCCCCGTGCTGTCCGCGCTCGCTCCACCGCCGGGGCTAGCTATTTTAGGTACCCTCACTTGCCTGGGTGGGTCGGGTTTATTCATCAGTTTCGCTCGAGATTTCATTCGTCGTACGGGTGCGGACCACTCCGGTTGTGGACTTCCACCGTGGTCGTTGGTAGACGATCTAACGGAACGTGGGGAAGTCGATCCATCGAGCGTCGCTTGGAGAGCTTCCCGGACGATACCCTAGGTCAGCTGCCGCTCCCTGTGTTTCTCGTTATTTCAAAATTTGCATCATTACATTTTTGTGCATCTTAGTCGTTAGTTAGCCCAGGCCCTTGTGTTGTAACACGAGCCGTCGATCCCGGCATCTGTCGTGTTACATCATATTGGTATCAGAGCCGAGTCGTGCTGACTTTCTGATTAGCACCTCGGTTGATCTTCTTTCCATCGCACTCCGCACTTCTAGCATCTTTTCGAAATTCATAGCATACATATATTTGCATTGTTCATTTACCCTTGCACTAGGACTCCACCCGATTATGTAGTATCTGGCCAGGATGGTTCGCACGCGCGGCCAGTCGCGTGTCGCCGCAGATGATGAGCAGCAGGACCGGGGTCGCGATGTCGATTCCCCTGCCGTGGAATCTCCCCCTGGAGATAGCCATAGTCCTGGATCCCTCACGATTCCGATGGGGCAAGACGAGTACGGATCCCCTACCAGGACCGGTAGAGGACCCCCTTCGGGTTTAGACGCGGCTCCACGAGAGCCGTCCCTAGGTGACATCTCCCCTAGGGCTTATAGAGATAGATCAGTGGACCCAGCTCCGCTGGACATACCGGAGCCCAGTACCCGGCGAGCCGGGAAGGCTCCAGCAGTAGACCCTACACCACCGTCGGTCGCGCCATACATTCCACCCCAGCGACGCCAGTCGACTCCGCGGCAGCCGACTGCACCCTAGCAGCAGCGCCGACAGCAGCAGCAGCAGCAGCCGCAGCAGCCGAACCAGGCGGGGCCGACGTACCCGCAGCAGCAGCCGTGGTACCCGCAGCAGCTGCCTTACCCGCAGCCGCCGCCGTGGTACCAGCAGCAGCCGGCGTACCCACAGCAGCAGCCGTGGTTCCCGCCGCAGCCTCCTTACCCGCAGCCACCGAAGTACCCGCCGTGGCAGCAGGCCCCGCAGCAGCAGCCGCCGGTGCCCCATCCACAGCGCGCTCCTCAGCAGCAGCAGCCGCGACAGCAGTATCAGCACCCGCCGCCACGACCACAGCGGGCACACTGGGGGCAGGCCCGACGTGGACCCGCCCCTCAGCGAGGCCGAGGCCGGAACCGCCGATCCCAGGATGCTCGGTTTCCCCAGTACGACGACTACCTCGGTCCACCGGTTGGTTATTATGGCCCCCAGGATGAGTACCAGTACGGGCCACAGGATTACGACTATGGGCCACAGGATGCCCTGGGCGGGGATGATTACTATCATCCACCCGATGATCAGTTCGTCGAGGAGTACGCGGGAGGCGCCCAGCACCCTCGGCGCCACGACGATCGATTCCGAGATCACGGACCATATAGGTCCCCACCCCGACGCCGCGACGACGATTCGGTGGGTGACGCTAGCCGCCGGAAGGAGGACCTCCGCCGCCTGATCCAGAAGAACACTCGCATGGACACACCGGTTTTCGACGGAAGTCGGGAACCTCGTGATTTTGAGGATTGGGAGCGATCATTAGAGAGTTATTTCCGTTTCTTTGAGATTACGGAGGATGACGTGCGTACGGCCTTCGCGGAGACTCGCCTGGGCAAGGAGGCCCAGATCTTTTGGGTAAACGAGGTCACCGCCGCCCGAGCACGACGAGACCCACCCCTCACGTGGGCCGACATGACGAGCAGACTGCGGAACAAGTATGTTCCGACTCACCATCAAACTCACCTACTGTTGCACTGGCTTGACCTCAAGCAGGGGCGACGGAAGGTACGCGATTATATCACCGAGTTCGAGGAGTGCCGCATGCGGTGCCGGACGGTGGAGAGCCCCGAGCAGCAGATCGTCTATTTTGTCCGAGGGCTGAAGCCCGAGTTACGAGCGAAGGTCTTGGAGTTGAACCCGATGACGGTCGACCAGGCCTATCGCATTGTAGAGGATAATGAGTACATCCTTGAGAAGGCGTCCACCATGACTATATCTTCGACCGCGAGGACTACGACCACGACAGCGAGCGCCGCTAGGTCGAGCTCGACTTCCGCCGGGTGGCCCCGGAACCCCACCCCGGCCTTGAGGGGCGCAGACACTGCCCCACCAGCACCGGCGACGACCACGCCGACCCCGACGACTTCAGCATCGACCATGGCTTCGACGGCGAGAGCCCCACCTAGGGCCCCGGCCAACATGAAGTGCTTCAAGTGTCAGGGATTTGGTCATCGAGCCTCCGAGTGTGTTTCTCTTTTCTACGTAGATGTTATGGGGAACCAGATCGATTCCCCAGCACCGGATTCGGAGGTGGATGTGTACCAGGGCGATTGTCCCGACGACGAGGATGAGGATAGTCAGGCCTTCACAGGCATCATTGTGATCTCGCCCGCCACCCCACCACCGAGCGCCACGGCGCCCCACTTGCCGCTGGTCAACATCAGGGTTCGACCAGATCTCACGGCACCGTCTTTACCTTCCCCCGCGGATACTTGTTCGCTTTCGGATGCACCGGCCACGACGGACGGCCCGGGATCATCCGACGACCCGCCAGTCCCTCCGGCTACACAGTCAGGTATCCCAGCGACACATACCGTGGTATCTACCCCATCTGCTACATCTACGTTACCGACGGATGTCGCGACACCGACCGCTGCCGAGCTTGTGCAGCGTACGTCAGTTTTCTACATTTACCTGAGGATCGGAGATCGTTCATGCAAGCTCATTGTGGATAGCGGGAGCTGCATCAACGTCGTCTCCGCAGATTCAGTGGCCAAGCTAGGCCTCACCTTGGTTCCCCATCCTGCGCCGTACTTCGTGTCTTGGATCGACGCCTCCACCCTTCCGGTGACGCACCAGTGTGCCATCCCGATGAAGGTGAGTACCTATGAGGATACCGTCATCTGTGATGTATTGCCCATGAGGATTGGCAACATCATTTTAGGTCGGCCCTGGTTATTCGATCATAACGTCAGGCTAGAAGGCCGGGCGAATACTGTTTCATTCATGTTTAGAGGACGACAGCTCCTGTGGTACCCCTCGGTTCGGGCGTCGACCCGAGTTGCCCCAGCCGCCCCGCCGACGGAGGTCGTTCCTGCCGGGCCGTCCGGATCGAGGAAGCCGAAGAAGCCAACCCCAGCGCCAAAGTGTCCGATCGTGACGAACGGGTGCGTTTTCATACGTGAGTTGGAGGCCAGCCTAGAGGACACACCTATCTGCTTCGCCCTCACGTTCGACATCCCCTCGGGGGACCCGTTACCACCATCGGATGCACCAGAGTTGGCCGAGCTGATGACGGAGTTTAGTGATGTCTTTCCCGAGGAGCTGCCCGATGAGCTCCCACCCATGCGTAGCATCCAGCACGCGATAGATCTTATTCCGGGGGCCTCGCTTCCGAACTTGCCTCATTACCGGATGGACCCGGTAAAGTATGAGGAGCTACACAGACAGGTCACGGAGCTCCTGACGAAGGGGCTCATCCGGGAGAGCATGAGCCCGTGCGCCGTCCCCGCATTGCTCGCCCCGAAGAAGGATGGCACGTGGCGTATGTGTTGTGATTCGAGGGCCATCAACAGGATTACCGTGAAGTACCGCTTCCCGATTCCCCGAGTGCAGGACTTGTTTGACCAGATGGCTGGAGCGACTATCTTCTCGAAGATAGACCTCCGGAGCGGATATCATCAGGTTCGTATTCGACCCGGAGACGAGTGGAAGACGGCCTTCAAGATCAAGGATGGCCTGTTCGAGTGGAACGTGATGCCATTTGGGCTGTCGAACGCCCCGAGCACGTTCCAGCGGTTGATGAACGAGGTCTTACGCCCGTTCATAGGTAGATTCGTAGTCGTTTACTTCGACGATATCCTAGTGTATAGCAGGTCCCGGACGGATCACCTTTAGCACCTTCGAGATGTTTGCGCCGCGCTGCTCCGGGAGAAGCTTTACGCTCACCCGAAGAAGTGCAGCTTCTTCACAGCGGAGGTTAGCTTTTTAGGGTTCATCTTGTCGGCTCGCGGAGTGGCCGCTGATCCGGCTAAGGTGTCGGCTATTACGACCTGGCCTCCTTTGAGGGACGTTCATGACGTCCGGAGCTTCATTGGGTTAGCGACGTTCTACCGTCGATTTGTGCCCAACTTCAGCGGGGTAGCCGCGCCCATTACTGATCTGATTCGACTCGAGAAGTTTGAGTGGACAAAGGCGGCAGAGAGGGCTTTCGAGGAGCTGAAGCGGCTCATGACCGAGGCCCCCGTCTTACGACTACCGGACTTCGAGAGGGTATTTGAGGTTGCGTGTGATGCCTCTGGAGTAGGCATAGGGGGAGTCCTTAGCCAGGAAGGACACCCGGTAGAGTATTTTAGTGAGAAGCTGGATGATACGAAGCGCAGGTATGATAACTACGATCGTGAGTTTTATGCCCTCGTCCAGTCTTTGAGGCACTGGCGCCATTATCTCCTCCCGAAGGAGTTTGTACTCTATTCCGACCATAGTGCCCTGAGACATCTACATGACCAGAGGAAGGTCAGCGACCGGCACTCACGGTGGATTGAGTACTTACAGGACTACACGTTCGTCATCCGGCATAAGAAGGGGAAGGACAACGCCGTCGCCGACGCACTGAGTCGCCGGCCGCATGTCCTACATATGATGCGGGTTCGTGTATTAGGGTTCGAGCAGATGATAGATGCTTATGCTGACTGTCCCGACTTCGGGAAACTGTACAGTCTAGCCAGTGGTGGCCCGAGCCCGGAGTGCAGAGATTTCTGCATGTCGGAGGGATATCTCTTTCGGGGGAAGAGACTTTGTGTTCCCCGTACGTCGATCCGGGATTTCCTTATCTGGGAGACGCATGCAGGAGGTCTTAGTGGGCACCACGGTGTCAACAAGACCATACGGCGCTTGAGTACCGAGTTCTTTTGGCCGTCTCGAAAAGAGACGTAGGCGGGGATTGTCTCCCGTCTGTCGACGTGTTCTAGGGCAAAGATGACCAAGCGAACGCTGGTCTCTATTTGCCCCTACCGGTACCGGCTCGCCCATGGGACGATGTCAGTCTCGACTTCGTCCTTGGGTTACCTAGGACGTCGCGTCGACACGACTCCGTTATGGTTGTTGTCGACAGGTTCTCGAAGATGGCTCATTTTGTGCCATGTTCGAAGACCGCCGACGCCTCACGAGTAGCGACCTTGTTCTTTGACGAGATCGTGAGGCTTCATGGCTTGCCCCGCTCTTTAGTTTCCGATAGGGATGTTAGGTTTACGAGCTACTTCTGGAAGACCCTGTGGATCTTGTTGGGCACGAAGCTCAAGTTCTCCTCAGCGTACCACCCACAGACGGACGGTCAGACAGAGGTAGTTAACCGTAGTTTAGGTAGTTTACTTCGTTCTATCATAGGAGATAATGTTAAGACGTGGGATCGGGTTCTCCCGAGAGCGGAGTTTGCTTATAACTCCTCGGTGAGCCGCACTACTGGCCGCACTCCTTTTGAGATCGTCTACGGCCAGATACCACGTAGGCCCCTAGACCTCGCACCCGTAGATCCGCATACTAGGACTTCAGCTGAGGGCATTTCATTTGCACAGTACATGAGCGACATGCATCACGACATTCATTCTCGCATTGTTTCCCAAAACGAGAAGTACAAAGCTAACGCTGATGTAGGTCGTCGATCCGTGAGTTTTTCCGAGGGTGAGCTTGTCATGGTTAGATTGCGGCCCGAGAGGAATCTCCCTGGGGTCGCTGCGAAGCTCCATGCTCGCAGTGCCGGGCCCTTTCCTATTGTCCGGGTGATCAACGAGAACGCTTACGTAGTGGGTATTCCATCTGATTGGGGCATGAGTTCCACCTTCAACGTTTGTGATCTCGTACGATACCTACCCATGTCGGATCCTATTAGCGATTTAGAGCCTCGCACACCCTCAGGCCAGATGAGTGATGTGATTGAGCGACCTTCCCCTTCCCCACCAGTCTCTTCCCCACCGAGGCATGAGCGAGTAGAGTCGGTACTGAGGGAGGTGATTCACGCTGCCGAGGGAAGAGTGGGCCGCAAGTTCCTTGTCCGCTGGCAGGACCGACCAGCGACCGAAGATGCATGGATCTCAGAGGAAGACTTGCAGCGACTACGCCCGGAGCTTATCGAGCCCTTGGACGAGATACTCGGCTCTAACTCGTCGGAGTCGAGTTCTTCCCACCCGGGGAGGATGATGGAGGACCACGCACACGATCAGGCGACAGCACGTGCCGAGCCGGACAGCGCGCGAGTACTACCGCGCCGGAGCACCCGAGCCGATGCCCAGGACCCCGGTTTCAAGTACTCTGCATGACGCGATCCTCCCGGGTTTTTCCCCGTTTCTTTCTTTATGTTTATCGTGAGACTATGTGTGTGTGTGTGGGAGGGTTTTCCCGTGTTTTGGGCCCTCCCTAGTACTATTGGGCCAGCTCTAGGCCCTCTAGAGGGGGTTTTAGCCCAGTTTTGGGCCAAAACCCCTCAATTTTACGGGATTGCCCTTAGGGCAATCCGTCCCTCTCTCTCCTATATAAGGGAGAGGGAAGAGAGTATCGGTATGATGCGTTTTTTTGAGAATGAAGAATATTGTGATGTGATGTTTCCATATCCACGTGAGGGAGAGAGAGGGAAACCCCGATCTGGGGGTATCCCGTGAAGGAGAGAGGATAGGGGAAGAAGGAGGCGTGCCTGGGGTTTGCTGCCTCCTCGCCGAATCACCGCCGCCGTCTCCCCGCCTTGCAGAACCGCCGCCATCGTTTCGCCGTCCCCGTGGAGTTGCCGCCGCCGCTTTCCGCCGCTGAGCGCCATTCGACCGCGGCCGCAAAACAGCTCTCTTCCCGGGCCGGGATAGGGGAGAAGGGGACGCGACTGCATCGCCGCCGCTCTGCAGAGCCGCCGCAGCCGCCCCGCCAAACACTCGCCGCGTCTCCCGTCCCCTGCGAGCCGCCGCAGCCGTCCCTCGCGGAAAACACCGCCGCTACTTCTGCCCTCCCCTGCCGTGCCGCCGCCATTTCCTCCGAACTGCAGCGACGCCGCTGCTGCTTTCCGTTGAAAGCGTGCTCGACGACTCGTCACCCGCGTTAGCGTGCCCAACCGCCGCCGTTGATCTTCACCGGAGCTTCGCCGCCCTCCCACCACCACACCATCTTCCGCGCCGCCTCAGATCGAACGCTCTGCTCCTACGCGCCGACCGTGACGCCATGTTGCCGGGACCGCCCGTCTCTCTCTTCAGTGGGCACGACGGGCTTCCTCGGTGTGGCTTCTTCCCGACGAGTTGCGTTCGCCTCGCCCGGTGCCCTTCCGTCCGCTCAGCGATCCAGCCCCGCCTCGACCGCGCGGAGGACTGCGCGCGACCGGCCGAGCATTGGACCGCATCGCTGACGGCCGTCAAACATCCGGGCGCGCTGCTCCCTCACGCCGGCTGAATCCGATCGATCACCGCCGCCGCCAACCGAGCCGCCGCGGGACTACGCTTGTTTGATTTTCGGGGTCGATCGACGCCGACGAGCCACCGTTGACCAGCCGCGACGCTGTTCGCCACCGCGCTAGATCGCTCGCGATCACCTTGTTCTTAGCGTCGACTGACAGGTCTGTCACTTCGGCCCCGATCATCGGGTCGTCCGACGCCACTGCTGAGCGAGGGATCCCGCTACTCGGACTCTCCTCGCCCTATAGTTAGTATCGTGATATCCTCTTGTGCGTATCTCACGACGGATCGTCTCTCCCGTGCGATGCTGGTACTGCCCGCGTGCGAGGGTGCTTCGGACCACTGCGATCTTCGGATCACGACGCCGTCTTCGTTCGAGTATCATCACCTTCCCCCGTGCCGTCCGCGCGCTCCACCGCCGGGGCTAGCTATTTTAGGTACCCTCACTTGCCCGGGTGGGTCGGGGCTTATTCATCGCTTCGCTCGAGATTTCATTCGTCAGTACGGTGCGACCACTCCGGCTGTGGACTTCCACCGTGGTCGTTGGTAGATGATCTAACGGAACGTGGGGAAGTCGATCCATCGAGCGTCGCTTGGAGAGCTTCCCGGACGATACCCTAGGTCAGCTGCCGCTCCCTGTGTTTCTCGTTATTTCAAAATTTGCATCATTACATTTTTGTGCATCTTAGTCGTTAGTTAGCCCAGGCCCTTGTGTTGTAACACGAGCCGTCGATCCCGGCATCTGTCGTGTTACATCACTAATCCTCGTTCACATCAACATGGATAATAAAAACCTCAATAGTTTACTCTCACTTGGCGCCGAAACCAATTCCCCAAATATATTAATACCCTCCATTCTAGTCACCTCCTGAATCAAATTCTTAGAGAATTTGACATAGCAGACCCAACAAACTCAACAAGATGTGAAAGAGTCTGCCTTTTAATCTCCTTTTCCTTTAAATTCTTCCCTGAATAGTTAAAATCAAAGACCAAACAATAAAAATTCACCTTCCTCATAAGAAGACGTGAGGTTTCCTCTCTTGAACTTCTTTAAAACTCGGTAAGGTTTTATAAGATCTGGAATTTCCGTTGAACTTGTTTTCTGAAATGGCACCGCTAGGCTTCAAACTCTAGGCGATTCCAGAAGAAATGTAAGGAGTATTCGACAGTTGAGAGGACGAAGATCCGCCGCCCATGAAAATAAGACCCAAAAAAATACAGAAATGATGATAGGGGCGTGAAAACAGCTGAGAGTATCCAATAAAATTTGGGTCTTCATTTCATGATTTTGGCCAAATTTTGACTCATTGATTAATCAATATAGGAATTTTATTGTATTTTCTTTTGCTTATTTCTATAAATTTTTATTACAATCCAATGATCACATTTTTTTCATTTTCAAAACCAATGAGAAAATTTCCGTGCAATTATACTTTGGATTCCTTCTACAAAAAATCATGTATGATTGCAAACGATGAAGGCCATGTAGTTTTCTCACTTAGCCAGGACAAATCAAGAGTTCATCTGCGTGACACCGAATAAGTGATGTCATTTGAGTAAATTACATGAATTTTTTAATGCGTATAGCTGGTTTCACCCTTACATGTTAATAATTGAGATAAATATGTGCTATATGTACTCGTCTGTGTGATAATATTATCCCCATGATAACATGGATGCAATGTTGAGCGTGTACGTATAAATATACGGTATAGTATTATCGTCTAGTACAATCCTTTTGATACACATTTTGTATGAGACTTAATAGCTCCATTTTAATTGAGCAATAAGCTATGTTTTCATCTACTTACCAAGAGTTACTATTTCTATTTTTGAATGTAATTTTTTAACTTATAATTTATTGGTCTGTCTTTCACGGAATAATGTCAATATTAACATTACCATGTAAAATGGAGCTAGAAACTTTCCTGAATGGGAGTGAGTTTGCTCTCTTCGATCTAGATTTCATGAATCTTTACATGTGTTTTGATGAACCTAAACATAGTATGCCTATGGGGGTGAGCAATACCAATGCGAAGTAGCATGAGTAAAATGGATGAAATCCAACAAACTTTGCCTTTGATTGTCTAGTGAATTAATACTTGGACAAAATAGAGATATAGTTTATTGGAAATGAGAAAGACATGGCTGGAGCTTTGACTCCAAGATTCAACTCAACTCTCTATACCAAGAAAGGGAATATTGGTGAGCACATCATGCATTTACGTGACCTTGGCATTATCATGCTTGAAAAATATTTGGTTCATTACATCTTGCAAACCTTGTTGGCAGTCACCTTGGCATTGTGTTGGTTATGTTGTCAGGGGTCTTCGGTAGGAGACCAAACAATCCGGTAAAGCAGACTAGGGCAATGGCAAGAGGCTTTAACCCATCCAAGTGCAAGAACAAGACTTGTGCCTAATCTATTGTGAATATATATATAATGGATGAAGAGAAAAAAGATCTAAAAATAATAAGCTGCATATTTAGTTTTACTCCCTTAGATTTATTATTCCCTTGTCCATGGAAGTAGTTCACAATTTCAGAGTTGAGGAATGGAGAGAGGATTATGATAATATTTACAGAAAAAAATAGTAGGGCTCTCTTTGACCAAGATATTTATCTTCAAGGTGACATAGGTGACCTAGCACATTAGGGGATTCTCTTTCATGAACATTAGCACTAAGATAATGTACCACTCCAATGGATACATTACTATGTGTTTTATGATGTGGTGCCTTCTCTTTTACTACAAAGCCATCATTTGGGTTTTCACGTGTTTACTCTAGTTTTTGTGTGTCAATCTTGTGGAAGAGAGAGGTGATCATCTTATGGCATGATGAACTAGAGTGAGAAAAAAGATAAGAGAGGATTAACAAACTCTTAATCCTGATTCTTCAAAGAAAAACAAACTCTTAATCCACATCTTGTAACGGAGGATCACAAGGCTTTATATAGAGAGAAGGTAGAGGAAGATATACGGGAAGTTTTAGAGATATATGGATAGGAAGAAACAAAGACATAGGTTGAGGAAGGGACATGGTCATCGGGAGAGAAAAGGACGAGGTCAGAGAGAGATGAACCCCATTTTTACACGTACATTGTCAACAACTATACTCTTTTCAACTTTAGGAGCTAGCATAGTTTTATAAACATTTTTGTTCCAGCTTTAGGAATTTAGCGATGATTTATGTGGATCCCATATATTTCCTCATACCCATTATCTCAATACCTAAAAAGGGGGAGCATTTGCAATTGAAAGAGACAATCATTGGTTTTGATATCTCCAATAACAGTCGATGCCCAGAAATACAATGTTTTTGAGAGCAACAGAAATTTACAGTTTGTGTGAATGATTGGGCATTTCCTTGGTAATTGCTTAAATCACTTAAAAGAGTTCTCTTATTATTCAGCCTCAATCAATCACATTGGTGGCTCAATTTGACTTGAAAGTTTTTGGTTTGATAGAGAGTTGATGCGCATGCACAGACAAAACTTCCTTCTTCTCTGTAATGTAATCATCAATGTGTTTTTCATGATTTTAATGCCAATGTCAGAACTTGTTTTAGTATTCATTTTGAACTTGGATTCTTAATTTTATTTTATTTTTCTTGCAATTTACTTCCAGAATAGACTACCAAAAGCCTGATCGAGAAAAAAACTTTCATCATGGTTCATCCATCATTTAAAGTCTACATTCTACAATTCTTATTGATCCTGGGATGATAAAACAAGGTTTTTCGCCGAGCAAACAAGCTGACAACAAAATGAATGACAAAAATGACAGTAGAAACGAGTCTGCTCATTGCTTGTCAAGCAGCTCATGGCTAGATGAGCTGGGAGTTCCTTATAGTTGGAATGTATGCCACGTGCATTAAAGTTTCAGATAATTGCATAGACCCAAGTTGTATCTAGTTCCTTTTGCTCAGCTTTCTTTCATTCCTAGAATTGATATGTAGGATCATCATGATACTCCTAGAGAAAGAGAGACCCTTAATAAATAAATTATCCGTCATTTACTGCGAATTTGATGAATCGTTCACATTAATACCAGTGAGGTTTCAAGGAACAAGGAAATGAGAACCTAGACAGTGATATAGAAGGAAAATATCTCCATTATAAATCAAATGAACTATATTAACTGTAAATGAATGTTCATGTTTTAGCAAAGCACATCCTAGAATGCACAACATAAGCCCACAACTTGGAGGATAATTGGGAGTTCCTCCAAATTATAAAATTAGGAAGCCAGTACTATCATCCTTATTCCTGAAGTAGAAAGTCTGGACCTAAAATTCAGCACATAATGGCCAAAGCATTTCTCAAGTTGAAGATAACAGAGATAGAAACTCCCCATTTAGAAATTTAGTAAGTGAGTGTCGTTACCCTAATTGGCGAAGCAGAAATTCTGGACTGTCCTTGAGTTAATAGGAATTAAAACTTCGTAAATAATGACCACAGTATTTTCTCAAGAATAGGACTATAGAGAGAGATGAACTCCTAATTTAGAAAATTAGGAAGTTATTACTGATAACTTCCAAGTTGAGTGAAGACGAAATTCGGGACTGTCCTTGGAAGAAAAATATAATAGCTGGATTGCTCTATCTATCTGTTTATCTATCTCTCTATCTATCTCGGATTTGGTGATTCCCCCGAACTGGATCCACAAACAGAGTATACTCTAAGAGAGAGAGAGAGAGAGAAAGGACTGACGAAATTAGGAAAAACGCAAAAATCGGGATGCAGAAATTAGGAATATATTCTCCTTTGACACGTCAACAAAGGAAATTTAGTAATGAAAAATTTCAATCATTCTATTACTCATGTCTGAGTCCCCATCCCAACTGCGAAAAAAGCCGGCAGAAATTTGATGGCCTAGAACTGCTGCGAGAAGAGGGAACTCCAGCGAATGAGGGAGTGAATAAATTGGTGGCGTACGACCCCCGCCGCCACCAAGACATGACACTACAGCGCCGGTGGAGCCGATACCTACGCGCGTCCAGCCCCCTCGATAGGCGAAGACGAAGGATCCCGAGTTTCACTACACTAAGTGAGGCCCTCTTCTCGCCCCGACACATTTCGTAGAGCTCGCGCGCGTGGAGCTATCTTTTCCCGTTTTCTATTTTATTACGACTTTATTTCCCGCACGTGTTTAAGCGGGCCTTTGCATGTCTTTCTCTCTCTCTTTAGGCCGTGGGTGGGTTTCCCTTTGTTTCGGGACCCTAGCCTAAGGCCCTTTCTTTTTTGTGAACCTTTACTCTATTTCTATGAGTATGGGTGTGGGTTGTGGGCCTCAAGTGGGCCCTTTCCTCTCTTGGCCCACCAAGGGCTCTATAAGAGGGGAAGGGACCCCCCCACAAACCCTAGCCGTCATTTGAAGAAAGTAAGGGTTGCCCTTCATCTCAAGTGGCTGCTCAAGGAAGGACAAGGAGGGAAACCAACCGCCGCCACCGCCGCCGCACCAGTAGTGCCGCCGCCGTGCCCGCCGCCGAGGCCGCCGCCTTCTCCTGCCTTGCCCACTGATCACCTACATGCAGCTTTCCAGCCGCCGCCACCGCTGCCGCCGCCTCAGGCCGCCGTTGCCGCCGCCGCCGCCAGATCGCTGCACCACCACCACCCTTCCTCCTCCACGGACCATCCCCTCCATCTCCCACTCCATCTCCACCCCCATCTCCGGTGATCCTCCCAGCCGCCGTTTCCGATCCTCTTCCTCCCCCCCTCGATTTCGCCCCCTGCCTCCTCCACAGTCCACCTTCCCCAACCTCCTCCTCCACCACCTTCTCCGGCGACCTCCAAGGTCCGGAACGCCTCCTCCCCCCTCATCGACTTCCAGGAACCCGCCGCCGCCGCGTTTTGCCGCCACCTCCATCGCCGCCGAGTCCCGTGCCGCCTCCGTCGACGCCCGTTTGGCTGCAAACGCCGCAGCCGTTCCACTCGCCTCCTGCGTCACCTCCGTCCAGCTCCGCGCCCTATTCTACCACGAAGACCGCCGCTCCAGCCTCCCTCCACGATCCCGCTGCTCCTGGGCGAACCTCTCGAGCACGTGCCGGCATCGCCGCCTCGCTTTCCCCTTGCCGCGCGCGCCCGATCGCCGCAGAAACCCTAATCGACGAGGAGAAGAAGTGAACGATTCCCGCTGAGTTGACTCAGCGGGGATCGCTCCCACCCCCTTCGCTCAACCGGGCCGCCCGGCTTCACTCCGACGCCTGAGACGGCCCGAGCCAGCCCGAGCGGACCGAGCCGCCTGCGACTCAGGCCAGGCCGCCCCGCACAGACCTAGCTCCCGCCGGGTCCCAGAGTCGCTCCTGCACTCGACCCGGTCTAAGCCGCCTGCACCGGACCGATTCCGCCCGCCTGATCGCTCGGACGTTCAGCCTGCGTCTAGAGCATGAGCCTGCATGGCCAGGTCGGACTCAGACCGGCTCGGCAACTGCCCAGACCGCCTCGAACCGGCCCAGACCGGTCTGCACCTTCGAACCGGCCTGCATCGGTCCAGCACCGGGCGCGAACGGCCTCGCACCAGCCTAGACCGCCTGCACGCCTGCACGCCTCGAACCGGCCCGCACTGCCCCGAATCCCAGCCCGTGCCACCGCTCCCGCCTTCGTGTTCGCTGCGATCCGTCCCTGGCTCGCCACGACTCATCATCGCCCTCGCCTCGCGCGATCGCTTCTCGCGCTCCCTCGCCGACTCGCCCAGTGCATCCGACTATCGCTGCGCGCTCGACAACCTTTCCCGCCTCGACCGATCGGGCTCACGCCCGCAGTTAGGGCAGTCATCCCCCTTACTCTTACTTTGAAGTTCTATATTTCCTTGAGTACTTCCCGCACTTGTCTCCTCCGCCTCGGACCTAGTTAGGCCGAGTGACGTCTGGGTACGGGATTGGGATCGTGGATCCGGCCGCGGCTGACGGCCGAGCTTCCCCCGACGACCCGAGGCTGCTCTCTCTCTTGCGACGACGGGACCGGGAGGATTCCTCGCCCCATCCTACTCGGCGTGCCCTCGGGTGAGCACTGGTGACGACGCGCTGACGATTGACCGCTTGTGGAGATCTTAGACATCATTGCATCATTTAGAACACGTAGATCACTCCTTCCATAGCTACCCCGCAGAGGATATTAGCGCCAGACCGATTCACCCCGTCGGTCCTCAATCATCTTGGTATCAGAGCACAGGGTGTGGTCGCTCGACTGCGCTCGCCGCCTCTGTTTCATTTCATATTCCGCACTTAGTATCATTCATTCATATAGTTAGTTAGATTATACATCTCTCATCATACATCACACTAGGGATAGCCCCTCTTTCCTATAGCCGGGTACTATCCATGGTTGTCGAGACGCGCTCCGCCCTAGCCGTGGTTCGAGAGGGATCTTTATCCCCACCACGGGATCCTCGGGGTCCCGCGGGCATTCCGATGCCTGACGGCGGGATGGAAGGTGTTCGCCTTCCTCCTCCGCCTCCAGCTCGCACAGGGTTAGGCGGTCCGTCCTCTCCGAGGCCGGACCTACCTAGCCCGCACTCGTCCGACGGACGATCTACACGTGCTCACTCCCCCTTCGCTCGATCCCGACGACAGCGCTCAGGAAAGGCCCCAGCGATGACTACAGATGATCGGCCTTCCACCAGCCAGCCACGACGCGGAGGACGTGACCGACCCTGTTCGCCTTCCAAAGGCGAACCCCACTTTTCCTCGGCGGAACTTCACCGCACGCTGAGTGCCGTTCTAGAGCAGATGGGAGTCCCGATCCCATCCACTTCGGGCCGCATGGCCCCACAGCGACACCCGCCGGGCCCGAGCGCCCCACGGGGCGACGTTCGAGTACTTGATGAGTGGGATTGACGACCTAGCCCACGGAGGGTCCCTACGAGCGGACCCTACATCCAGACAGAGCGATATGATGATCGCCCGGCTCGGGTGGTCCTCGAGGGACTACCACCCGACGAGTCAGGCTCGAGAGGTGCCCGTCCCCTACGATGATCGCTGCGATTATCGAGGTGATCGCGCACCGTGGTCCCTCGCATACGGAGCTCAGAATTGTAGGTACCCCGACCGCCGAGCCGATCTGATCCGCCTCCCGTGATCCCTATCACGACGGCGAGTACACCACCGGCGCCGAGGAGACCCAGCATCGCGCGGAGACTACGACACCCCGACCGGAGTGTTCCCGCTGATGACCGTGATATTCACCGGCGCGCGTCGCCGCGCCCGATTACGCCGATCGGGAGTATGACCACCGGCGTTACCCTCAGCCCGCCGTCGTCCGCGATGACTGATCGAGACTTCCACGACCGACGTGACGCATCCCGATCGTCGCCGTGGGAGGATCATCGCGCTCGTATGCAGAAGAGCGTGAGGGTTGAGGTCCCCGTCTTTGATGGTTCCCGGGAACCCAAAGACTTCATTGATTGGGAGTCCAAAGCATGAACTCCTATTTCCTGGTACCGCATGGACACTCGACCTCTGCGTTGAGTACGCAGAGATGAGACTTTGGCGGACAGACCAAGATCTTCTGGGAGAATGAGTATCTAGCCGCCGAGAGGCGAGGTCTCCCGATCACTACCTGGGCCGAGATGGTTCAGAAGCTGCGGAACAAGTATGTTCCTGCGACAGCATGAGGCGACACTCTTCCTATCGTGAGCTTGACCTCCGCGAGAGCAAGTCACTGTATGCGGACTATATTCAGACCTTCGAGGAGTGTCGGATGAGGTGTCGATTTGTGGAGGACCCACGTGATCATCATTGGTTTCTTCACGCACGGGCTGACCACCCGTCTTCGGAATGAGGTGCATAAGAGCTGTCCTTCCGAGTTGGGACGAGGCCTACCGCATCGTGGAGCATATGGAGAGGCCTGGAGACGACGCCCCGGTGACGACGACCCTCAGACCACCCGGCCCTGCTTCACCCGCTCCACGACGGCTACCACCCCATCCCAGCCTCGACCTAGTGGCGGAACAGCCTGGACCGTCCCGCCCACTTCTGGGAGTCAGCCTCAGCTCTCGAGCCGTGACGACGGACTCGTCCCTCTCGCTGCGACCGCCGTTGCCTCCTCCGCCCATCACTTGTTTCCAAGTGCCGGGGCAAGGACATCGGGCCAGCTGGGTGCCTGCGTCTTCGAACCCGCTCATCGGGGTTAGAGACGACGCCTGGAGCTACTGTAGGTGACGACGTCGTGGGAGACGACGTCTACGTCGCCGACGATGGGCTAGAGGAGGAGTGCGTGGATCCCGACATCATTGGCGCCATAGAGATCACTCCTGCGGGTTCCTCTCAGCTCCTGACGGCACACCAAGAGGCTCCGGTAGCCAGTGTCGTCGTGCCGACGGCCGGCCACGACGGCCCGTTGACTCAGTCCCTCTCGGATCCTACGAGAGTCGATGACGTTTCAGCGAGGACGGTCTACATTGCTGCCGACGGATTAGAGGAGGATTGCCTGTTCTTCTGGGCTGAGTAACGACTTTGTTCTTGTAGTAACAGGTCTTACAATTCAGTTCACATTGGCTTCAATATTTACTGAAGAAGATCCTAAAAAAGAAAAATCTCGATTTTGAAAATTAAAAAGTGAATATTGTTCTCTTAAGCGGTGATGTGGAATTCTGGGTTGTGCTTGAGGTAATAGGTCTAAAAACTACCTAACTGATGGCCATAGTATTTTCTCAAGAAGAGGACAATAGAGAGAAAAACTCATTTAGAAAATTAGGAAATGGTTAGTGGTATCCCAATTGGTGAAGAAAATGGGGACTGTCCTTGGGAGAAAAATATCATATTTGGATTGCTCTCTCTCTCTCTCACTCTCTATCTACCTATCCATCTATCTCTCTCCACACTCCAAATTTACCTCCGCACTCCAAGTTTGTGGAAATGAGAACTGTTCAAGCAACGGGAAATTTGGTGGAATAGAGGGACCATACAACGCTGAAATTCAACATGCTAAGTTACATCAAGAACCTCCCCCAATTCCTCCAAGAACATCATCTCCTTCAAGTTCTTTGTAACTGGCCAATACTCGAGCAATCCTCTGATCACAATGTCTGCCAGCTTACAATCTGATGGAGAATTATTTTGAAACATGAACACAAGGGTTCTAAGTGAACCTATCCTCCTCCTCCTCCTCCTTAGTCATGAGTTTGAAAAAAACTATCCATTCACTAAATGGATGAAGAAGACCTCTCTAAATAAATAAAGAGAGACTAGATCTTAAGGGAATTACCTTCCCTCCTTCCTATTTTATACTGATCTAAAGATTGACTTGGTCAAAAGAAATTAGCCTTCTATCCTTAGAAACCTAGAATTCCTTGAATGGACCAAGTCAACCACCCTTTTCCCTTTGATATAGGTTCCTTATTTTCCAAATCTATCCACTATATCATAGGTAACCTTGTATAGTTATAAATAATGATCTCAATGAACATTATTAGGAAGCACATTGTGTTAAAATCCCTTACTCCTTGAAAACCACCCATAAATAGAAAGTTTAGAAGAGATCTACTTGATATTACCCTTGAATTCTATCTCAAGACAAAGACCTTATGAAGCCTAAGAGAGGCCACCTAGATGAAAGGAAGGCTCAAGCTGAAACATGGAGAGAAAATCAATGAGCTACTACATGTTATTCTCTAACCATTATGACAACAAGGAAAATATCAAAGTCTACCATGAAGCATGGAAGGAAAATCCACCAAGGAGAGTTATCTCTCATCTCCAAAGTTTCCACAGACAATGAAAAGAAACTGCTGGGATTATCCCAACAATGAAGAGAATTATGCCAACTATTCTCCTTAAGAAACCTCTCCACGATTGAAGAAAAAATGAGGAGCTCAAAGAAGATTACTTAGCTACCTATTCTCTACAATCCGCTACTGCAAATCTGATCGCTCTAGGTGATAGAAAGCTCCAACATTATGCTGCTGGCATGAGGATGCCCAGCGTTGAAAAAGACCTTCTCGTTTTTATCCCAGAGATACAAAGTATCCTACGAACATCCACCGGCAATGAGTAAAGCAAGACGATGTGACCGTGAGTCCTACAACTAAAGAGACAAAGTTCACATGAAGCACAATTCCACGGCCTTGGGACGATATCAAGACTTGGCGGGATTTCCTTCCCCAATACGTAGCTGGCCGAGTTCATGACGCGCACGTCAAATAGGAAACCGTCACGTACTTGGGTGTTACTGGCGGCGATTATGATCTCACCCTATTTGCTATGAGAGATGCATAACGAGACTCGGAGTTCGACCTTGGTATTTCTACGGTGCAAACTTCCATCATGGACCAAAGTAGCTCGTCAACACAATTTGTCGGAAGCGCTCGATGAGAGGTAAAAGCACGAGCACTCGCGACCCGCTGTCTATTCACGGAAGGCACACCTTCTCGACGAGGCTTCCAAAGTATAAAACCAAGTCAACGAGTCAACTCCATAAAGCAAAAGGCAGTATCATATATTGACAACGATCGCGACATGGATGCGCAAAAGAAAATAATATGGGAAAGAATCCGAGACTCCGTCAACTTCCGCGTAAAGTCAGGTCGACTCGCGTAACTCGTTCGTATGCAAAAAAATTAGGATGGAGCGACGCCTCCTGCAACTGCTCTCCTCTCTATCTCTATAAAACACCAATTGTAAGACGGAAAGAGAGTTGTTTATTGATAAAAATTGGGTTACTTTTGGTTCGCTTCTAGCTTTGTGTTCATGGTGTTCTTCCTCCGTATCTCCATCATCTCTTCCCGCATAACCCTTCTTCTCCAAGATTCTATCTCCCTATCTATTCTCCCCCTCTTCTGTCCTCTTTCAAACACTTCACGTCTGACGCATCCGAGGATATTCTGGATCAGGGCGTCATCCGAGAGCATCTCGTTTCGTCCTCTTGCAGGTAATCTCCTTGCTCCTATCGAGATAATAGTTCTCCTGAAACATCTAAAGTCCACGTTGACCAACCGTAATCTCCGACTCTTTCTTTGTCGTGAATCCGTTTCTGAGAACTGAATAAATACTCTCCTTTCTCCACCGATTTCCACCCCTTTCCTCTATATTGAAATATATATTACTTGTCCTACGTACTTAGTATTCTCTCCCGTCTCCATCGCCATTTTATCTCTCATATAACCATTATTTATATCATCTCAACTATTGAACATTATACCTATTCTTCTTCTCTTCATAACTATAGTCTTATTCATTAATAATATATATGTATATATATTCTCCTTTCACCTAAATTCTTCTCTTCATACTTCTGAATTATAAATTCATTTCATAGTGATATCAATTCATAGGTCCTCCCCTTATGTGTAGAATTATTTTCTTAATAATATCATTATTATCATACATAGTAAAGCATTCTAAAATATCCTACATCACAATCCTTCTCCACAAACTACATGATGAAGTAGGCAAGTTGTAAGTGATACATGGGGATAAGCTTTGGCTTGCGGACAGCGATCCGAGCTTGAACAAGGAACAACTTGTGTTCTTCCATCAGTGGGAGCACAAACCCATTGATAATATTGCCTAGAATCACCAAAAGCTCAGCAATGCTAGTATGTTTGATGCAGGACCGACGGGGTGAATCGGTCCGGCGCTACGATCCACTAAGGGGAAGCTAAGGATGAGGTATCCTACGTGCTCTAAGTGATGCAATGTGAACTACGATCTCCACAAGCAGACAGCCGACCGGCGCGTCGTCACGGCGCTCCTGGGGTACGCCTAGTAGGATGGAGCGGGAGTCCTCCCAAATCCGTCGACACAGGGGAGAGAGCAGCCTCGGGACGTCGGGGCAGCTCGATCGTCAACCCGGCGACCGGGACCACGATCCCAATCCCGTGCCCTAACGTCACTCAACCTAACTATGCCAGGGCGAGTGGAGACAATGCGGGAAATGCGA
>CM044109.1:9167023-9189714 GCA_024174645.1 Lemna minuta
CATACTTCTCTAAGTTGTTCATTCTCATCGCCCAAGGCTTGACAAAATCTTCTTTTCTTTATCAGCCATGAGGGCCTTGATAGATGGGAGATAATTCTCTTTGTTGAAACCTTCCTTCATACTGATTTCTTCAGAAGGGATTTGATCTCTGAAGATAGTGTACTCTCATAAATAATAGATCTCCTATAATTCTATGTAAAGGTGGTTATCAACGAGAGGAAAAATACAAATAGATTCCTACTGATTTTCTTTCTTGAGATCATTACTTATACTATAAAAGGTACCTATGATATGGTGGTTATGGTTTAGACAATTAGGAACCTATATCAAAGGTAAAGGGTGGTTGACTTGGTCCATGCAAGGAGTTCTAGGTTTCTAAGGATAAAAGTTTAACTTCTTTTGACCAAGTCAATCTTATGATCAGTTTAAAATAGGAGAGGAGGGAAAGATAATTCCCGTAAGATCTACACTCTCTTTCAATTATTTAGAGAGGTATTCTTCATCCATTTAATGAATGGATAATTTCTCAAGTTGTTGGATAAAGAGGAGGAGGAGGAGGAGGAGGATAGGTTCACTTAGAACCCTTGTGTTCATGTTTCAAAATAATTCTCCATCAGTCTCCTTGTCCTGAGAGTAGTTTCCGGCTAGTGTAGAGTTCTTCATAGAAATTTCTTGATGCTGAAGCCTCGGCGCAGAATTCGAATTAAGGCTTGACGCAGGAGTCTTTGAGATGAATGCAGCAGAACTTGAGGACACACCTCCCTGTGAGGATTCAACACTAACACCTTTCCTGGACTCAACCTTTACTATTTCGCCAATTGCTTCGTCAAGGTTTGGCAACTTCTCCCTATGAATGAGCTGACTAACAAGATTCTCGTATTCAGAATTGAGGCCCATAAGGAAGGCAAACATCCTCACCTTCAACTCATTTTTCCTCTCTTGAGAATGAGGATTCTCAACTGGCCAATAGAAGTCTATCTCCCTCCAGATCGCCTTTAATTTACTAGAATAGGCCACCACAGACAACTCGCCTTGCTTAATCTGTTTGACCTTGATAAGTAAATCGTAGATGCGCCAATCATTGTGCTCCTTGGAACACATTCCCATAACCTCGTTCCAAATTTCCTTGACAGTTGTAACACAGATGTAGTCCTCCATTAGTTCCTCTAACATATTACTCAGCAGCCAAGAATGAATCAATGCCTCTTCAGCATCCCAAGTTTTACGCATAGGACTTCCCAATTCCATAGGGTTGTCACTCAAATGATTGATTAAACCCCTTGCTTTCAGGGTCAGTTCAACCAACTTCTTCAACAGAAATACATTAGAACCCGTGAACTTGATCCTAAGATCAGGTAGAGCAACAACTGGGTGTCCAGTAGACTTCTGAGACCCGGTGTCTACAAGAGACACTGACTTCTCCAAGTCTTCCATAGAAGAAATCCAAAAAAAACAAAGAGAGTTCAAATGTAGATCCAGGTAAAGGTAGATCGTATGAGGAAGTCAGACAAACCTCAAAAGAGTCGGAGAAAGATCAACCTTGCTCTAATACCATCTCGCAAAGTTCCTCAGTGATCAGACCCCCTATCACAGCTGGAACCCCCCGATTAGGGCTCCTGAGAGGACACGACCTCCACCCTGTTCTGTAATCCCTGATTAGGGTTTCGAATAAGAAGCATCTACTCATTCCATTAGGTTTGGGGAGTTCAATACCCCGGATACAATAGCAAACCAAAAAGAAGATAAGACAGCCAGCCTACTTAGAGGAATGGGCCTACGACTTAAGAAGGATGCCTACAGTGACTGTGGGCCCCATGTACAGTCTACGAAGAAAGTAAAAGAGAGACACGGTCTAACACCTTCCTCTCTCAGACTCCCTCCTTCGCTCTCTCCGTCCACATCAGCATTCTCTTTAATATACAATATAACTGACGCTGATGTTCCAGCCGTTTGGCTGAAGAGAGATTTGAGAATTTTCTAGGAATTCTTCTGTTCCTTGACTTTATTGACCTTCAAACCTTATTTTTCAGTGGAGGCAGCTGATCATTTTCTGTGTTTTGTAGTACACGTTGACCTTTTTTGGTCTGGTTTGAAACTCTCTATCATGGATGCCAATAATGAGATCGTCCATGAATTCAAGAATTTTCTGATGATCTTTTTTGCTACTTCTTGTACACGTTGACTATGGTGGCCTAATATTTTGGTTAGACCTTTGAAACTCTCATGAATTGGAGAAAATTGGTGATGGCGTCCGAGATTGAGATCCCGCGAGTACCCATTGACTTTGTTACTATAATCTGACTTGAACTTTGACGCAAAGGCACTCTTATGTTTGACTTTCGTAACCCAGATATCACTGAGTAGGTCTCTGATAAAGCTAAGATCAGTTCCATGACAGTAGATAGTCTACTCTCATGATGGATTATCATCAATTAGTCAATAACTAATTCTAACCTTCGACTAAAACTAAGTTTAGGTGACTGAAAGTCAACCCCCCAAACTTAGGGAATTAGTCCTATTAAAAATGAGTCATCTCTTCAGTTGACTTTCAATCAACATCATTCAGAAATGCTGATAGAGCTAAAGAACCTTAGTTTTGGTCAACTGCTGGCGACCCACCTCAGGATAACCTCTCCGTTTTAGACTGATCCAATGGCCCCAATCAGATCTTTCTCAGTGTTACTTGATTCTTACTATTCTGATATAGTCATCAATTATGTACTTTTTTTTAACTTGATTTGAGTTATAGATGGTTGAAAAGTCTACCTCTTGCAGGCTGCTGCACAGCCTTCCTCCCTCACCGGCGCCGTTAGACAAACCTAAAACCAAACCTGCGCTGCCTACAAATACGAACGCCGAAAGGGTACAACAGATTGCGTCCTCGCCCCCCACTTTCTCGCAAATAACTAGAAGAGATTCCTTAACGCACACTGTCTCTTTGGCGTCAGCAACATTCTCGCGTTTATCCACAGCCGCGACGAACATCAGCGCAAGAACATCATGGAACACCTCATCTATCAAGCCAACAGGCGATGCACAAACCTAGTAGGTGGATGCTGCAGATTGATTTTCTCGCCTCTCAAGGAGAAGCACGAGAAACTTGCTCGAATCGGAGAGTTGGAGGCTACTCTCCGAGCTCAGCTTAGGTTTGGGCTCAAGCCAATGGGCATCATTTTGTCAAAGACCAAACTGTGTTACCCAGTGACGTTCATAATATGATACCTCCAGAGAATCAGTTGCAGCAGCAGCAATGACAAGAACGACAACCAGGGTATCGGAACAATTTGAATGGAGAGGGGAGTGGCTACATCATTCTAGGAAGGGAAGGAGAAGTCGAACGTCTGCCATCAATGTCTCATCTTTTATTTCACGCCAACGGAACTTGAAGAGTATTTCCCGCAGCCGCAGCAGCAAGGACAAGAACTACAACCCGAGGGTCGCGAGGATTTGAATGGAGGGGGGAGAAGCTGCATCATATAGGGAAGGGAAGGAGAACTTTGATCCGCTGCCATCAACGTCTCCCTTTCAATTGACCCAACCGGATCTTGCAGATTATGCGGTGCACGACGAAGAGAATCAAGATGAAGAATGGTTTGCCAAGATTTTTGCGATCCTAACTGATGACCCTTTGATGTCGATTGACAACCTCCTTGAATAAGAATGTTCAGCAGTTATCCTCCAGAAATTTCAGGTATTTTGTAAACTAAAAATACTACCCATTGATTCTCTTTTCATTTAATTTGAATCTCTTTAGGCTTTAACCAAACACAAATGAAATTTTATATGTTCAAAGGTGAATTGCTGGAATTTGAACTGTTTTGATTTTACATAAAATCAGATGCTGCTATGACATCATCTAAAACAGGTGCAATGTATACATTTTAGTTTTTTTTGTTCATTTTGTAAAACACGATTGGTTTCAATTGAAGGTTTTTCGTTCATGGAAAATAAACTGTTGGGTGAATGAAAAGCACTTAGGTCAAGAATTCTTTATATATGATCCTCATCTTCTTGGTCCATATCGAAATTGTTCCACATGCAGTAGGTTCAATTTTCGATGTGGAACGGTTTAGATATTGACCAAAAAGTTGAGGATCATATATAGAGAATTCCTAACCTAATTGCTTCTGATTCACCCAACAATTTATTTTCCATGAACAAAAAACCATCAATTGAAGCCCATCGTATTTTAGACAACGAACAAAAAAAACTCCAATGTGTAAATTGCACCTATTTTCCACGATGTCAAAGCACCATATAATTCCAGGCCAAACAAAACAGTTCAAATACCAAGAGTTCACCTGTGAGCAAATAAAATTTCATTCGTGTTCAATTAAAGCTTGAAGAGATTCAAATTAAATGAAAAGAGAATCAATTGGTAGTATTATTTTGGAAAATACTTGAAATATCTGGAGGATAAGTGTTGATTATTCTAAGTAAAAGAGCTCGTCAATGGGATTCGTAGGGTCATCAATCAAGATCACAAGAATCTCGGCAAACCATTCTTCATCTTGACTCTTTCCATTGTGCACGGCATAATCCGCAAGTTCCGGTTGCTTCAATAGAAAGAGAGACGTTGATGGCAACAGATTGAGTTTTCCTTCCCTTCCATCTATGATGCTGCCAATCCCCGCTCCATTCAAATTCTCGGGACCCCCGGGTTGTAGTTCTTGTCCTTGGTGCTACTGCACAAAATACTCCTCAAGTTTTTTTGGCACAAAATTGATGGAGGACCATGCACACGATCAGGCGACAGCACGTGCCGAGCCGGACGGCGCGCGAGTACTACCGCGCCGGAGCACCCGAGCCGATGCCCGAGACCCTAGCTTCAAGTACACCGCGTGATGCGACCCTTCCGACGGGTTTTTCCCCGTTCTTTTGCTTTATTTGTTTCATGAGAACTATTTGTGTGTGTATGGGAGGGTTTTCCCCGTGTTTGGGCCCTCCCCTAGTACTTATGGGCCGATTCTAGGCCCTTTAGAGGGGTTTTAGCCCATTTTTGGGCCAAAACCCCTTGAATTACGGGACTGCCCTTAGGGCAACCCTCTCTTTCTCTCTCCTATATAAGGAAGGGAGGAAGGAGTATCGAGAGACTATGCTTTTGAAATGAAGAATAATGATATGTTGATGTGACCTTTCCATGATCACGTGAGAGAGGGAGGGGAAACCCCGATCTAGGGTATCCCTTGAAGGAGAGAGGATAGGGGAAGAGGAGACGCGCCCAGGTTGCTGCCTCCTGCAGAGTCGCCGCCGCCGTCTCCGCCGCCTTGCAGAAACCGCCGCGCGTCGTCTCCGCGCCTTGCGGAACCGCCGCCGTCGTTTTCGCCGTCTGTAGAGCCGCCGCCGCCGTTTTCGCCGCGGCCCGCGCAGGGACAGCCGAGCCGCGACCAGTTCTCCCTGTCGAATAGAGGAGAAGGGACGCGCCCCGGGCATCAGCTGTCGGCCAGAGCACCGCCGCCGTTCGCCCTCTGTAGGATCAGCGCCGCTTCTGCCATCCCGCGTGCCGCGCCCATTTCCGCGCAGTTCTGCAGCGTCGCCACTCGTGTTTGGGTTGATAACGCGCGGCCGACGACCGTCGCCTGCGTTTCAGCCGCTCGCGCCGTTGGTCCCTGCGGGAGCTTGCGCGGCCCTCCCACCATCACGCCGTCCCCCGTGCTGCCCTCGATCGATCGCTCTGCTCCCACGCGGGTCGGCCGTGGGACGCTGTGCAGGTGACCTCCCACGCTCTCTCTCTCTTCGAGTGCACGACAGACTCTCCTGGCGTGGCCTCTACCTGACGAGTTGTGTTAGCCTCGCCCTGGTGCCCTTCACCGTCCGCTCGACGATCCAGCCCTCGCCTCCGACCGCCGGGAGGACTGCATCAGACGCAGGGACATTCCGGACCGCGCCGCCGAGCTGGGCTGTCGATCGCCACGCCCGGCTGCTCCTTCCACTGCAGGCTGAATCCGGTCGATCACCGCCGCCATCGTCTGAGCCGCCGCGAGAATACTCTTGTCTTGATTTCGGGGTCGACCGTCGCTGACGCAGCCACCGTTGACCAGCGGGTGACGTTGTTCGCCGCCTTGATTAGATCGCTCGCGATCACCGTGTTCTTAGCGTCGACAAACAGGGTTGGTACTGCCCGCGTGCGAGGTGCTTCGGACCACTGCGATCTTCGGATCACGACGCCGTCCTCGTTCGAGTATCATCACCTTTCCCGGTGCTGTCGCGCTCGCTCCACCGCCGGGGACTAGCTATTTTAGGTACCCTCACTTGCCTGGGGTGGGTCGGGTTTATTCCTCGGTTTCGCTCGAGATTTCACTGTCGTCGTGCGGTGCGGACCACTCCCGGTCGTGGACTTCCACCGTAGTCGTTGGTAGACGATCCTAGCGGAACGATGGGGAAGATCGATACATCGGCGTCGCTTGGAGAGCTTCCCGGACGTCACCCTAGGTCAGCTGCCGCTCCCTGTGCTTCTCGTTATTTCGAAAATTTGCATCATTACATTTTCGTGCATCTTGGTTGCTATTTAGGCCAGATTCTTGTGTTGTAACACGAGCCGACGATCCCGGCAACTGTCGTGTTACATCATATTGGTATCAGAGCCGAGTCGTGCTGACCTCTTGCTTAGCACCTCGGTTGACCTACTTCCATCGCACTCTGCATTTCTAGCATCTTTCGAAATTCATAGCATACATATATTTGCATTGTTCACTTATCCTTTGCATTAGGACTCTACCCGATTACGTAGTATCTGGTCAGGATGGTTCGCACGCGCGGCCAGTCGCGTGTCGCCGCAGAGGATGAGCGACGGGGACCCAGGGATCGTGATGTCGATCCCCCTGCAGTGGAATCTCCCGTGGAGATAGCCACAGTCCTGGGTCCCTCACGATTCCGATGGGGCAGGACGAGTACGGATCCCCTACCAGGACCGGTAGAGGACCCCCTTCGGGTTTAGACACGGCTCCACTAGAGCCGTCCCTAGGTGACATCTCCCCTAGGGCTTATAGAGATAGATCGGTAGACCCGGCTCCATCTGGATCATCCCGGAACCCGGTACCCGCGAGCCGGAAGGCTCCAGCGGTAGGCCCCTACACCACCGTCGGTCGCGCCATACATTCCCGCCCCGCGGCGACGCGGTCGGCTCCGCGGCGGCCGATCGCGCCCCAGCAGCGGCGCGACAGCAGCAGCGGCAGCAGCCGCAACGGCCGAGCCCGAGTCGGGGCCGGCGTACCCGCGGCGGCAGCCGTGGTATCCGCAGCTAGCTTGCCTTACCCGCAGCCGCCGCCTTGAGTACCAGCAGAGCGGCGGCGTACCCACAGCAGCAGCCGTGGTTCCCGCCGCAGCCGCCTTACCCGCAGCCACCGCGGTACCCGCCGATGGCAGCGAGCCCGCAGCCAGCGGCCGCCGGTGCCCCAGCCCACGCGCGCTCCTCGGCAGCAGCAGTGCGCGGCAGCGGTATCGGCACCCGCAGCCGCGACCACAGCGGGCACAGCGGGGGCAGGCCCGACGTGGACCCGCCCCTCGGCGAGGGCGAGGCGGAACCGCCGATCCCGGGGACGCTCGGTTTCCCCGAGTGCGACGACTACCTCGGTCCCACCGGTTGGTTATTATGGCCCCCGGGGACGAGTACCGGTACGGGCCACAGGGATTACGACTATGGGCCACGGGATGCCACAGGGCGAGGGATGATTACTATCATCCACCCGATGATCCGGTTCGTCGAGGAGTACGCGGGAGGCGCCCAGCACCCTCGGCGCCACGGCGATCGATTCGAGATCACGGACCATATAGGTCCCCCACCCCGACGCCGTGCGGCGACGATTCGGTGGGTGACGCTAGCCGCCGGAAGGAGGACCTCCGCCGCCCGATCCCGAGAAGAACACTCGCATGGACACCACCGGTTTTCGACGGAAGTCGGGAACCTCGTGATTTTGAGGATTGGGAGCGATCATTAGAGAGTTATTTTTCGTTTCTTTGAGATTACGAGAGGATGACGTGCGTACGGCCTTCGCGGAGACTCGCTCGGGCAAGGAGGCCCGGATCTTTTGGGTAAACGAGGTCACCGCCGCCCAGAGCACGACGAGACCCCACCCCTCACGTGGGCCGACATGACGAGCGGACTGCGGAACAAGTATGTTCCGACTCACCATCGAGACTCACCTCTTGTTGCCTTGGCTTGACCTCAAGCGAGGGGCGACGGAAGGTACGCGATTATATCACCGAGTTTGAGGAGTGCCGCATGCGGTGCCGGACGGTGGAGAGCCCCAGAGCAGCAGATCGTCTATTTTTGTCCGAGGGCTGAAGCCCGAGTTAGGAGCGAAAGGTCTTGGAGTTGAACCCGATGACGGTCGACCCGGGCCTATCGTATTGTAGAGGATAACGAGTACATCCTTGAGAAGGCGTCCACCATGACTATATCTTCGGCCCGCGAGGACTACGACCACGACAGCGGCGCCGCTGAGGTCGAGCTCGACTTCCGCCGGGTGGCCAGGAACCCCACCCCGGCCTTGAGGGCGCGCGACACTTGCCCCACCAGCACCGGCGACGACCACGCCGAGCCCCGAGCGACTTCAGCATCGACCATGGCTTCGACGGCGAGAGCCCCACCTAGGGCCCCGGCCAACATGAAGTGCTTCAAGTGTCAGGGATTTGGTCATCGAGCCTCCGAGTGTGTTTCTCTTTTCTACGTAGATGTTATGGGGAACCAGATCGATTCCCCTGCACCGGATTCGGAGGTGGATGTGTACCCAGGGCGGTGTCCCGACGACGAGGATGAGGATGGTCAGGCCTTCACAGGCATCATTGTGATCTCGCCCGCCACCCCACCACCGAGCGCCACGGCGCCCCACTTGCCGCTGGTCAACATTAGGGTTCGACCAGATCTCACGGCACCGTCCTTACCCTCCCCTGCGGATACTTGTTCGCTGACGGATGCACCGGCCACGACGGACAGCTCGGGATCACCCGACGTCCCGCCAGTCCCTCCGGCTACACAACTAGGTACCCCAGCGACACATACCGTGGTATCTACCCCACCCGCTACATCTACTTTACCGACGGATGTCGCGACGCCGACTGCTGCCGAGCTTGTGCAGCGTACCTCGGTTTTCTACATTTACTTGAGGATTGGAGACCGTTCCTGCAAGCTCATCGTGGATAGCGGGAGCTGCATCAACGTCGTCTCCGCAGATTCAGTGGCCAAGCTAGGCCTCACTTTAGTTCCCCATCCTGCACCGTACTTTGTGTCTTGGATCGACGCCTCCACCCTTCCGGTGACGCACCAGTGTGCCATCCCGATGAAGGTGAGTACCTATGAGGATACCGTCATCTGTGATGTACTGCCCATGAGGATTGGCAACATCATTTTAGGTCGGCCCTGGTTATTCGATCATAACGTCAGGCTAGAAGGCCGGGCGAATACTGTTTCATTCATGTTTAGAGGACGACAGCTCCTGTGGTACCCCTCGGTTCGGGCGTCGACCCGAGTTGCCCCAGCCGCCCCGCCGACGGAGGTCGTTCCTGCCGGGTCGTCCGGATCGAGGAAGCCGAAGAAGCCAACCCCAGCGCCAAAGTATCCGATCGTGACGAACGGGTGCATTTTCATACGTGAGTTGGAGGCCAGCCTAGAGGACACACCTATCTGCTTCGCCCTCACGTTCGACATCCCCTCGGGGGACCCGTTACCACCATCGGATGCACCAGAGTTGGCCGAGCTGATGACGGAGTTTAGTGATGTTTTTCCCGAGGAGCTGCCCGATGAGCTCCCACCCATGCGTAGCATCCAGCACGCGATAGATCTTATTCCGGGGGCCTCGCTCCCGAACTTGCCTCATTACCGGATGGACCCGGTAAAGTATGAGGAGCTACACGGACGGAGTCACGGAGCTCTGACGAAGGGGCTCATCCGGGAGAGCATGAGCCCGTGCGCCGTCCCCGCATTGCTCGCCCCGAAGAAGGATGGCACGTGGCGTATGTGCTGTGATTCGAGGGCCATCAACAGGATTACCGTGAAGTACCGCTTCCCGATTCCCCGAGTGCAGGACTTGTTTGACCAGATGGCTGGAGCGACTATCTTCTCGAAGATAGACCTCCGGAGCGGATATCATCGAGTTCGTATTCGACCGGGGAGACGAGTGGAAGACGGCCTTCAAGATTAAGGATGGCTTGTTCGAGTGGAATGTGATGCCATTTGGGCTGTCGAACGCCCCGAGCACGTTCCAGCGGTTGATGAACGAGGTCTTACGCCCGTTCATAGGTAGATTCGTAGTCGTTTACTTCGACGATATTTTAGTGTATAGCAGGTCCCGGACGGATCACCTTCAGCACCTTCGAGATGTTTGCGCCGCGCTGCTCCGGGAGAAGCTCTACGCTCACCCGAAGAAGTGCAGCTTCTTCACGGCGGAGGTTAGTTTCTTAGGGTTCATCTTGTCGGCTCACGGAGTAGCCGCTGATCCGGCTAAGGTGTCGGCTATTACGACCTGGCCTCCTTTGAGGGACGTTCATGACGTCCGGAGCTTCATTGGGTTAGCGACGTTCTACCGTCGATTTGTGCCCAACTTCAGCGGGGTAGCCGCGCCCATTACTGATCTGATTCGGCTCGAGAAGTTTGAGTGGACAAAGGCGGCAGAGAGGGCTTTCGAGGAGCTGAAGCGGCTCATGACCGAGGCCCCCGTCTTACGACTACCGGACTTCGAGAGGGTATTTGAGGTTGCGTGCGATGCCTCCGGAGTAGGCATAGGGGAGTCCTTAGCCGGGAAGGACACCCGGTAGAGTATTTTAGTGAGAAGCTGGACGATACGAGCGCAGGTATGATAACTACGATCGTGAGTTTTTATGCCCTCGTCCGATCTTTGAGGCAGCAGCGCCATTATCTCCTCCCAGAAGGAGTTTGTACTCTATTCAGACCATAGTGCCTACTGAGACATCTACATGATCGGAGGAAAGGTTAGCGGCCAGGCACTCACGGTGGATCGAGTACTTACGGGACTACACGTTCGTCATCCGGCATAAGAAGGGGAAGGACAACGCCGTCGCCGACCTGCGAGTCGCCGGCCGCATGTCCTACATATGATGCGGGTTCGTGTATTAGGGTTCGAGCGAGATGGTAGATGCTTATGCTGCTGTCCCGACTTCGGGAAACTTTCTGATCTAGCCGGTAGTGGCCCGAGCCCCGGAGTGCGAGACTTCTGCATTTCGGAGGGATATCTCTTCCGGGGGAAGAGACTTTGTGTTCCCGTACGTCGTCAGGGATTTCCTTATCCGGGAGACGCATGCGGAAGGTCTTAGTGGGCACCCACGGTGTCAACAAGACTATACGGGCGCTCGAGTACCGGTTCTTTTGGCCGTCTACGAAGAGAGACGTAGGTAGGATTGTTTCCCGTTGTTTGACTTGCTCTAGGGCAAAGATGACCAAGCGAACGCTGGTCTCTATTTGCCCCTACCGGTACCAGCCCGCCCATGGGGACGGCGTCGGTCTCGACTTCGTCCTCGGGTTACCTAGGGGCGTCGCGTCGACACGACTCCGTTATGGTTGTCGTCGACGGGTTCTCGAAGATGGCTCACTTTGTGCCATGTTCGAGACCGCCCGACGCTTCACGAGTAGCGACATTGTTCTTTGACGAGATCGTGAAGCTTCACGGCCTACCCCGCTCTTTAGTTTCCGATAGGGATGTTAGGTTTACGAGCTACTTCGGGAAGACCCACGTGGATCTTATTGGGCACGAAGCTCAAGTTCTCCTCGGCGTACCACCCACGAGACGGACGGTCGGGACGGAGGTAGTTAACGTAGTTTAGGTAGTTTACTTCGTTCTATCATAGGAGATAATGTTAGGACATGGGATCGGGTTCTCCCGAGAGCGGAGTTTGCTTATAACTCCTCGGTGAGTCGCACTACGGCCGCACTCCTTTTGAGATCGTCTACGGCCGAGATACCACGTAGGCCCTTAGACCTCGCACCCGTAGATCCGCATACTAGGACTTCAGGCGAGGGCATTTCATTTGCACGAGTACATGAGCGACATGCATCACGACATTCATTCTCGCATTGTTTCCCAAAAGCGAGAAGTACAAAGCTAACGCTGATGTAGGGTCGTCGATCCAGTGAGTTTTTCCGAGGGTGAGCTTGTTATGGTTAGATTGCGGCTCGAGAGGCATCTCCCCGGGGTCGCTGCGAGCTTCATGCTCGCAGCTGCCGGGCCCTTTCCTATTGTCCGGGTGATCAACGAGAACGCTTACGTAGTGGGTATTCCATCTGATTGGGGCATGAGTTCCACCTTCAACGTTTGTGATCTCGTCCGATACCTACCCATGTCGGATCCTATCAGGGATTTAGAGCCTCACACACTCCCAGGACAGATGAGTGATGTGATTGAGCGACCTTCTCCTTCCCCACCACTTTCTTCCCCACCGAGGCATGAGCGAGTAGAGTCGGTACTGAGGGAGGTGATTCACGCTGCCGAGGGAAGAGTGGGCCGCAAGTTCCTTGTCCGCTGGCAGGACCGACCAGCGACCGAAGATGCATGGATCTCAGAAGAAGACTTGCAGCGGCTACGCCCGGAACTTATCGAGCCCTTGGACGAGATACTCGGCTCTAACTCGACGGAGTCGATTTCTTCCCACCCGGGGAGGATGATGGAGGACCATGCACACGATCAGGCGACAGCACGTGCCGAGCCGGACGGCGCGCGAGTACTACCGCGCCGGAGCACCCGAGCCGATGCCCGAGACCCTAGCTTCAAGTACACCGCGTGATGCGACCCTTCCGACGGGTTTTTCCCCGTTCTTTTGCTTTATTTGTTTCATGAGAACTATTTGTGTGTGTATGGGAGGGTTTTCCCCGTGTTTGGGCCCTCCCCTAGTACTTATGGGCCGATTCTAGGCCCTTTAGAGGGGTTTTAGCCCATTTTTTTGGGCCAAAAACCCCTTGAATCTACGGGGACTGCCCTTAGGGGCAACCCTCTCTTTCTCTCTCCTATATAAGGAAGGGAGGAAGGAGTATCGAGAGACTATGCTTTTGAAATGAAGAATAATGATATGTTGATGTGACCTTTCCATGATCACGTGAGAGAGGGAGGGGAAACCCCGATCTAGGGTATCCCTTGAAGGAGAGAGGATAGGGGAAGAGGAGACGCGCCCAGGTTGCTGCCTCCTGCAGAGTCGCCGCCGCCGTCTCCGCCGCCTTGCAGAACCGCCGCCGTCGTCTCCGCCGCCTTGCAGAACCGCCGCCGTCGTTTTCGCCGTCCTGTAGAGCCGCCGCCGCCGTTTCGCCGCCAGCGCGCCAGACGACCGAGCCGCGACCAGTTCTCCCCAGTCGGAATAGAGGAGAAGGGACGCGCCCAGACCGCCGCTGTCCTGTAGAGCCGCCGCCGCCGTTCTGCCCTCCTGTAGGATCACTGCCGCCGCTTCTGCCATCCCGCAGTGCCGCCGCCCATTTCCGCAGTTCTGCAGCGTCGCCACCGCTGTTTCCGTTGATAACGCGCCTGACGACCGTCGCCCGCGTTTAGCGCTTCCAGCCGCCGCCGTTGGTCCTACTGGAGCTTCGCCGGCCCTCCCACCATCACGCCGTCCCCCAGCGCTGCCCTCTGATCGATCGCCTGCTCCCACGCCGTCGACCGTGGACGCTGTTGCCAGGACCTCCCACGCTCTCTCTCTCTTCAGGGCACGACGGACTCTCCTGGCGTGGCCTCTACCTGACGAGTTGTGTTAGCCTCGCCCTGGTGCCCTTCACCGTCCGCTCGACGATCCAGCCCTCGCCTCCGACCGCCGGGAGGACTGCCGCCAGACCGGGACATTACTGGACCGCGCCGCCGACGGCTGTCGATCGCTGCCGCCGCTGCTCCTTCACGCCGGCTGAATCCGGTCGATCACCGCCGCCATCGTCTGAGCCGCCGCGGGAATACTCTTGTCTTGATTTCAGGGTCGACCGTCGCTGACGAGCCACCGTTGACCAGCCGTGACGTTGTTCGCCGCCGCCAGTTAGATCGCTCGCGATCACCGTGTTCTTAGCGTCGACCGACAGGTTGGTACTGCCCGCGTGCGAGGGTGCTTCGGACCACTGCGATCTTCGGATCACGACGCCGTCCTCGTTCGAGTATCATCACCTTTCCCAGTGCTGTCCGCGCTCGCTCCACCGCCGGGGACTAGCTATTTTAGGTACCCTCACTTGCCTGGGTGGGTCGGGTTTATTCCTTGGTTTCGCTCGAGATTTCACTCGTCGTACGGGTGCGGACCACTCCGGTCGTGGACTTCCACCGTAGTCGTTGGTAGACGATCTAACGGAACGTGGGGAAGTCGATACATCGAGCGTCGCTTGGAGAGCTTCCCGGACGTCACCCTAGGTCAGCTGCCGCTCCCTGTGCTTCTCGTTATTTCGAAAATTTGCATCATTACATTTTCGTGCATCTTGGTTGCTATTTAGGCCAGATTCTTGTGTTGTAACACGAGCCGACGATCCCGGCAACTGTCGTGTTACATCAAAAATACTCATGTTCCGATTGCGTCAATAGAAAGGGAGACGTTGATGGCAGCGGATCAACTTCTCCTTTCTTCCTAGAATGATGCAGCCACTTCCCCCTGCATTCAAATCATCGCAACACCCCGGTTGTTGTTCCATTCAAATCGTCGCAACACCCCGGTTGTTGTCCCCCCTCCAGCTGATTCTGTAGAGGTATCATATTATGAACAGGGATCTGTTAGAGTGATAGTTTTGATATAGTTAATAACTTGAATTGTCATCCTTATGTGTTATGATTAATTTTAAGCACTGCCCTTTTATATTTTTCTGTCACTCTCTCATCGAGACTAATGTTTGATTTCAGGAACAGCAATGATAATAATTCATTTTATGCAGTGTTATTTCATATTTTCTTTCATCTTATTATTGAGACTAATGTGTACTGATTTCAGGAAAAGCAGGAAAATGCGAATATGATTCACATTTTATGATCTCCCATATAAGTTAACTTATAGTCTCCTATCTGCTAACATTACTATACTAAGGGTACTATTGTAATTTCATCATAAATTACCCAAATATAAGGGTTAGGGTTATCGTGTTTTGAACTTACCCCGACAGAAATTGAAAAAGCAAGAAAGTGCAAACTCCCGACGACGACGCAAGAAAAACCCTCCTCGACGATCAAGAAATCTGGATCTTCAGGTCATCTTCAAGGTGGGAGACTAACCTCACTGTTTGCAGATCTTTGAAGCGTGTTCGGAAATTTGTTGAAGCATCTTCGGAAATCTTCGAAAGTTCTGTCTGTTGTTTTGAAATCCACTGAAGAGTTTTTTGTTTTTAAACCTTTCAATTAGCAACCGGTTTTGATCTCGTTTGTTTCTTGTGCTTGGTCCTTTTCAATTTGACGCAGTTTTATCTAGTTTGTGGTTTCTTTTAGTGTACGGTTTCGTTACATTTTTTACTGCTGGTTTATTATTCACTGTTTCGTTAGTCAGTGCTACTCCGATCAATCACTGCTACTTTCTTGAATCTAAGTGTCATATTCGAATCTGTAAATTTCAACTTCTTTAAAATTGAGGTTTTCCTTGTGTTTTAGGTTTGAATTCTGCACCCTGTTCTTTTTTCTTTCCGACTATGCAGTCATCCGAATCTGCATTCGTGTGTTATCGTATTTATTATTTCAGTGAGTAGTTATTCTCATAGAAATCCAATTGATATCTTAAATCAGATTGTCCTTCAATCAACAGTAAGGTATTAATCTGATTTTTGGTCATATCATTCATTCACCTCACATATCAATCTAATTAATGTGCACTTAGTTAGAATTCTATTTGCTGTACTAAATTCTACATTGTGGACTGACATTGTTAACATACTGAACTGGGAATTGAACTGTGAGTATTCACAAGTTGGTGAGTTTATTAAATTAGATTTGGAATATATATAATATACTTGATTACAATCATAACGTCTTACCTGCAGAATCAGTACCTTACCAAAGGGTAATTTTATTGTAATTCCCATTTCTTAGTATTAACTATCTTGTTGATCATTAGATTGTTCTATACAGCTAATCATTGTAATTGCAGGTATCGTTGAATTGAAATCTGTTAGTAAGTATACTATTCTCAATTTCATTCTCATTAGCAGTATTACAAATACCATAGCGTTAATTGAGGTTACCTCTGTGATATTAATAATTGCACACTACTTCTGTGATTTTATTTCTGTGAGCTTATTAACCGTATACCTCTGGGATTTAAATCCTGTGATAGTATTAGTTGAATTCATTTATCAATCTAATTTCTAAGTATGATAATTTGTGTCCGTGCAAATTAGTTCAACTATAAGCAGAGAGTCAAGCTTGAGTAATAGAGGACTGAAAGTCAATCTCAATAGAGAGTCAACCTTGAGTAATATAGGACTGAAAGTCAATCTCAACAGGAAAGTCAACCCGACTCAACAAAAGTCAAGAAAGTCAACTCTAGGTCAAAAGTCAATCCAAGTCAACAGAAGTCAAGAAAGTCAACTCTAGGTCAAAAGTCAACCCAAGTCAACAGAATCATTCAAAGTCAACTATTGTCCAGAAAGTCAACTGTGTCAGAAAAAGTTAACTGTTATAGAAAGTCAACCCTAGTGTAGAAGTCAACTCAGAGTCAACAGAACTCAAGAAAGTCGATTCTAAGTCAAAAGTCAATCAAAGTCAACAAAAATTAAGAAAGTCAACTCTATCAGACAAAGTCAACATTAGCAAAAAGTCAACACTGGTAAGAAATTCATCATTAGTAAGGAGAGCCAAACACAGGTAGCAGCAGTCATACACATCATTCTAGATTCACATACACACGCAGAGGACAAGAGCGTCTCATTCGTTGAGACAAGGAGTTTGTACGTGGGGAGCAGGAAGACCAAGTAAAGCGGGAAGACGAGGTCTCATTTATCAGTGGTCGGCGGCATTGGCAGAAGAGGCACGACAGGGCGTGAAGGGACGAGCGATCGGGTGGAGATCGGCCTGAGGGAGTCAAGGAGTCCAGGAGCCAAGGAGGTCCAGGCCTAGTGGGTAGTGCCGTAGGGATAGGTAAAGGTGAGTGTTAGGTTTGCCGTAGGGGGCAAATCTAAAACCTTGTATCTAAACATGGCCCTTTGAGTGGTGAGAGGATTAGGTTTTATTTGATGAGGAGGAGGCTCCGAGTCTAAAGTACTTGGGACTGCATTAAGGGATAGTAGGTCCCCCAACCAATTTAATAATATTCGGTGCAATTGAGAGGACAGCTAGTGAGTGACTAAGTCAATGAATCTAAGTAGAAGAAGAAAGGTTAGATAACTTTAAAAAATTACATTTAACCTAATTCAACCCCCCTTCTTAGGTTAAACAACCACCCTAAAGGGACTTTCAGTTGGTATCAGAGCTTGACTTGTATTAGCGATTGTAACAAATCGGCAAGTCGATCCGTTATGGGTGGGGACATTAGACTATTCCCTCCAACTCTTGACGGCACTAACTATGCCGTTTGGAAGGTAAGGATAGAAGCATACACCATGGGTAAGAAACATGAGGTATGGAGTATGATGGTCAACGGCGTTGACAAGGAATATGAGAAGTTCACTAAGGAAGAGCTGGAGTTCAACGGGAGCGCGAAGAACATTATCTTTGCATCAATTAGTGACAACTTGTTTCATCAAGTGTCAAGTTGTAGCAAAGGAAAGGAAATGTGGGACAAATTAAAGACCACACACGAAGGCACACAACAGCAGAAGGATAATCAAGTGGGTATACTAGTGAACGACTTCGAGTTGTTCAAACAGAAGATCGGAGAGCCCGTTCATGATCTGGTAGGACGTATGAACGCATTGATAAATGCGTTGAAGAACATGGGAAAAGAATACTCAACACTTGAGTTGAATAGGAAGTTGTTGAATGTGTTGTCGAGTGAGTGGAAGATCAAAGTCATAGCTATTGAAGAGGCTAAGAATCTTACTACGACACCACTAGATGAAATAGTAGGATCCCTTCTTACTCATGAGATGAATGAGGCAAGAAGGAGTGAAGGAACAATGAAGAAAGAAAAATCCATTGCCCTTCAAGCACAGGAATCATCCTCAGATGATGATGAGGATATCACTTTGTTATCTAGAAGAATAGCTCGAATGTTAAGAGGTAAAAGAATGTTTGGAAACACATCTAAAGTGTGCTATGACTGCAGGAAACCAGGTCATTTCAAGGACGAATGTCCCACCCTGAAGAAGGAGGAAAACGAAAAGATGATGAAGAAATCAACTTGGAAAGGAGACAAAAAGAAGAAAGCGTTTAAGGCAACCTGGAGTGATTCAAGTGAATATGAAGATAACAGAGGAGAAGGAGAAGAAGCAAGCGAGGAGGTCAACTTGTGCTTAATGGCAAAATCTAGTGAAGGTGAGGTAAGTGCTGATGATATCTCTAATGAAGAATTAAGTGATGCTTTGGCAGATTTATTGTGTACATTTAGGAGTACTAGGAGAGAACTAAGGAAGAGTAAACAGGAGAATCTCAAACTAGTTGAGACAATCTCTCTCCTGAATGAGAAGTTGGAGAAAGCATCAAATTCTCCATCTAAAGAAGATGAGTACACTAAGAAATTAGGAGAGGAGAACACGAAGTTAGAAAGGGAAAATACCATGCTTAAAGGAAAATTAAATTCCATAGAAAGCAATGTTTCATACATCGAAGAGAAGATATCATCTCTGGATGAATACCGTCTACTCAGACAGCGATACGATCAATTATTAGGAAGTCATAAGGCTTTAGAGATGCTCCTAGGAAGTCAGAGATCTGGTCTGAGAAGAGAAGGCCTAGGTTACGAATCACATGATAAAATCAAGACAGATGAAGGAACAAAATGGGTAAAGGAGGGAACTGATGAAGTTGTTGAACTCTTAGAACAACAAAATAGGTCAATAGGTGTGGATGATGAGGAGAAAGGAAAAGTTCTTAGGAACTATCTTATGGATGAGACGATTCGAAGGGATCCAAGATATAGATACTCACACGGTTACAATATGTTAGGAAATCATAGGACAATAGATAAGTTGATTGATCCGGTAGTAAGTAATATTAGAGATTCATCCAGAATAGAAACCAATAGAATAAGCTCAGGTCAATCCTCATCAACTAGAGATAGGCTAAAACCGTCAAGTAGGATCGAGGAAATATCACATCGTAGAGGAGTTCCTAGGGTATCCGCTCCACCCAATAGATTTCATGGATCAGATCCATACAGGATAGAATGTCGAGATCATGTACAATATCAACAGTCACTTAACCATCCATTTTTCATTCCACACACCGTTCCACCGTATCACATACCTTCGGTATCTTGGGAGAAAGTTAATAGCAATCCAAGATTTAGATTACCTCAGTTCCCTCCGTGGGTTCCCATGGGATGGAACTAAATAGTCTGAAATTTTGGCGCAGGTAATCAACGATCGCCGTCTCAGTGGTATTTAGACAGCGGATGTTCAAGGGAAGGAGAAGTCAATCCGCTGCCATCTTCGTGTAAGCTCTTCCCAAACCCTAATTCAAAAAAGATGAAATTAATCTTGAAGTTGATAGCATTTCAACTCTTCAATATGGGTCTAATATTGGATTGCCTTGCGAATTACTCCAGGTAAATTTCTATTTTATGTTGTTTCTTTGATTTTTTACGTTTTCTCCCATAAAATTGAGCTTTTTTCCATGAATTAATTTGGGAATTTTTCCAAAATGTTAAGCCTAGTTCTAACACAAAGCCATTTTTTGAGTATGAAGATCGTTTGTTCTTTTAATCAACTTTCTCAATCTTTGACTCTCCAACAAATTTGGATATTCAAACATTTCCTTTTTCAATTTCTTTTTCCAATTTCTTTAAAGCTCAAACATTTTCTCATATTTTCTTGTACAAGAATCATAATACAATCTAGATTTTCCTATCTTCTTTTCGGCACCAAAGGAACGGTGATTTGGTGCATACCAACTCTTGAAAAAGTCGATTCATTATTTTCCAAATGTATAAGAAAGTGAATAACCTAGTATAGAAAATTTTAAATAATTTAACTATTTTGTATTCAATGTTGAATTTGAAAGTGTATTGACTAATCTAAGACTTCAACATAAATGGAGACTTTATTTCTAGTGAAATGTTTTTGATTGATTCCATATTGACTTCATCTAGACATGAAGCAGTAAATAAATCACACACTCATATATCGACTCATGATGAAATTAAATTGTTCAATCGGTTTTAGTGGATATCACCAATGAACACATCGACTCCCAAAAGGTTTGATTGAATGAAAAAATACACAATCTGAGTTTGAGTCGATGCTTGTATACCATCATAAAAACTTTTAGGGTATATGCATTCAATCTATGCATTGACTCAAAAACGAAGAGGATTATCGAGATACAGCCACCCTTGCAAGAGTGAGTGATAGAGTTGAGTGAATGATCTCATCAATTAATATATCAACTTACTAAAGATTTGAATGGACGCTACCTCATAACATGCAAAAGAGAGCAAGTAAATATGCTCATCTTTGTCATAATGTAGTTAAAAGAGACAAAATCATTTATATTTTTCACATGTTATTATTTCATTATGCTAAAATGAATATCTTTTAGATAAATAAAGTAAAAAAGTTTCAAGAGGTGATATACAACAATTGAGGATAGTTTTAATATTGTGAAATTTTCTGTTTTCCTTAAATAAATGAACTCTCTTCAAATTGCTGTAATTTCTATTTTAAGGGATGTCTTTTATTTTAACTATAGCCCTTAATGGGCTCGTCACGTCTGATGGGCTTTAGTAAGCATTGTGGGCAGGATATGTATGGACAAATCGTTGACCAACAGCAAGTGGAAGCACGATGTTGGGTGTAAAGCAACACATACAAAGAATAGAGTGAACCTTATGTCTTTGGTGCTTTTCACGGTCATGACATACCACCAATAAGCTCAGATTATGATTAACTTCTTGTGGGAGTAAAGTCAAAGCATGGCAAGGGTACACAACGACGAGCAACACTATCCTTACTGACTCGCATAATCTCTAAGTTGCGGATCAGTTAGGTTGAAAGGGGGAGCCGAGAAAGAGGAAGACGTTCTTGAATTCCTGCCCAACAAATCTTGGCGGGGAGGACATAGTTGGGAGAATATCCTAAGATCAATCCAAGAGGCATTCGAAGTGGTGTTCGTGCTCATTCTATGTAGTTCGACATTACTACAAGGGCTCGAAGGGTAGTTATGAGTTACTTTGTGCCTTAGTTTTTTGGGAACATTCATTATGATTCATTTAGATCATTTTTGTGGATTTAGATTTAGTTTTCTACTATTTTCAGGATTAATATCTTCTTACTTTAGAAAGATTCATTGAACTTAATTACAACATACCTTTCACAATGAATGTATTTTTTTCATTTTCTTTTTTTTTGGTGAATTAGTTCTTAATTAGTGTAAGATTAGGATTTAGTAGGAGAAATACGTTTGATTATCTTTTCACAATCTGTTCCTCTCTTTAACTCTATTTTAGTCAATATACGTAAGTGAAATTTTACTGAAGCCTTAGATTTAGTTGGATTAAGAAGAGATTTATTCAAAAATATCTTAAACATGAAATAATTACATATAAAACTTTCTCGACATTATTTCTTTCTGTTTAGATTCAAGAGAGTTGTAGGAGCTGATATAGTGAATATAGTAAAGTCATATAGCATAATGAGTCCCTTAGCAACCTAGTCTATCTAGGAAGAATAACAAAAAAAGCTAAAGACATAGCAGTAGGATAAGTGATGCCGGACTGGGTCGGTAAACCCGATCGTGCAACGAAATACTAAAGGTGAATCTACGGAATGGATGTCCTGTGGCGACCTATGATGATGAGATGATATATCAAGGCGTACAAACAACTGCCTTCCCACAAGTGGTCTCCAAAACTCCTAGAGTGCGTTGAGTAATGTCAGTCCGGGAGACCCCTAGGGTCTTGGGTCTTGGGTCGTCGAGGGGAGCTTGACGATCAACCTCACGGATTGGACCAGGATCTCAATCCACTCGAGTCGTCCTCTCCATTGAGCGAAACGAAGACCCGATGGAGGCGGACGCAGGTGCGGCAAGTGCTGGAAGAAATAAAAAAACTTCAATTTAAAGAAATGGGACGCGTGCCTAATCTTCGGGGCGTGACCCCGGTCAGTCGTGATGGGGAAGAAATCGTGTGTATGCGGCATTGAAAATTGGTAGCACTAGGGGCTGGTGCTAAGCGTGAGCACACAAGAGCGACCGAGCAACATGTCGCGGGGTGATCAAGCGCGGGAACGAAATACTAAAGGTGAATCTAGGGATTGGATATCCTATGGCGATCTATGATGATGAGATGATCTATCAAGGTGTACAAACAACTGCCTTCCTGCACGTCGTCTTCCTGTACGATCTCCGTCGCCACCGAGACACGATATCACAGCGCTGGAGGAGCCCTTTTGCGCGCGCGGATCTATCTGCTTACCTTTATTTCTTTATTTTGAACTTTTGACCGGCACGTGTTTAAGCAAGTCCTTGCTTATTTCCCTCTCCCTTTTAGGCTTCCGGGTGGGTTCTTCCTTTTTCAGGATTCCATTCGTGAAGCCCTTTTATCTTTGTGAACCTTTATTTTTCTATGAGTATTTTGGGTTTTGGGTTGTGGGCCTCAAATGGGCCCTTTCCCTCTCGGCCCATTTTGGGCTCTATAAGAGGGGAAGGGACCCCCACAAA
>CM044109.1:9190214-9217852 GCA_024174645.1 Lemna minuta
TGAATTTCACCGCAATTTCTGCCATGTGGGACTATTTATCTTCCTTCTTATGCACAAGTGATGTGGCACAACGAGAAGCATTTGATTCGTGAAGTTAATCAAAGCCATCAAACTTCACTTAACGACGAGAAGCACTTGTTCATCTGAGGAATTATAACGGTTGAGATTACACACGCTTAATGGACTCTCATGGACATGTGATTGCATCTCAAGTGCTCGATGAAGATAAAAGAATAAGTGTTACATGACGCTTCTATTTCACGTGTGACATGACAAAATCTGAACGCTCCATCTTCGATCAAATGGATAAGACTAAATGATGACGATTCGTATCCAAGCGTTTCATCTGAGCTGTTGATTGAAGATGAAGAGGCATATCAAACGATCACTCCCAAATTTTCCTATATATATGTATATTTTTTTATGATGTAAACTATTCTCAGATGTTTTGAGCAATCAAATTGTTTAGACATCTCAATATTTGAATTTGTTGCTTTCTTTTTCTTTTAGACTCCTTTTCGCATCCAAGGAGTATTTGAAAGTAAGGTTTCGTTGAGAGAATCGGGAGAATTTGCCTCTTGAACATCAGTTTTTTTTTTTGAAACTCAAAATGAAAAGCCTTGATCTAGAAATGAATTGGATCATTTCGAGCATGATTGCGAGTTAGATTACGTGTTTTCTCCCTAATCTCTCTTCCTATAACATTAGATTTTAATTTCGAATCGTATATTAGTTGAATTTTATGGAATTTTATATTAGTTGATTGGATTTTCTACCTAGAATTTTCTCCGCAAATATTGATCCAAATCGAGTCATTTTTTGTTATGTGGATTCATCTTGGAGTCTTTTTTCTAAATTTACTAAAATCTCTTATTTCTCACCTTAATTTGTCATTTGATTTCTCTAATTTATCACCTTAAATTATCAAATTTGAAGAATACTAGAAAATTCCATATTTCTCTATGGATTCGACCTTTATTTACCATTATACTAATTAATTCATGATGCAATCTTAAAATTGGTGAGTTTAAAAAAATTTGATACGCATTCATGTGTTTTCAATGAGTGCATGACTTCATCTCGTCAATGAGGAGCTAGCTTAATGCTCTGATGGTGATTTGATAGCCACAATGATGCTCAAGAGCCCCAACACATTAATGGTGTGACACGTGGCACAATGATTGCCCTCACATCCATCAGATGCCTAATTTGATAGCCTATAAGCATCCTGACACCTAAATGTGAACTTCCTTGATCATAGATACCATTGGTCATTGATTCCTTGTTATCACCATTTCCAAGCAAACACAACTACCCACTCCACTTTTAACAATGCTTAGCAAAATAATCACAACTCAAATTGAAGTGATGGAATTTGACCAGTAATTTGGAAAACTTCCACAAAAAATGTTATATTACCATAAAAAAGAATTAAAAATTCTAAGGAAATTTGAAATTCATGACAACTAAATCAAAAATAATTAAAAAAACTTGGAAAATTATTATAAGCAAAATTTTAAATGTTAAAGTAAGCGATCAAACAAATATTCAAATTTAGCACGAATAAAAAAGTTAAAGTGATATAAGCTGATAATTCTTAACTTCAAAAAAATCATTGAAGCTATATATTACATTTAAGTTTTAAATTAAACCCCAAAAAAATAAGTAATACTAAATTCAAGGGTATAAAATTCAAATTAATGCAAAATATTTTGCTTAATCAATGACATTCTTTTAGATATACTTACCAATTCAAGTCTTAGAGATAAATGTTTAATTCATTAAAAACAACCTTGCCTTATCAATTTTTTATTTAAGAACTTGACGATATAATTAAGGTTTCCTCCACAAAAATTTCCAACCCACCGTTTTTACAGAAAAAACATCTCTATTCTTTTTTTAGTGATATTCATACGAACGAAGAATAGTGACTAAAAAATGAGGTGATATAAGTCAATAAATTTAGTCAGCTTCAAAACTCATGGAACAAAACGAGGAATTTAGGAAATCCTAATTCTAGAAATCAAATCCTAATAGAGGACAGACCAACAATTTTGACCCTAAACTATATTACCATCAAGCATCAAATTAGACAAAATTGTCAAGACGTCAATGAGGATCAACAAATCATGGTAACAACAACCATGTTGCAATGTAAATGTCTTAGAAATCATGGAAAACCATGCCCAATTCATGCAACATCATATTGAACCCATGCATGAAATGAAAAGAGAATTAAGAGTATGAAAAGAAAGAAAGGAAGACAAAAAAAAACAACCAAAAATGGTTTCATAATTGATTTTAATAAAAGAATATTTCATTCTCCAAATCATGCTAATACTAATTCTAGGTTTTTTTTTCAAAAATTGGTTCTTTTTATAATTAACTGTGAAAGCATGCAGGGAAATACACAAAATAGAAGCAAAAACAGGAAGAAGATTTTTTTTTTAGAAAAAGAAACTAAGAGCTGTACAAAAAATAAATAGAACTTTATTCATTATTATTCTTGTGTGATATTTGCTATGAAGTCTATATGCATATGCAACGACAAAGTGATTATGATGAGATCATACTATAACGTCCACTAGTCTTTAAGTGCATGTTGTAAACATTCATGTTAAATTGATACTTAACAAGGACATTAAAATATTAAAAAAGAATAGAACTCTCTTATCTAACTCATATGATGAGTATGACTTAAATTGTGGCCATTGGTGTGGCGATACCAAAGAATGCTAGTGTGTGCTCTTTAGAGGAAAAGTTAACCAACATCATGTTATATTGGTGTATATGGCCCTTAGACTTGAGACACCCAAGACATCATGGAGATGGATGATCGTGCTTTGGTTATGATTTACAAATCCTAGTATTGAGATCTCTAGATTGTCATAGATTGGATATGAAATGAAGTCCATGATGGTGATTGTTTTGCTAAGATGATATCGACTGCCCTTAATATTAGAGAAGATTAACTCTAGGAATGAGATGCAATTAAATCTTTGGCCAAGGTAATGGAAATATTAATGATATTATTTTTAACAATTTCCTACATGCATTAGTACTGACTTGAGTGATTGATTGAAATTTGAGGGTAGATCATACCCTAAGATATTCATGAGCCTCGTGTGGATGAAAAATTATATGCACTTAGTAATCAAAGACATCAATATTTCATAAGGGAGTTCTTATACGCTCTATATTACTTAGAACATGCACTATAGCTTGGCACCTGACGTGTCGTTTTCGTGCGTCGTTAAAACACAAAGACGATGGTCAAAAACAATTTATAAAACCGAACTCACAAAGACAAGATGTAATAATCAACTATTGGGTAAGTAGCGGGTCGATCCACAAAGAGCAGGGTTGACTTTAATCGCAGAGTTGACTTGGTCAAACTTAGGTTTAAAAGGAGTTTCAAATAAGAGAAAATAATATTTAAGATATGAAAATTATATAAATAAGTTAGATAAGAAGTTTTAAGAATTGAAATCTCGGATATGACAGAGAAAATTCAAAAGTCAAAGTCAAAGTCAAAGCGTTGACTTTGACCAACAGTAAGTGTTCTGCAAAATCAGAGAATCAAACAGAGTCAGAAGATTACGAAAATTAAATATTTGGAAACTAAAGAGAAAATGGAATTTATTGATATATGTTTCAAAATTATTCGATAAGAAATGGATTTATTATGAATTATTGAAAATCAACTATTAGAAAATCCCCGAAATTAACACCTCAGAGGAAATCTTCAAATTGAATGGCCAAATTAAATCCAAATCTCAAAATTTATATGTCAATGGAAAGCTAAGAACCAGAGAAATCTAACAAGACCGAAATTATCAAATTCTGATTTGTAAATCAAAAGTAATTGACCCCGAAAGTCAACGTTTGACTTCTGATGAAAGATGAACAGTCCTTGGTCAAACATCAAATTGGAGGGTCAAATGAACTCAGAATTTGATGAATTTGCTATCCACGGAAAGATGATGAAAAGAGGAATCCAATGAAACCAAAATCAAGTGATTTGGAATTATAATCAAAGAGATATCCTATTTTGAAAATCAGCATCTTTTCGGACCTAAAATTGGGGAAAATGAAGAACACTATGAACTAATTTTCAAAATTAAACTTCTAAATCTAATAAAAACTCAAATTACCTCCTGATAATCGATCGAATCTCACTACTAACCCGATTGCCGCAAGAATGGGGCTTCAATTCTCGTGGATTGAAGCGAATTTGCTCGGATTCTTCCTCGCGGACGTTCGGAATTCAAGGGGAAAATTCAATGAAATCAAAGAGGAATTCGCGATCAATCCCGCTCCAATTGGGTCGGATCGAGTCTAAACGTGGGGGGATCAGGATGAACTAGAGATCTTCCTTGAAATTCGCTTAATTGCCTTCACGAATCGATCAAAAGTTGAAGAACAAAGAAGGGGATTACATGCTTTTAAAGAGGAAAATTGGCCCGAAGATCGTGGCCATTCGAAGCAGTCATGGAGGTTGATTCATGGCTTCGTGGGAGCGGTTCCTTGGGACGATGTCGTGGCCTCAATTCCCAGGTGCATCGGCTTCAATTTTGCGGACGAATAGCCATCATTTTAGCCACGATCGGGCCAATATCGGGCCGCGATCGGGCCACGATCGTGATCATGATCGTTTGTCGATCGCCTTTGCTTCGTCGTAGAGGCGATTCCACCACGTTCGCTCTCCGATCGCGGCTCGATCGCGCCGCGATCGCGGTTCGATCGGACCGCGATCATGGACCACGAAGTGTCTTGATCGTCCGATGAAGCGTCAAACGCGTGGACGGTCCAATCGCGATCCACACGGTGCTCCCCGATCACAGTTATCGCGAATAATCCCAGTCGTCCGATGATTCCTATCTGATGCATCCTTGATCAACCCGCGATGACGATCGAACGCTCCGGGAGGCTCCACGTGGCAACAGGTAATCCGTTGATCGCCGTCACTTAACTTCGATTTCCCACACGTGTTGTAAATCCGATCGCGTGGACTCTAGTCCACGCAATCGACGCCTTGCGATCGTCGGTAACCCAAATCCGACGCTCGTAGTTCTGCCACGCGTCCTGCATAGGTAAGCCGTGTGGGAACATAGTCCCACACAGAGAAAATAGAGGAGAAAAACGCGATTAAATTGTGGAGGGGCGGTACGCATTTGCGTTACCGCCCCAATGAACTCACCAGGGCCCACTAACCCGTGGGCCCTCCACTTGCGAACCCTCCTGCCACATGGCGCCCACGTGGACCCGTCCGCGTGGCCTCCTGCCACGCGTCAGCGCCAGCTGCGCCCCGCGTGGGCCGCCCGGGCTCTGCCACGTGGCCTCAGTGCCGCGTCGCACCCCGGGTCAGTCCCGCGCGCCACGTCAGCCGCCGCCTCGCCACGTCAGCACCTACAGGTAATAAAACCCCTTTTTCGCGATTTTGTTAATAGGAAATACCTCTAAAAAATAAATAAAAATCAAATAAAATTCAGAAAAAGGGCATAAAACTTCAAAAATTCATAATTTAAAATATACAACTCTTTTTTAATCCAAATTTTCTCCATTGGATCGCAAATTCTTTTCTTTTTAATATCATGTCATTCAAAATGTATTTTGAAAGAAGAAATCACGATGACTTACATCATTTCTCATTAAACATTTTAAATCATAAATTCATCCTAAAATCATCCTTCCAAACATTTACTAAAGTCAAAACTCATTCAATAACAGAGATTAACTTCTATTCATTTAAACACAAGATTAATCATCTATTAAGAATGAAATTATCCCTAATTTATGCATAAATATCAACTTTAGTGAAATGCCATGCCGATGGAGAAAATTCCTAAAAAGTATGATAACATGCATCATATTCACATAAAATAAGCATGAATATGAGTTAATTAAGATAAGAATTCAAGTTATAAATGCATGTTATCATGTAGTCAGTTAGTTTAAGTGAATTTTTAAATCTGAATTGCTTATGTTAGTTAACTGATTTCAGGATAGTTAATTTTTCTCATTAAAGAAAAGATAAAAAAGGTAATAATGAAATTTCTTCTGTTTTAAGTCTTAGACTTATTTCTTTTTTAGCTGAGATTTTCAAACACAAGTCATTTAGTTAGTAGATTTTTCTTTAGTTTTATTGGATGTAGATTCAATAATCTACCAATGTGGATATTGTTAAAGAAAGCAGCAACGTCAAATTGCATATTACATCCTTAGGTTTTCGGTGAAGCAGAGAAATTAAGGACTGAATCATGCTGATAACATCAGAAAAACATCTTAAAAAGACTATAAAAGAAAAAAAACACTTCATTTGAAAATTAAGCTACACTGAAATCAGGATTATGTGGAAGATTAAACTCAATAAATCAGTTTGGAATTATCTGCAGAAGCTTAAATAAGAAATCAATATACTTGTTCTAGTTTGAAAAATAAAAAGATGTCAGAAAAGATGTTTTAACAGCAAACATAAAAAGCCAAGTTCAACTAATTGTTTCTTGATTTTTTTCTCTGATATTCATACTTTGAAACTACAATTAATTGCATACATCTCTCTTTGTGTTTAGAGTACGAGATCTAGAAAAAAAATTCTGATTCGAATGAGAAGGGAAAGAAATTGGTGCATCCTCCCTTGGATTCGACCCCTTACTAAGCCACATTTTTTATATTTGCAAATTTTAAGGAGAATTCTGTTATATACAGTTTATGCTTAAGTCTGAACACAAATACAACGACATATTACATTTAATATTTCAAACTTATCATTAATAACAGTAGATATTCATATTATAATAATCATCCCTTTCTAAATTATCCTACATCAGACAGAGAGAGACAGAGAGAGAAAGAGGGAGAGAAGAGAGAGAGAGGGAGAGATTAGAAACATGTAACTAGAGAATGGAGAACAAATAATGAAGAAATAGAGGGGGTTTAGAACTAAGAAGATGGATTTGGATTTTAGGGAGAGATGGAGAAGGGGCTTGAGAGAGAAAGTCAAAGAGGGAGAAAGTTGTAAATTTTATTTTTAAATTCAAAATCACGTTTGAAGTACCATACCATATTTTTATTCTCACATGAATTATTAATTTGTGATTCATTTTGAAATTTACAATCGTGTTTATAATTTTGAATCCTTTTTAAATTTGTATTTTAAAATGTGCTTCCAAATTCAAAATCATGTTTGAAGTTCCAAATCATATTGTATTCCCACATGACTTTTTTTAAAAATTGAAAATTATATTCAAAATTTTGAATCCTTTTTAAAATCTTTGTTCAAGATTGAGTTTGAAAATTCAAAACCACGCTTAAGATTTTATTTAAACATGAATTTTTAATTTATCTTTTCTTTGAAATTAAAAATTATATTTCATTTTATTTTAAATTCTTGCCCTCGTAATTTTTTCCTTCCATTTCCTTTCTCTCACATCAGAGTTCCGGGGGCGACAAGTGTGGAGGTGCAGGTCTCCCTCGATCAGCATTTCTTTTGTTCTTCCCTCTCTCCCCTTTCATCGTGCATTTATTCACTCCCTCATTCGCTGGAGTTCCCTCTTCTCGCAGCAGTTCTAGGCCATCAAATTTCTGCTGGCTTTTTTCGCAGTTGGGATGGGGACTCAGACATGAGTAATAGAATGATTGAAATTTTTCATTGCTAAATTTCCTTTGTTGACGTGTCAAAGGAGAATATATTCCTAATTTCTGCATCCCGATTTTTGCGTTTTCCCTCATTTCGTCCGTCCTCTCTCTCTCTCTCTCTTAGAGTATACTCTGTTTGTGAATCCAGTTCGAGGGAATCACCAAATCCGAGATAGATAGAGAGATAGATAAACAGATAGATAGAGCAATCCAGCTATTATATTTTTCTTCCAAGGACAGTCCCGAATTTCGTCTTCACTCAACTGGGAAGTTATCAGTAATAACTTCCTAATTTTCTAAATTAGGAGTTCATCTCTCTCTATTGTCCTATTCTTGAGAAAATACTGTGGTCATTATTCACGGAGTTTTAATTCCTATTAACTCAAGGACAGTCCAGAATTTCTGCTTCGCCAATTAGGGTAACGACACTCACTTAGTAAATTTCTAAATGGGGAGTTTCTATCTGTGTTATCTTCAACTTGAGAAATGCTTTGGCCATTATGTGCTGAATTTTAGGTCCAGACTTTCTACTTCAGGAATAAGGATGATAGTACTGGCTCCCTAATTTTATAATTTGGAGGAACTCCCAATTAACCTCCAAGTTGTGGGCTTATGTTGTGCATTCTAGGATGTGCTTTGCTAAAACATGAACATTCATTTACAGTTAATATAGTTCATTTGATTTATAATGGAGATATTTTCCTTCTATATCACTGTCTAGGTTCTCATTTCCTTGTTCCTTGAAACCTCACTGGTATTAATGTGAACGATTCATCAAATTTGCAGTAAATGACGGATAATTTATTTATTAAGGTTCTCTCTTTCTCTAGGAGTATCATGATGATCCTACATATCAATTCTAGGAATGAAGGAAAGCTGAGCAGAAGGAACTAGATACAACTTGGGTCGATGCAATTATCTGAAACTTTAATGCACGTGGCATACATTCCAACTGTAAGGAACTCCCAGCTCATGAGCTGCTTGACAAGCAATGAGCAGACTCTTGTCTATTGTCATTTTTGTCATTCATTTTGTCGTCGGCTTGTTTGCTTGGTGAGAAACCTTGTTTTATCATCCCAAGATCAATATGATGGGTGAACCATGATGCAAAGTTTTTGTTCTCGATCAGGCTTTTGGTAGTCTATTACCGGAAGTAAATTGCAAGAAAAAAAAAATAAAATTAAGAATCCAAGTTCAAAATGAATACTAAAACAAGTTCCGACATTGGCATAAAATCATGAAAAACACGTTGCTGATTACATTACAGAGAAGAAGGAAGTTTGTTCTGTGCATGCGCATCAACTCTCTATCAAACCAAGAACTTTCAAGTCAAATTGAGCCACCAATGTGATTGATTGAGGCTGAATAATAAGAGAACTCTTTTAAGTGATGATGGCAAAGACGGGAAGGGAAATACCAAATGTTAAACTATTACCAAAGAAATGCCCAATCATTCACACAACCACAAATCGTAAATTTCTATTGCTCTAAAAAACATTGTATTTCTGGGCATTGGCTGTTATTGGAGATATCAAAACCAATGATTGTTTCTTTCAATTGCCAATGTTCCCCCTTTTTAGGTATTGAGATAATGGGTATGAGGAAATATATGGGATCCACCTAAATCGTCGCTATCGGGGCACTAGAACAAAATGTTTATAAAACTAAGCTAGCTCCTAAAGTTGAAAAGAGTATAGTTGTTGACAATGTACGCGTAAAAATGGGGTTCATCTCTCTCTGACCTCGTCCTTTTCTCTCCCGATGACCATGTCCCTTCCTCAACCTATGTCTTTGTTTCTTCCTATCCATATATCTCTAAAACTTCCCGTGTATCTTCCTCTACCTTCTCTCTATATAAAGCCTTGTGATCCTCCATTACAAGATGTGGATTAAGAGTTTGTTTTTCTTTGAAGAATCAGGATTAAGAGTTTGTTAATCCTCTCTTATCTTTTTTCTCACTCTAGTCCATCATGCCATAAGATGATCACCTCTCTCTTCCACAAGATTGACACACAAAAACTAGAGTAAACACGTGAAAACCCAAATGATGGCTTTGTAGTAAAAGAGAAGGCACCACATCATAAAACACATAGTAATGTATCCATTGGAGTGGTACATTATCTTAGTGCTCATGTTCATGAAAGAGAATCCCCTAATGTGCTAGGTCACCTATGTCACCTTGAAGATAAATATCTTGGTCAAAGAGAGCCCTACTATTTTTTTCTGTAAATATTATCATAATCCTCTCTCCATTCCTCAACTCTGAAATTGTGAACTACTTCCATGGACAAGGGAATAATAAATCTAAGGGAGTAAAACTAAATATGCAGCTTATTATTTTTAGATCTTTTTTCTCTTCATCCATTATATATATATTCACAATAGATTAGGCACAAGTCTTGTTCTTGGACTTGGATGGGTTAAAGCCTCTTGCCATTGCCCTAGTCTGCTTTACCGGATTGTTTGGTCTCGTACCGAAGACCCCTGACAACATAACCAACACAATGCCAAGGTGACTGCCAACAAGGTTTTCAAGATGTAATGAACCAAATATTTTTCAAGCATGATAGTGCCAAGGTCACGTAAATGCATGATGTGCTCACCAATATTCCCTTTCTTGGTATAGAGAGTTGGGTTGAATCTTGGAGTCAAAGCTCCAGCCATGTCTTTCTCATTTCCAATAAACTATATCTCTATTTTGTCCAAGTATTAATTCACTAGACAATCAAAGGCAAAGTTTGTTGGATTTCATCCATTTTACTCATGCTACTTCGCATTGGTATTGCTCACCCCCATAGGCATACTATGTTTAGGTTCATCAAAACACATGTAAAGATTCTTGAAATCTAGATCGAAGAGAGCAAGCTCACTCCCATTCAGGAAAGTTTCTGGCTCCATTTTACATGGTAATGTTAATATTGACATTATTTCGTGAAAGATAGACCAATAAATTATAAGTTAAAAAATTACATTCAAAAATAGAAATAGTAACTCTAGGTAAGTAGATGAAAACATAGCTTATTGCTCAATTAAAATGGAGCTATTAAGTCTCATACAAAATGTGTATCAAAAGGATTGTACTAGGCGATAATACTATACCGTATATTTATACGCACACGCTCAACATTGCATCCATGTTATCATGGGGATAATATTATCACACAGACGAGTACATATAGCACATACTTATCTCAATTATTAACATGTAAGGGTGAAACCAGCTATACGCATTAAAAAAATTCATGTAATTTACTCAAATGACATCACTTATTCGGTGTCACGCAGATGAACTCTTGATTTGTCCTGGCTAAGTGAGAAAACTACATGGCCTTCATCGTTTGCAATCATACATGATTTTTTGTAGAAGGAATCCAAAGTATAATTGCACGGAAATTTTCTCATTGGTTTTGAAAATGAAAAAAAACGTGATCATTGGATTGTAATAAAATTTATAGAAATAAGCAAAAGAAAAAACAATAAAATTCCTATATTGATTAATCAATGGGTCAAAATTTGGCCAAAATCATGAAATGAAGACCCAAATTTTATTGGATACTCTCAGCTGTTTTCACGCCCCTATCATCATTTCTGTATTTTTTGGGTCTTATTTTCATGGGCGGCGGATCTTCGTCCTCTCAACTGTCAAATACGCCTTACGTTTCTCCTGGAATCCCCCAGAGTTTGAAGCCTAGTGGTGCCATTTCAGAAAACAAGTTCAACGGAAATTCCAAATCTTATAAAACCTTACCGAGTTTTAAAGAAGTTCAAGAGAGGAAACCTCACGTCTTCTTATGAGGAAGGTGAATTTTTATTGTTTGGTCTTTGATTTTAACTGTTCAGGGAAGAATTTAAAGGAAAAGGAGATTAAAAGGCAGACTCTTTCACATCTTGTTGAGTTTGTTGGGTCTGCTATGTCAAATTCTCTAAGAATTTGATTCAGGAGGTGACTAGAATGGAGGGTATTAATATATTTGGGGAATTAGTTTCGGCGCCAAGTGAGAGTAAACTATTGAGGTTTTTTGATGCAGGACACGGTGGTGAAAACCCTCGTGCCTGATCAATGGGACTGAGGTTGACCGGAGGTGGCCGGTCAACCCTAACCTATGGGGTAGGCAAATCCTAGACCCTAGTATGAGACCTCTACCTAACCCTAAGTGCAGGCAGGCGTGCCGATCTGCGAAGTCGACTCCGGGTGACCCGGGGAAACTCGCGATGATGGATAGGGTGAGGTCCTCTCGATCCACGTCCGGAGGCGTGGAAGTCGCTCGTCGTGGAGTAGCCAGGAGGCTGCAGCCCACGCTCGGTGCCGGACCTGACGTACGCGTGAGAGATCTCGATCCTATATCCGTTCTATCCTATCTACGTCGTCCGACGGCGGTGGAGACGAGTAAAGGAAATGATTCGAAAAGTAATTAACTTGAAAGAGGGGTCGAAGCTAACCTGCGGGGCGCGAGCCCGGTCGGTCGAGGCGGGGGAGTGATGTAACACGACAGATGCCGGGATCGACGGCTCGTGTTACAACACAAGGAACTGGGCTAACTAACGACTAAGATGCACAAAAATGTAATGATGCGAATTTCGAGATAACGAGAAGCGCAGGGAGCGGCAACTGACCTAGGATGACGTCCGGGGAGCTATCCAAGCGGAGCTCGATGGGTCGACCTTCCCACGTTCCGTTAGATCGACTACTAACGACTACGGCGGAAGTCCACGACCGGGGAGATCCGCACCCGTACGACGACTGTGAAAACTCGAACGAAACCGAAAATGAACCCGACCCAACCCGGGCAGATGATAGGGTACCTATAACGCTAGTCCCCGGCGGTGGAGCGAGCGCCTTCAGCACTGGGGAAGGTGATAATACTCGAGCGAGGAAGGCGTCGTGATCCGTAGATCGCAGTGACCCGAAGCACCCCCGTACGCGGACAACACCGACCTGCAAGTGGGAAAGGCGATCCACCGTGAGGAGAATATAAATGGGTATCACGTTTTCAACTAGAGGGCGAAGAGGATCCTGTCAGTCGACGCTAGGAACACAATAGTCGCGAGCGTTCGCCGGGCGTCGGTGAGCAACGACACGATCCGGTCGATGGCAGCTCGGTGTCGTCGGAGGAATCTGAAATCAAACGGACGTTACGCTAGCGGCAGCGCGACGGGCGATGGCAGAGGTCGGTCCTGTCCCGGCGGCGCGTAGGGCAGTGGTGGCGGCGGTCGTGAGGACGTCTGCGGCCCGGTAGGTCAGTCGGGACCTAGAGGAGACTGTGGCGCTCCACGCAGCGGCGTCCAGGAGCGCTAACGGGCAGTGGCCGTCTGGCAGGCACGGACCAACGGGCGTCGAGGCAAAGATCGCGAAAGCGCCAAAGTGGCGGACCCGGGGCGACAATTCGGGGCTGAACACTGCGCAGGCGGCGGTGTGTCTGGCCGTTCGCAACGGCAGGTCGGTGGCGACGGTCTTGGCGTCCAGGTGCGTCAACGGCGGGCGGCCGTCAGTCGAGCGGCGAACCAACGGTCTTCGGGCAGTGAAGGCGGGTCGCCAAGGCGGTGGACACGATGGCGACGGCGCTGGTGTAGAAAACCGAGCGGGCAACGGCGTGTCAGATCGGCCGCGTTGGCAGGTAGGCGGCGACGGTCTTGGCGTCCAGGTGTGTCAACGGCGGGCGGCCGTCAATCGAGCGGCGAACCAATCGGTCTGCGGTCGGTGATCGCGGGTCGCCGAAGTGGTGGACTCGATGGCGACGGCGCTGGGTAGGAAACCGAGCGGGCGACGGCGTGTCAGATCGGCCGCGTTGGCAGGTAGGCGGCTACCGTCGGTTCCAGGTCCGATGGCGGCGGTGTGACGGACAGCGACGGAACGGTGTCGTTGATCACGGCGGCGGCGTACACAGCAGCGGCGGCGATTCGAGGCGGCGGCGTCTGCAGCGGCGGCGGCGAAACCAGGCGGCGGTGACTCCAGGTCGAGCGCCCTCTCTTCCTCGTCCTCTCCAGGGGGGGGGGTTGAACCTAGATCGGGTTCCCTTCTCCCTCTTCCTCTCTCTCACGCATTCATGGGGAAGTCACATCAAACAAAATTATCATTGTCCTTCTTCATTTCAAAAAATAGCCTATCGCGATACTCTTCCTCTCTCCCTTATATAGGAGAGAGAAAGAGAGGGGTTTGCCCTAGGGGCAGTCCCGTAATTCAAGGGGTTTGGCCCAAAAGAATGGGCTAAACCCCTCTAATGGGGCCTAGGACCGGCCCATAAGCACTAGGGAGGGCCCAAACATGGGAAAAACCCTCCCACACACACACAAATAGTTCTCATGAAACAAATAAAGCAAGAAATGGGGAAAAACCCGTCGGGAGGGCGCATCACGCGGTGTACTTGAAGCCGGGGTCTCGTGCATCGGCTCGGGTGCTCCGGCGCGGTAGTACTCGCGCGCCGTCCGGCTCGGCACGTGCTGTCGCCTGATCGTGTGCATGGTCCTCCATCAGGGAGGTCGTTGGACGCGGCAGCGAAGTCGGACACCGGGCGAGTCGGCGACGGTACGCGGAGGGGCGATCGGCGCAGTGCGGGTGATGAAGAGACGAGGCGGGCCAGACAAGCGCACGCACACGGGAGGTGGGATGCGGCGTCCGGACTGAGTCGGGGCGGATGGGAGCGGCCTAGGCCGGCCTGGGACAGCTCGGGACCCGATCTGGGACAGTTTGGAGCCCGTTAGGGCCGGTCCAGGCCGTGCTCAGACCGGTCCGGGCAGTCGGAGCAGGATCGGGCCGGTCTGAGCGCCTTGGTCCGGTCTGGGCCGACGGACCGGTCTGGGCCGGTCGGCCGGTCTGGGTCGACCAGGCTGGCGCCGGCAGCACGGGCCTGGAGGCTGCGGTCCGACCCAAGCTCAGGCGGGCCCAGGGGGCTGGACCGCCCGACCAGGTCGTGGGAGGGCTGAGTCGGCTTCGGCGGTTCGACTTGGCCCTTGGGAGGCGGGCGGCCTGACCCAGGCGTAGCGGGCGAGTCGGTTCAGCGGTTCGGCCCGAGCTCGGGAAAGTCGAGCGGGACCGGGCGTGGCGGGTGCCCCCGGGTGGCTCGGTGAGGCGAGGTGGAGGCGGGCGATTCCCGCTGAGTCGGCTCAGCGGGAAATCGTCGATCTTCTTTCTTTTTAGGGCTGGCGGCGAGCGGCGCGGCGCACGGCGATGGAGAGCGAGTCGAGGCGGCGTCCCACAGTTCAGGAAGCGCGCGGACGTGCGAGGCGCGGGGGAAGGCGGGAGCGGCGGTTCTGGAGCGAGGAAGGTTAGCCGGGGGCGGTGGACTGAGGAGAAGGAAAGGGGCGGCGGTTCTCGAGGCGGAAGGGCCGCGGTTTCGTTCGAGGTGGTAGGAGGCGGCGGAACAGGCGGGATCGGTGGGAAGAGGGGTTTCAGCCGGGAGTGGAGGAGAGGGGAGTGAGGGCGACGTCGGGCGAGCGATGTCGGTGGAGTAGAGGAGAGAAAAAATTGGGGAAAGAAGGAGGAGGAATGGCGGCGGTGGTGAGGAGATCCGCCGGGAGATAGGCGGTGGCGAGAGAGAGGTTGGGGGTGGGCGACGGTCCGTGGAAGAGGAAGGGAGGCAAAATCGTGGAGAAGGAGAGGATCGGTAGCGGCGGCGGGGCGGTTCGCCGGAGGTGGAGGAGGAGGATGGGTGGAGGTCCGTGGAGGTGGGTTGTGGAGGGGATGAACCGGAAGGTGGAGGGGCTGGCCGGAGAGGGCGGAGATCTCGCCGGAGGAGAAGCTGGGGATGATCGGAAATGGGGGATGGAGGTGGAGATGATGGCGGAGCGGCGGTCCGGAGGCGGCGGCAGCGGCGGCGGCGGCTGGAGGACGGCGGCGTCGCGAAGATGGTGGAGAAGAACCAGTGACCGGGGCAAGGAGTGGCGGCGGTCATCGCGGCGGCGGCGGCGGCGGCGGCGGCGGCGGCGGCGACGACGGCGGTTGGACTCCTTCCCCGGCCTTCCTTGAGCAGCCACTTGAGAGGGAGAGCACTCCTTTCTTTCTTCAAATGACGGCTAGGGATTGTGGGGGGGTCCCTTCCCCTCTTATAGAGCCCTTGTTGGGCCAAGAGAGGAAAGGGCCCACTTGAGGCCCACAACCCACACCCATATTCATAGAAATAGAATAAAAGGTTCACAAGAAGAATGGGCTTCACAAATGGGATCCCGAAAAGGGAAGAACCCACCCGGAAGCCTAAAGGGAGAGAAAGAAATAACGAGGACCCGCTTAAACACGTGCGGGTCAAAAGATCAAAATAAAGAAATAAAGAAGTAAAGATAAGCGGATAGATCCGCGCGCACAAAGAGCTCCTCGTGCGCCGTGGTGTCGTGTCTTGGTGGCGAGACGGGGTCGTACGCCACCAATCCTCCGAGGTCGGAAGAACTCGACTCCGTCGAGTTAGCAAGAGAAGACGGCGGGGGCTCCAAAGATCTGATCGTAGTCGCTCTAGGTCCACCTCCGAGATGTATACGTCGTCCTCCAGGTGGTCGGCTCGGCCAGAGTGCACAAAGACTCTCCACGAAACTCCGTCCCCGAGAAGTCAATTACCTCCCGAAAAATCTCCTCGACTCGCTCGTGCCGATCGGAGTGTGTAACGCGGGGAAAGTGGACTTCCGGGCAAACTCTCTCTCAAAGAATGGGCCGGTAGGTGAAGGCTTAACGTCGGATGAGAGAGGTAGAGCTGGGTGCGACGTCGAGATCCATCACATGGAGCGTGGAGCTATTCCCCACGAAGGAGGGATGGCTCGACGACATGGCGATCCCGCCTATCCGGGAAAAGGACTCGAGACGGGCCGGTGCTAAGAGCGAGGGAGCATAAAGCTCGGGCCTCAGCCTAACCATAACCTGGTCTCCCACACAGGGAAGACCCGGGTCGACAGTGCAAATCGGCAGCACGCTTGTACGATGCATGCGGCTCGGTACTCTATCATGAATGTCTGATGCAACTCGACTAACATGCTGGGCAAATGCGAGCTGACCCTATAAACTCTAACATGAGGGTCGAGGGGAACTATGTCTAAGGAGCTTGCGGGGTGCTAAGCCATGTGCAATCTCGACAGGGCTCACGCGAGAGGTATGGTCGGAAGAGGGGTGGTAGGTGCACTCGACGCGTAGTAGGATCATGTCCCAAATGATCAAGCTCGCGCTGGCCGATGTCCAAAGTCGTATCCTCATGCTATGATTGACGTCGTCGATCTGACCGTCACTGCAGGGATGATAATCTTGCTAGAAAAATGTGGGCTCGATCCCAAGTAAGCCCATAAAAAGTCCTCCAGAGTGACTAGTAAACCGCAGGTGGCGATGCGAGATAATGGACGTGGATAGTCCATGTAGGCGCATAGGTGATGGCGCGCCTACCGAAGATGCGTCGTCGGGCAAATGATGGGCTGACGGGCAAGCGGGGTGGTGAGGATCACATCCACTAGTGATCTCGGAATAGCAACGCTAATCATGTCCCTCATCGGTGTGCTCGTCGAGTGCTGGGCTGAAGCGGGGGCCTCAACGGCTCGGGAGCGGCTGGCTCTGATCGGGGTGTGATCAATCTGCTCAAGAGTGTCATCGCACTCGTCCGCCAGGGCCTCATCAGCGAGATAAACATCGTCGCCTGTGGGAAGGTCATCCTCATGGGAGCCACGGTCGGGTCCCTTGACCTCGCGAAGGAGGTTACACAAAGGACACTGGCTCGTCCAATGTCCCTCGCCCGGACACTTGAAACAAGTGGTGTGGACTTGGGACAAAGGCTGTCGTATCATGAGGTGCGTCTGCGGGTGGTGGTCGCCGGGATGGTGCTGGCGCTACTTGCCATCTCGGGTGTAGTCCGTCCATTCCCGATACTAGATCGTATCGGTGAAGCCGAGGTGGTCGGACTAGATCGCGTAGGAGCGACCCTCGTAAGAGGCTGAGATGGAGAAAAATCGAAGTCATCGGTGGGTCGCACCATATGCCCCATGTGCTCCCGGGACGAGGCATCGTGCCCCTGTCGCGGGAATGGCGTAGACTCATACTCTCGAGGAAAAATACTTGTTCCTCAAGCGTTGAGCCATATCTATCCATGAAGTGATGGGCTGTCCTCGTCGATGAGGCTGCATGACGCTCGTCCTCCCAAAAGATCTTGGCGTGTCCGCCAAGTCTCGTCTCAGCGTACTCAACGCAGAGGTCGTCATCCATGCGATAGTATCGAAAGTAGGAGTTCATAGTGGACTCCCAATCGATATAGTCTCTATGCCCTCGAGAGCCATAAAAGACTAGATCAACGGCGCGCATACCTTTCAGTATGCGAGCACTATGATCCTCGTGTCGCCTATCCCGATCGTCGTATCGGTCTGCGCGGTAGTCATCACCAATGTCGCGGTGGGGAGGACTCCGGTAACGCCTATGATCGGGATAACGCTCATGATCGTGATAACGATCATAACGTGCGTCCTCGGGTGCGCGAGTGTAGTCTCGTGCACGCGGATAGTCGCGATGATAAGCATCGCGATCTCGGCGGCCCAGCGGGCAACTCGCCGATCGAGATCGTCTCGTCGGGGAGGGTCACCTCTATATCTAGAGTAGTGTCGCTGATCCTGACCCTGATCACGATCGTGGTGTCGATGGTCATCATAACGCGGTCGTGGCGGTGGCGGATGGGATGGGTCGTCCAAAGGATCTCGATAGGCCTGTCCGCGGTGGTCATATGTATCCTGGGGCTGACGACTGTCCACTCGGTCGCGTCCATCGTCGTGGCGTGGGGCGCCTCGACGACTAGGCTCATCCTGATAATAGTGGTAGTCAGGGTAGCGGTGATCGTAACGATCACTACCGGGGTTCACGGGCCGCCGGGGCTCGTGAAACTCTAGAGGGGCCTGACTAACGGGCGGTGTGGTGAGTCGCGCGGATAGTGGTGGCAGCGGCGAACGGGCTCGATCATCCAAATGAGCTGGGTAGGCCTGTCTGTGGCGACCATAGGCATCCGAGGGCCAGCGATGGTACACTCGGTCGCGACCATCGTCGTGACGTGGGTCGCCTCGACGACTAGGATCATCTCGATAATCGTAGTAGTCGGGGTAGGGGTGATCGTAATGATCACCATATGGGCTCACGGGCCGTCGGGGCTCGTGAAACCGCGGGGGAGGTGGCTCCGAGGCATCACACAAATGCCGTGAAGAAGGGAATCCTCCTCTAGCTCTGGCGGAGCGTGTCTCGAATGCCATGATGATAACCTAGGGGTGCCTATATGATGCAATGACCTAGATGATGTCCTAACTACGCTACGGAGGCTCAAGTGAGCGTCCTCAAGGACCGGGTTGGGCGAGAACCCAACAACCGCTCTGATACCAATTTGATGCAGGACACGGTGGTGAAAACCCTCGTGCCTGATCAATGGGACTGAGGTTGACCGGAGGTGGCCGGTCAACCCTAACCTATGGGGTAGGCAAATCCTAGACCCTAGTATGAGACCTCTACCTAACCCTAAGTGCAGGCAGGCGTGCCGATCTGCGAAGTCGACTCCGGGTGACCCGGGGAAACTCGCGATGATGGATAGGGTGAGGTCCTCTCGATCCACGTCCGGAGGCGTGGAAGTCGCTCGTCGTGGAGTAGCCAGGAGGCTGCAGCCCACGCTCGGTGCCGGACCTGACGTACGCGTGAGAGATCTCGATCCTATATCCGTTCTATCCTATCTACGTCGTCCGACGGCGGTGGAGACGAGTAAAGGAAATGATTCGAAAAGTAATTAACTTGAAAGAGGGGTCGAAGCTAACCTGCGGGGCGCGAGCCCGGTCGGTCGAGGCGGGGGAGGTCGTTGGACGCGGCAGCGAAGTCGGACACCGGGCGAGTCGGCGACGGTACGCGGAGGGGCGATCGGCGCAGTGCGGGTGATGAAGAGACGAGGCGGGCCAGACAAGCGCACGCACACGGGAGGTGGGATGCGGCGTCCGGACTGAGTCGGGGCGGATGGGAGCGGCCTGGGCCGGCCTGGGACAGCTCGGGACCAGTCTGGACCGGTTTGGGCCCGTTTAGGGCCAGTCTGGGCCGGTCTGAACCGGTCCGGGCCGGTCTGAACCGGGTTCGGGCCGGTCTGAGCGCCTTGGTCCGGTCTGGGCCGACGGACCGGTCTGGGCCGGTCGGCCGGTCTGGGTCGACCAGGCTGGCCTGGACCGGCCTGGGTCTGGGCGGTCTGGTCCGACCCAACTGGGCGGACTGGGGGGGGCCTGGACCGCCTGACCAGGTCGTGGGGGTTGAGTCGACTCGGCGGTTCGACTTGGCCCTTGGGGGGGGGGGGGGGGGCTGGGCGGCCTGACCAGGGCGTGGCGGGCCGAGTCGGTTCAGCGGTTCGGCCTGGCCTGGGGGGGGTCAGGCGGACCGGGCGTGGCGGGTGCCCCCGGGTGGCTCGGTGAGGCGAGGTGGAGGCGGGCGATTCCCGCTGAGTCGGCTCAGCGGGAATCGTCCAGTCTTCTTTCTTTTTTTTTAGGGCTGGCGGTAGGCGGGCAGCGGCGCACGGCGATGGAGGGCGATTCGGGGCGGCGTCCCTGGTTCAGGAAGGGCGCGCGGACGTGCGAGGGCGGCGGGGAAGGCGGGACGGCGGTTCTGGAGCGGGGAAGGTTAGCCGGGCGGTGGACTGAGGGGGGAGAAGGAAGGGCGGCGGTTCTCGAGGCGGAAGGGGCCGCGGTTTCGTTCGAGGTGGTAGGAGGCGGCGGAACGGCGGGATCGGTGGGAAGAGGGGTTTCAGCCGGGGTGGAGGAGAGGGGTGAGGGCGACGTCGGGGCGGGCGATGTCGGTGGAGTAGGGAGGAGAGAAAATCGGGGGAAGGAGGAGGAATGGCGGCGGTGGTGAGGAGATCCGCCGGAGATGGCGGTGGCAGAGGAGGTTGGGGGGGTGGCTGACGGTCCGTGGAAGAGGAAGGGAGGCAAAATCGTGGAGAAGGAGAGGATCGGTAGCGGCGGCGGGGCGGTTCGCCGGAGGTGGAGGAGGAGGATGGGTGGAGGTCCGTGGAGGTGGGTTGTGGAGGGGATGAACCGGAAGGTGGAGGGGCTGGCCGGAGAGGGCGGAGATCTCGCCGGAGGAGAAGCTGGGGATGATCGGAAATGGGGGATGGAGGTGGAGATGATGGCGGAGCGGCGGTCCGGAGGCGGCGACAGCGGCGGCGGCCTGAGGCGGCGGCGGCGGCGGCGGCTGGAGGATGGCGGCGTCGCGAAGATGGTGGAGAAGAACCAGTGACCGGGGCAAGGAGTGGCGGCGGTCGTGCCGCAGCGGCAGCGGCGCGGCGGCGGCGGCGGCAGCGGCGGCGGCGGCAGCGGCGGCGGCGGCGGCGGCGGCGAGCGGTTGGACTCCTTCCCGGCCTTCCTTGAGCAGCCACTTGAGAGGGAGAGCACTCCTTTCTTTCTTCAAATGACGGCTAGGGATTGTGGGGGTCCCTTCCCTCTTATAGAGCCCTTGTTGGGCCAAGAGAGGAAAGGGCCCACTTGAGGCCCACAACCCACACCCATATTCATAGAAATAGAATAAAAGGTTCACAAAGAAGAATGGGCTTCACAAATGGGATCCCGAAAAGGGAAGAACCCACCCGGAAGCCTAAAGGGAGAGAAGAAATAAACGAGGACCCGCTTAAACACGTGCGGGTCAAAAGATCCAAAATAAAGAAATAAAGAAGTAAAGATAAGCGGATAGATCCGCGCGCACAAAAGGGCTCCTCCGGCGCCGTGGTGTCGTGTCTTGGTGGCGACGGGGGTCGTACGCCACCATTTTTATTATTCATGTTGATGTGAACGAGGATTAGCCTATCATGGATCCTGCTTGGCCACATTTGCAGATTTTTTATGAGCTTTTTCTTCGATTTGTCACATCTCTAGAAACAGATGCTATGATTGCCGAGCGATATGTTGATCATGCCTCTGTGTTGCGTATGCTGGATCTCTTTGATTCCGAAGATACCTGTGAGAGGGATTACCTGAAGGTGATTCTTCATCGGGTATAGGGGAAATTCATGGTCCATCAGCCCTTCATTCGCAAGGCGATAAAAAATGTCTTCTGCCAGTTTATATTTGAGATCGAGAAACATAATGGCATCGCTGAGTTTTTGGAGATTCTAGGCATCATTATCAACGGGTCTGTTGATAAGAACATAAAATATAATTATAAGCACCTATGAATTGCTCTTATGTAACTCTATTAAACCCTTGAACACAGCATCTCCGCTATTATCTCACAACTTGAAGTTTCTAGAATATTAGTGTATTAAGAGGAATTTATTTTACATGAATTCTGCCTTTTCATTTTCAGGAAGTTCACAAGAGGAATGACAGCAAGATCCTCTAATAGAAGTGTTTAAAGGGCTTAGTGGGCTGTTCAAGACAAGTAATTGCAAGCCCGGTCAAGCAATAGGAGCCCAGCCAAAGTGGAGATTGGGGAGAATAAAGGGGAAAAAGTTGTTTCGGGAGGGCTTCTTCCTTCTTCTTTTTTCGGTTGTTCCTTCTCTCTCTTAGGTTTAGAATTTCTCCTGTGTTCTTCTTGTCGGAATGTAGTTTAGAAATAAAAAAGAAAGATCTCAGTTCTTGTTGTTAAGTTTATTTTTCATTTCAGTTCTATTTCCTTCTCTATCTGTCCTTCTTGCCATTTCTTGTTTTCTCTGAAACTGTTTCTTCACCTCCCATACAATCTCTCTATCGTCGCCTTCCCGACTCTCATCTTCTGAGATTCTGCATTTTTTCGCATCTCTTTCCGCCTTCTAGTGTGCTTCACCTCATTCTGCTCAATCTGAGTCATTATCTCCAGCCGCCTCCTGTTGTCTCGAAATTTATTCCGTCTTCCGATCGTTTCCCCTTTCCAAAATTCTCTCCCCCTCATTATCCTTCTCTCTTTCTCCATGATTATTTGCTGTCTCTCTCCCCGACTAGAGCTTCTTCCTTCCCCGCTCAACCTCTCCTCCATCCTCTCTCTCCTTCCATTTCCGCTCTTCCCATTCTTTCTCCGATCTTCCCATTTGTCTCATCTTCCCTCTAAACCTGAATCTTTTCCATTAGAAATTCCACTGCTTGTTCAATCTCTGAATTCCTTCTTCCTCTTCCCCCTTTCTCGTGAGAGAAATTGATCCAGCCGTTCATCTACTCATCCACAGTGGAAGCGTTTCTTCAGTTACATCTCTGGAGACTTAATCTCAGTCGTTCACATTGGGGAGTTATAACGGTGATGCACGCGCCACGTCGACAAAACCGTTACGACGGTTTCATATATTCTTCCTATAAGTAGGTGTTGGATGTAATGCCAAAATAAGAGTGTGAGCGGTATTGCGAATACCATCGAGTGTGTTTGTTCTTGAATAGAATCTGAGTTGTTTGTTTGTTTCAATTGAGCATCCAAACCCTCCTCTTAGCTCCGCTCTCAAATCATTATCGCCAACAAGTGGTATCAGAGCCTCGTTCTAAGCCGTTGAGATGCAGAAGAAAGGAGGTTCATCCGCAAGTGACTCAAACACAACCATTCAAGAACTCGTGCCAAGAATCGAAGCAGTGACGTCTTCGATCTTCTCCCTTACATCCACGAAGTATCGTCTGTGGGCGATGAGGATGGAAGTGTACTTGGAAGCTCACGGATTATGGGAAGCAATCACCGGATCCGAGACAAACCGAAAGAAAGATCGACAAGCTTTCTCGGCCATCCTAAACTCTGTCTCAAAATCGGCAAGCTTTCAATTGTATGTCAAGAAAACAGCTAAAGAGAATTGGGAGACTATTCGGATACTCCATGTGGGGGTAGATCACGTTGTTCAATCCAAAATTCAATCGTTGCGGCGTGAATTTGAGAACCTTGCGATGAAGAAAGATGAGAAGGTGAGTGACTTCTCGTCTTGCTTCACCAAGATTATCTCCAAATTAAGAGACTTGGGAGAGCGATTAGAGGAGAAGGAAGTAGTGGCGAAGCTCCTCCGATCAATGCCAGTGAAGTATGGCTCTCTTACCTTCTCTCTTGAAAAATTTGGAAACATGAGAGGTTTGAGTGTGGATGAAGTGATTGGGTCTTTGAGAGTGCACGAACAGAGACTCCAAGAAAGAGATTCGAGGGAAGAAGAGCAAGTTCTACTTGCTCGAGCCTACAATCAGTCCAAGAAGACCGATCGTGGATCTTCTTCAAGAGGAAGAGGAAGAGGAACGAGCAGAGGAAGAGGAAGAGGTCGTGGATGAGGCAGATTCTCCAAGAATGACAGAGATGAAGAAGAGAAAAAACCGCTTGACAAAACGAAGATAAAGTGTTACAATTGTCAAAAGATGGGACACTTTGCCGATGAGTGCTATTCAGACACAAGGAAGAAAGGTAAAGAAGAGAAGGTGAATATCTCAAAAGAAACCAAAGAAGAATCGGCCCTTATGATGGTTGTGTCTGATGAGTGTGGGGAACTACTACTACCAGGAACAAATAACCCACATGATGAGTGTATGTGGTATCTTGACACGGGAGCAAGCAATCACATAACAGGAAAGAAGGTGTTCTTTGATAACATTGATGAGAGCAAGAAAGGTAAAGCTAAATTCGGTGATGGATCATCAATTCCCTATGAAGGTTGAGGGTGATATCTCTGTCACCCTCAAAACCGGTGAAGTTTTAACTATTCCAAATGTTCTTTACCTACCTGATTTAAAAACTAACATTCTTAGCCTGGGAAAGTTAGATGAACAAGGTTGTAAAACCTTCTTGAGCAGTGGCTTCCTCACGGTTCATGACAAATCAGGTAGACTCCTCACCAAGACAAAGAAAACGTTGGGAAACATGTACAAAATGATGATCAACATAAATGAGAGGTGTAATTTGGTTGAGGAAGAAGCGAGTGAAGCATGGTTATGGCAAAAAAGGTTATGCCATCAAAGTTTTTACACTCTACAGGATATGATAAGTGGAGATCTAGTGAAAGGTCTACCTCAATTCCAAAATCCGAATGTGGTATGTGCTCACTGCATCTCAGGTAAACAGTCAAGAACTTCTTTTTCATCTTCATCATACAGAGCTTTGAGTGTTCTTGAATTACTTCATATGGACATCTGTGGTCCTATTAACCCACAGACATTAGGAGGAAAGAGATATTTCTTCTTAATTGTGGATGATTACTCAAGGTGTATGTGGGTGGCTCTGCTTAAAGAGAAGTCAGAGGCCTTAGAACAATTTAAGAAATTTAAAACGATGGCAGAAGCTGAGAAAGGAGTGAAAATAAAGTGTATAAGAAGTGATCGAGAGGGAGAATTCACCTCAGATGAATTCAGAAAATTGTGTGATGAGAGTGGGATTAAAAAACAACTTACTGCCCCCCTATACTCCTCAACAAAATGGTGTGGTTGAGAGAAAAAAATAGAACAATCATGGGCTTAGTAAGGAGTATGTTGAAAGAGAAAGAGTTACCTCTGGAATTATGGGGAGAGGCAGTTAGTACGTGTGTTTATGTGCTTAACAGGCCTTCTACAAAAGGGCTGGAAGGAAAGATACCTTATGAGAAGTGGAATGGGAGAAAACCAAATGTAAGTCATTTAAGGATATTCGGTTTAATAGTTTTTGTCAAAACCACTGGAAGACTCTCAAAACTTAAAGACAGAAGTAAGTACATGGTGCTAATGGGATATGAAGCTGGATCAAAAGCCTACAGATGTCTAGATCTAGCAAATTTCAAAATTCACATCAGTAGAGATGTGATATTCGATGAGAAAAAGGCCTTCAAATTCAGTGAAGAAGGTAAATTGGGAAATTTCACTTTATGTCCTTCAAATTTTCTTAAAATCACAGGATTAGAAGAAGGTGCAAGAGACTCATCTGAAAAACAAATTGAACAATCAGTGATAAATGAGTCAAGAGAGAGAGATCTCAATCAATCGGAAGACTCAGAAGAGGAAGAGGCAGTGAGGTATAGATCCATTTAATCAATCTATGATGAAACTAACCTCTTGTGCAGTGAAACATGTCTCTTCTTCAACGAAGAACCATCCTCCTACTCCTCGGCTGCAAAACAAAAGGAGTGGAGAGAAGCAATGAAGGAAGAAATGTCATCAATTTAAAAAATGAGACATGGACTGTGGTTAAACCACTGAGTGATATCAAGCCAATTGGAGTAAACTGGGTGTTTCGGGTGAAGAAGGACAGTAAGGGAAGAATTTTGAGGTATAAAGCAAGGTTAGTAGTGAAGGGATATGCTCAAAAAGAGGGAATAGACTATAGTGAAGTCTTCTCCCCTGTTGCAAGGATGGAATCCATCTGAATCTTGATAGCTATTGCTGCACAAGAAGAGTGGGAGTTACATCATTTGGATGTCAAGACAGCCTTCTTGAATGGGGAAATCAAGGAAGATATCTACATATCTCAACCTGAAGGTTTTGAAATCAAGGGGAAAGAAAATCATATACTGAAATTAAGAAAAGCTCTATATGGTTTGAAACAAGCACCGAGGGCTTGGAATTCAAAATTGAATGAAGTACTGATGAAAAAAGGGTTTGTGAGGAGCAAAAATGATTATGCAGTATACTATGAGAAGGAGATGCATGAAAGAGTCATAATTGGGGTGTATGTCAATGATATGATCATCACAGGGCCTAATTCCTGCAAAATCAAGAAATTTAAGGAGAGCATGAAAGACTGTTTCGAAATGACAGACTTGGGGATACTAAGTACTTACTTAGGCATTGAAATTAAGCATGAATCATCTCACATTTGGCTTTTTCAGAAGTCATACATCGAGACCTGACTTCATTCTTTCGACATGAGCGAGTGCAATTCAGCAAGAACTACGATGGAAGCGCGGCTGAAACTTGACAAGGAAGGAAGAGAAGAAGAGGAGAATCCATCAAAATTCAGAAGCTTAATCGGGTGCCTCAGGTATTTGGTACATACTCGACCAGATATAACCTATAGTGTGAACTATTTGAGCCGATTCATGAACAAACCAAATTCGGAACACATGAGTGCAGCAAAGAGAATTTTGAGGTATATCCGAGGAACATCTTTGTTCGGATTGAGATATGAGAGAGGAAAGAAGAACTTTTATGTTCAAGGTTTCAGCGATAGTGACTTTGCTGGAGATAGAAATGATCGGATGAGTACGACCGGTCAAGTAATTTTTCTTGGGAATTCTGCTATCACATGGAACACAGTGAAGCAAAGCGTGGTTGCATTATCATCATGTGAAGCTGAATACATTGCAGCCTCGGCGGCTTCTTGTCAAGGCATGTGGATCATCCGATTCGTTGAAGAATTACTAAAAATAAAGGTGAGACCTTTTAAATTATTAATTGACAACAAATCGGCTATTGCATTGAGCAAGAACCCAAGTCAGCACAGACGGAGCAAACACATCGAGACGAAGTTCCATTTCATCCGGGATTGTGTGGAAAAAAGGGTATGTGGACATTGAGTACATGAGGACGGAATCGCAGCTAGCTGATTCCTTCACAAAATCATTGGGATGCATCAAATTTGAAGATATTTGGGAGAAGTTAGGCGTCGCGATGATGAACTAAGCGTGGATCAAGGAAGACTTTGAGAGAAATTGATCTAGCCGTTCATCTACTCATCCGCGGTGGAAGCGTTTCTTCAGTTACATCTCTGGAGACTTAATCTCAGCCGTTTACATTGGGGAGTTATAACGGTGATGCACGCGCCACGTCCACAAAACCGTGACGATGGTTTCATATCTTCATTTCAAAATCCTCCAATTCTTCAAAATGTCCCTTTAGGATCTCATCCTCACATAGATCCTGATAAGCTCGAAGTCGTCGTGTATTTGAGCCCTACAAATTTACTATTTATATTCAAGAAAACTAAGTCTGGGTAGAGAGGATAAAGGTGTATAGCTTTCTAGGTCGATCCACAGGGATTCTAGGGCACAAGAGTATCAATATTAAGGGTTAAGATGAGAGTGATGGAGAATGTTTGGTGGTCAACTCTTCGAGTTGACCAGGAGAGGGGGAGAATTTTTTTTAGATTGAAGATGCTTTAGTAAAACTATAAGTTCATAACAAAAAGAATAATGGAAGGCATAATTAAAGAAATCTAGATT
>CM044109.1:9218352-9259533 GCA_024174645.1 Lemna minuta
TAAGCCACATATTTTTAGATATTTGCAACTGTTAAAGGGAAATTCTGTTGTAAACAGTTTATTGTTTAAGTCTGAACAACGACATATTGAATATAATATTTCAGACTTATCAACGGCACCGATTACTGATTGCCTCAGGCTGGAGACATTCCAGTGGACTGAGGCAACCGAGCTGGCCTTCAGTTGATTGAAGGTCTTGATGACCCAAGCACCGGTCCTACGGTTACCCGACTTCGGGAAGGTGTTTGAGGTCGCTTGTGACGCTTCCGGCGTTGGCATTGGGGGTGTCCTGAGCCAGGATGGCCACCCCGTTGAGTTCTTCAGCGAGAAGCTGAATGACGTCAAACTCCGGTACTCCACATACGATAAGGAGTTCTATGCCGTCATTCAGGCTTTGCGACACTGGCGCCATTATCTCCTGTCCAAGGAGTTTGTGCTCTTTTCGGACCACGAGGCTCTAAAGTACCTCCACTCGCAGCAGAAGTTGAGCGACAGACACGCACGATGGGTGGAGTATCTGCAGGACTACACGTTCGTCATCCGCCACAAGAAGGGCAAGGATAATGTGGTCGCGGACGCGTTGGTTCGGACTACCTCGCACGGTTCGCCACCATGATTCTATCATGGTGGTAGTGGATCGCTTTTCGAAGATGGCCCATTTCGTGCCATGTTCGAAGACCTCTGATGCCACGCGAGTGGCCCAGTTGTATTTCCGGGAGGTAGTTCGTTTACATGGGCTACCTAAGTCCATCGTCTCGGATCGCGATGTCCGCTTCACGAGCCACTTCTGGCGGACGCTGTGGAGCATGTTGGGGACCAAGCTAAAGTTCTCGACGGCGTACCACCCTCAAACCGACGGCCAGACGGAGGTCGTCAATCAGAGTCTAGGAAACTTGCTCCGATCTTTGGTGGGGGATAACCTCACCACCTGGGATCTAGTCATCCCATGTGTCGAGTTTGTGTATAACGCCTCGGCGAACCGCACCACTGGCATGAGCCCGTTCGAGGTTGCCCATGTCTTAGTACCCCGCAAACCTCTAGATTTAGCGCCAGTAGATCCCCACATTAGAGCCTCAGAGGATGGAGTTGCATTTGCCCAGCATGTGAGTGAGTTGCATCTGTACATTCATGATAGGATCATTCAGCAGAATGCAGCGTACAAGCAGGCTGCCAACTCGCATCGTCGTCACCGGAGTTTCGAGGTGGGTGACCAGGTGATGTTTCGGTTGAGACCTGAGAGATACTCTCCAGGCACGGCTACGAAGCTTCATGCTCGTAGCGCGGGCCCGTTTCGGGTCCTGTCTTGCGTGGGCGAGAACGCCTACGTCGTCGGCATTCCTCCCTCGTGGGGAATCAGCTCAACCTTCAACGTGGCGGACTTGGCCACTTATTCAGCTCTACCACTTCATGATCAGCCTTCCGACCCAGGCCCCTTCTCAGAGAGCGAGTTTGCCCCGTAGTCCACTCCCCCGGTACTACCACCCGATTGGCATGAGCGAGGTAGAGGAGGTGCTGCGAGAGATAATTGACTTCACAGGGGATGGTGCTTCGCGGAGGTTTTTCGTGCGTTGGCAGGGACGCCCGGCAGAGGATGACGCATGGATCATGGAGGACGACTTGGCACGCCTACGACCGGACCTGCTCGAGCCGCTGCCCGACTCACCCGCTAACTCGACGGAGTCGAGTTCTTCCGACCCCGGGAGGATTGGTGGCGTACGACCCCCGTTGCCACCAAGGCATGACACTACGGCGCCGAAGGAGCCAACACCCATGCACGTCCAGCCCCCTCGACAGGCAAAGATGAAGGATGCCGACTTTCACTACACTAAGTGAGGACTTCATCTCGCCACCATAGACTTCATCAGGCTCGCGCGCGCGGGGATTTATCGTTCTACCCTTTCCTTTTATTTCGCACTTTTGTATCCCGCACGTGTTTAAGCGGGCCTTTGCATATCTTCCTCTCTCTCTTTTAGGCCTTGGGGGTGGGTTCCCTTCGTTTTGGGGCCCTAGCCTAAGGCCCTTTCCCTTTGTGAACCTTATTTCTTTTCTATGAGCATGAGTGTGGGTTGTGGGCCTCAAGTGCGCCCTTTCCTCTCTTGGCCCACCATGGGCTCTATAAGAGGGGAAGGGACCCCCCCACAAATCGTAGCCGTCATTTGAGAAAAGAAGAGTCTTCCTCTCGAGTGGCTGCTCAAGGAAGGTTAGGGAAGAAGTCCTATCGCCGACGCTGCCGCTGCCGCCGCCGCCGCACTTGTTCGTGCCGCCGCCGTCGCCGCCGCCTCCGCCGCCACTTCTTGCCTTAGCCTCGGATCCGCTCTACGCTGCCGCCATCGCCGCCATCGCCGCCGCTCAAGCCGCCGTCGTAGCCGCCGCCGAGATCCGCCGCCGCCGCCGCGCCTAGCTGCCGCCGCCGCCGCCGATCCCTGTCGCCGCCACCACCGCCGCCCAAGGCCGCCCGTTACGGCCGCGATCGCCCCGCCGCATCCGCCGCCACCGCGCTCAGCGCGCGCCGCCGCGTCCGCCGCCGCCGCCCTCGGCGAGCCGGACGCGCCCAGCGCCGACTGCCGCGTCGATCCCCCTCCCCATCGGCGATCCGGACCGCGCCCCCATCGCCGTCGCCGCGCGCGGCCCCCGAGCGCCCGCGCCGCCGCGCCACTACCAGCCGCCGCGATCTGCCGCCGCCTCCGCCGCGTCCCGCCTTACCGCCGCGCTCGATTGCCCCGGTGCGATCGCCCCGCTCCATCGCCGGGCCCAGTCCACCACTGTCTCGATCGTCACACGCCGCACCCCATCGCATCCAGCCATCGCCGTCGCGCCCACTCACCGCCGTTCGGCGCATCGCTCGGTGCCGCTGCCCGACGCCGCCCCTCCCTCTGCCGTGCTCGTCGTCTCCCTCACTTCCGCCCAGTGCCGACCGTCCATCCGCGCTACCCCGCCGACTCGCCTCAGCGTCCATTGCCATTGCCACGCTCGACGATCTCCCCCTCGCCCCGACCGATCGGGCTCGCGCCCCGCAGGTTAGGCGTGCATCCCCTCCCTTTTGTTTTGAAGTGCAATATCTCTTTCAGTACTTCCCGCATCTGTCTCCACCGCCCTCGGGTCTAGTTAGGTTGAGTGATCCTTGGTTACGGGATTGGGATCGTGGATCCGGCTGCCGGGTTGACGATCAAGCTCCCACCGACGACTCAAGGCCGCTCTCTCTCTCTCTACGACGAGCTCGGGAGGACTCCCGACCCCTCCTACTCGGCACACCCCCGGAACTCCGAGACAACGTGTTGGGAAGGTTGACTGCTTGAGGAGTACATGGAGGCATCACCGCATCATCTACATACCATAGGTCATACCCCTTCCATAGTTTCCCCATATCATCCTTAGCGTCAGGCCGAGCTCACCCCTCGGTCCGGCATCAAATAGGGGTTGAGATTAACGAAAGACGGAAGAGAGAAAGAGAGAGCGGGAAGAAGATAGGGGGTGAATTCTAGAAAACGACGCAAAAGAGGGAAATCGAGGGGAGAGAGAGAGAGAGAACTAGGGAAATAAAGTAGAAATAGGAGGGATAGATGGTGATTGTGAGAGAAAACGGTAAGGCAATGCACGGTATGCAAACACGAGAAGAGACTTTAGAGGGAGAGAAGGAGATTGCTGGAGGAATTTTTGCGGAAGAGTTAGAGAATCAAGGCAAGAGGGACAGTGTTTTAGAGAGGATGAGATCAGAAGACGAGATGAGGCGGAAAAGAAAAGCTTAAAGAAAATGTTAGAGAGAGCGAGAGGTGCTGAGTAAGAAATGGTACGACAGGGAAAGAGAAGTATCGTAGGGAGGTAAGGAAAGAAGCGAGGAGAACGAAGAGCGAGCGAGAGGGGAGTTTGAGAGAGGAATCAGATTACAATCTTGAGAAGAGAAAAGAAGACGTGGAGATGGAAGTCGGAGAGGGAGTAAAGTTCGGGAGAATACGAAAATACCAAGAGAACAACACAACGAAAGATCGGAGCACGAGTTGCTTGGGAGAAACGAGATTTCAGAGAGGGATGGTGCCGGAAAAATAGAGAATAAACTTAACCACGAGTAGGCTTTTCCATTAACATTCTCCCCTCGGTGAAGATCGCCGGAGAGCGAAGTTTGAAAGACAGAAAGTGAAACCCTAGAGAGCGAGAGCCTCCCCGACAGCTCCAATTCTCCTTTTGAACCCCCTCCAAAGAGAGAGAAACTCATTCTTCTTTGACTGGGCTCCAATAGAAACACCTTGGACAGCCCATTAGTCTTCTAAACACCTCCTTCAAATGATCTTGTTTCCCTTCTCTTGCTTGTAGGTTCCTAAAATCAAGAAGACAAAAAGATTCATGTACCAAAATTCTTCTTGATGTACTCATAGCATAAAATTATTAACTCATAAAGTAGTGAGTATGATGATATGTTCATGAGTTACTTGAGCTAAATAAAGGGATTCTTGGGTGTTTATAAATAGTTTTCATGCTTTTATCACTAACAATATCATCTATGGCGATTTTAATGACATTCTTGATGAATAAGGCATATCTCCACTGATGATGATTTTGCAAGAGGTCCAATTGAGAGAAAGAACACCAGAGAAGATGAAACAAGCATTCGTTCAATCTTACTTTGGGTTACAAAACGAATTCAAGGAGTATTGGGTTACGGACAGGTGAGTAACAATATTCTAGAAGGATCTAGAGATAGAAAGATTAGTGTCCCATCAGTGGACCCTATACTAGAAATAATAGAGTGAGATGACATTTATGCCTATTCAAACACTGGATTCTGATTGCCTTCCATGAGAACAGTTTAGCTTTACGATGGCAGGGGCTATCCTCCCACCTCCCCACTACCTTTACGAGGAGGCTATGTGCGAGAAAGTAGAAAACCGACTTTTTGACCGGCAACAGAAGAGGGAAATGGAGGCCACTCCTATGCGCGAGCCGCGCAGTGAGGAGCGGGCGGCGGATTTGGCGAGAGCGATGACGACGGTGGCTGGCGCATCCGAGCAAATCGCCGCGAATTCCACCAACCGCCGGTGACAAATATGGCGGAAGATGCTACGGTGCTTGAGAGGACACTTTGCCCGGGACTGCCGGGACCCGATCGTCGTCGGGTATGTTTGAAAACGGGACATCGCAAGGAGTGCACGAACCAAGGCGGCATGCATAGGCATGAGGTGGACCGCCCGGCCAAAGGCTGTCATGGAGGGTATGGAGACGTGCTTGGTGGGGAGAGGTTCGGGAGGGCGCCCCACTAGCGGCGACCATCCTCCAAGGAATTCCTAGTAGCGACAAGAATTACAGGGCAGGGCTGGGTGCTTCGAGTGGACTCACGTCGACTTTCTCTGCTGAGAGTCTATCAGGAGATGTATCGAGAGCTTTGGGGCGCCAATCAAAATAATGCGGAAGGAGACAAAATACGATGGAGACGGCCATTAGCCACGGATGGGGTGCAAACGGTCAAACATGAGATCGCCACGCTTGAGGTTCGGGGAGTCCCTTTCGGCCTCAGATCTTGGACACACACGGCGAGCCTCGTCAGGAAATTCGGCTCGCTTAGATCAATGCTCAACAAAGGTCTTCAACAAGGGGATCCAAACGTGATGTGCATCGAGGTGGCTGTCTCGCCCAGAGCGGGCTGCCGCGCGTCGGTAGCTTATGGCCACAGCTCAAGGGGGTAAAATGGCATGACATTTCGGTGATTAGGAGCTCCTCTCTAACACGAGTCGGACGGATGGTAGTGCCACTCAAGTACATGTGCCTCCCCCAAAGGCCTCCACGGGGAAGGCCATGACGAGAGTCCCAGAGCCTGATTTCATGGCGGATAGCTCGGCGGCGTCGGGGAGGGCGACGGGGTGACAACCACGAGCCAAGTGGCGCGAGTCCCGGAATACAACGAGACGGGCGCTCCCCCAGCCTGCGAGTGCAGCCCATCTTGCAAGCCTCTCACCCAAGAAGATGAAGGCACTTCAAAGAGCACTCGCCCTTCTCGATCCCACTGGTTCGCCGTGGTGGGCCGAGCATGGAAGATGGCACGCATGCAAAGCAGAGTGAGTAAGCAGCAAGCAAGCAAGCGAAAGACCCGCTTGTGCAGCGAGAAGCTGACGAGGGCCATGCAAGATAAGACTGCGGAGTTGAGCATGGAACATCACACCGACTGCGGAGTTGGCGTCGGACGGGACCTCGGTACGGTTGCGCGAGTGGTGTCGGCCCATCCACTACGGCGGAGGCGGCACAAGGCGAGATCGAGAATGTAAAGAAGGTCGTTGCAAGGTGCGAGCATCAGTGAGGTATTCAAAAAGCGAGCGACGGCGGAGTCCCCATGAAGTGCCTATCATGGAACGTCCAAGGCCTTCGGGACGATAGGAGGCGGGGGTAGTGGGGCGCTATCTCCCAGGGAGTGGGGTGCGAGGTAGTGTTCCTCAAGAAACTCCGATGGAGCATGATGATAGCCGCACAGTGCGCGCCCTAAAGCTGAGGGGAAGGAGGAGCCCACATGGTTTTGGAGGCGGTGGGCAGATCGGGGATGGCCTTGGCATGGAGGGACAATGCATACGAGAAAAATGGAGGAATGGCGGGGGCGACATGTGAGTGGCGGCTCGACTTTCCGAGGCGGCGGATGGATGGTCTTGGGTAGCGGCATCAGCTTATGGCCCTCGAACCTCGGCACGCCGGATAGAGCTATGGGAGGATATTAATGAGCTGGCTACAACTTTTCGGGGAATCTCGGTGATCATTGAGGGGATTTCAATGTCACCCTAGAAACAGCGGACGAGCCAGAATGGACTTGACGGACGAGGACCACAGGTCGACAGATTTCTGAGACGTGCTCGCCCAAGTTGGGCTCCAAGAGATGGGGCCATCAGATTGCCGATTCACGTGGCGGGGTTCGACAAATCCCATGGCACGATCGAGACTGGATTGCTTCCTGTGCTCAGTAGAGATGCTTGAAGTCTTCTCGTCGGCTAGGGTGACAGCACTCCCGAGACCAATATCTGACCATACACCTATTATGTGGACGTCACATGGGGAGACTGATAGGCCACCATATTTCAAGATGGATCGCTCATGGTTCCGAGAGGAAGGTTTTGTTGAGGATTTAGCGACCTGGTGGGAGGCCCAGCCAGCTCGGGGATTTGCGTCAGCGAGGCTCGTGATGAAGCTGAATGGTCTATGCCACCACCTCATAAGGTGACGGAGGAGGATCCGCGAGGACATAACGCGAACCCGGGACGGGGCGCTAAGCGCGATTCAGGAGCTGGACGCCGTGGAGGACACTCGACCCCTATCGAACGAGGAGCATGCAGCACGTAAGGAATGCCGGAATGTGGTGGCAGAAGCAGATTTGAAAATTGAGATGGACTGGAGACAGTGCTCCAGACAACTCTGGTTGGCGGCTGGGGACACGAATACCCGTTTCTTCCATCAAGTGGCCAGTGGCAGGAGAAGGCTCAACCGCATTCATTCCATCCGGGTGGGCGACCGATCATACAGTGGACACGCCGCAGTGGGAACCGCGATAGCTAACCACTTCCGGGCGTTTTACCGGAAAGGGCCCAGGAACAAATGGGAATGGACCGGTGAGGGGGCGGCTATCCTTTCCGCTGGGCAGCAAGAACAATTAACGCGTTCGTTCACAGAGGAGGAAGTTAGAGCGACAGTTCAGGGCCTCAATGGGGAAGGTGCCCCGGGGCCGGACGGGATTCCGGTTTTCTTCTATCAGAAGTGTGGGATCTGGTTGGCCCCGAGGTGATGGCTACGATAGAAGACTTTCACATCGGAGTGTGCAATATGGACCGCATGAACAAGGCTTTCCTGGTGCTTCTCCCCAAATGCCAGGGTGCTGAACAAATGGGAGATTTCCGGCCTATCTCCCTATCCAACTCCATTTACTTGATCATAGCCAAGGTGTTGGCAAATCGGCTTCGCGAGGTGATCAATTATTTGGTGGGGGCGGCTTAGACGGCTTTCATCCCCGGGAGACAGATGGTAGACAGTGTGGTGATGGCTGAAGAGATAGTGGCAGCCTGGCAGCGTCGTGGCACCAAGGGATTCATGTGGAAATTGGATTTTGTGAAAGCTTATGACTCGCTCGACTGGCGATTCATCTGGCGTGTTTTGCAACGTCGTGGCTTCCCAGAGACGTGGGTGAGATGGATGAAATAGTGTGTATGTACAAACACCTTCGCTGTCCTAGTAAATGGCCGGCCGCAAGGCGGATGGATACATCCCCAGAGAGGGATTCGGCAAGGCTGACCGCTGGCTCCTCTCCTTTTCATCCTGGCAGCCGATACATTGGCGGTGTGCACGGAGAGGCTGTGCATGAGGGGGTTATTGACGGGTTTTCAAACCGCTGGATGGCTAGGCGGGGTACCTCTACTGCAGTATGCCGATGACACGATTTTCTTTATGGAAGGCTCGGTGGAGGCTGCGGAGAAGGTCTCAGCCCTTCTAGATATGTTCTCTGACTTTTCGGGTCTCAGCCTCAATCGGGCCAAGTCCACTTTCATAGGATTTGGGATGTCTGCGGAGGAGAGGGATCGATGCGCCTGCATCCTGGCCACACTTGCGGGCTCTTTACCTATCCGATACTTGGGACTTCCCCTCGTGGAGGGACGGATGACAATACGAGAATGGCAGCCAGTTTTGGAGGCAATGGAGCTGCGCCTAGGGGGGTGGCGGGCTCGACTCCTGTCCCGTGGGGACGCCTCGTTCTTCTAAAGGCAGTGCTTTCCGCTATCCCCACATATTTCATGTCATTGTTCAGGCTACCCATCGGGATCTGCAACTGCATGGAAGCCATCATGAGACGGTTCTTTTGGCGAGGGGCTGATACAAATGGGACCAGGGGACAAGCCTTGGTCAAGTAGAGTATGGTATGCCGCCCTACAACGGAGGGAGGCCTAGGGGTGAGGAATCTATGACACACCAACACCGCACTGCTTATGAAGTGGGTACGTAAACTGATGCAAGCTCCATCGGACATGGTCACCCGGACCTTAATGGATAGTTATGGGACCGCGTTGGATTGGGGACAACAATCCGAGCAGCGGCGGGGCGAGTCAGCGTTCTACAAGGGTTTGAGACCAGTTTTTGCCCTGTCCCAGATGCTGTTCCAGGCTAAGTTGGGGGATGGAGCGAATTTCAGGTTTTTGGCGACGGTTGGGTCTGGTTTGGGGCCTATTTGGGACGTTTTTCCTCGGCTCTACGGTCTCTCCGCCACTCCAGAGGCCACGGTGCAGCAGGCGTGGTGCAACACGTGGCGCCCACCTCTCCCTGATGCTATGTCGGAACAGAGGCTCGAGGACCTACTCGGGATGCGAGGCGAGCATTGGCTCACTGCGGCCCTCTCAGAGACGGGGGAGGATGCTTGGGAATGGAGGGGCTCCGATTCACGGTCAGAGAAGCTTATAAATCGCTCATAGCCACGGAACCTCCGGAGGATCCAGTACTAGTGCGCCGATGCCAGTACAGGTGTGGAGACGGCGTATCCCGCTAAAAGATTAAAGTGTTGGCTGGCTTCTCATACGGGATCGGCTCGATGACGCGATCCTTGTGGCAATGCTTTGTTTCGGAAGCAGATGATGGATGTGTTATGTGCTCCGGTGCGACTGAAGATTGCTCTCATCTATTTTTGAGTGCCCTTTTGTCCAGCCCGTTTGGACCGCGACACTTCTGGGGGAGATCGATGTCACGGCGGGGGATGCTTTTTGGCGGTCGATCTTCCAGGGGCTCTTTTTAGGCGCGAGAGGCGAGTGCGAGACCATGCCCGCCACACTATAGGCGACATGGCTCCACCGTAACAAAATCATTTTCAGGGGTCGACCCCCCTCCACTGACGCGATTCAGCATGCTGCGAGGGGGATCACAAGATCCTGGCACCTCGGTGGCATGACCCATTCGGGGATAGCCCCCTTGCTGTAATCGCAATTCAGTCATTTTCTCAATGACAACATGGGACCATCACTTTCGGGTGGCTCTCTATTTCTCTTAAAAAAAACACTTTAGCTTCATCACAGAAAAAGTTTACAACCAAAAAATGGTTAAATCACTCAAATAGAAAAAGCACTATGAAGCCCACATACAAGTAAATAACATAAAATGGAAAAATTCAAGGCCATAGAAATTATGAAAAGAACTCAAAATTTCGGTAATGAATTGAAGAAGCACCGTGAACTGGAAATATAGGTTATAAAAAATTACTTGGATTGGATCAATATTATCCAATTCTTTATCTTTGTTTTTTATCATCACTTGTCAGAGATTTGATGCATTTGACTTCAGTTGGTCTCTATCACCCAAATGCACCTGCACGGCCTGGATAAAATTTGAGGAAACTATATTAGTTCACAGGGTCAAACTTTGAGCATTAGGCAAGAGAAAGAGGTAGTTTGCTTCATTCATTCAAGAAAGAGGTAGGTTACTTCATGCATTCAAGAAAGGGGTAGGTTACTTAATTCACTCCCAAAAGAGAAATTAGAATTTCAAAATAACAATACGATGACCTGTGGAATGTCAGGAGCGCCAGAGATGGGATCCCAAAGAAAGTAGAGAAAGAAGATTGGCAGCAGCTCAAGATCAAGATAAAATCAGCAATGACATAAAATAGAGGGAGATGAGTCTCAAAGATAAGAAGATCGGCAACGGAGCAGATGAAGCAGCATCCCATGTTGAAGAGATTATATAGTAGTTTTAGGGTTCAAAATATGACTATTTGGAAACTCACCAGCCTACGTATGGTTTGACTCATCAGCATTCAATAAAAAGATCAAATGAATGTTCATGGTGAAATTTTTTTAGGGATAAACCTTAATCAAGGGTTTGATGACCTGGGTAAAAGAAGAAAATAAAAACTACAAATTTAACAAAAAATAGGACACCTAGATGATTGACTTGTGATGATAAAATAGTGCTTCTATATATATATCTTAACACTTAGCCCCGACCTGTATTTCTATCTTCTTGAATAACTTACCGGAGTAAAATTACTGTTAGAATTTGACAGCGACAGATATCAACTGGTTAAGAAAAAATAAATTCATATTCCATTTTGCCAATAAATCCCCCAAGATCTGCTCCATTCTGATCCAGGAAATGCAAACAGGAAGACAGAGAATAGTAAATTATGAGAAAACTCTAGCTGGAGGCTCTCCTCAAATGCAACAATCTCTCAATCTGAAGCTTTCTCCATATATCTGTTAGTTTTCCATGCTCTTCTTGGGTGTACCTGGATGCTATGATTTGGAGAGTACTTGTGGCTTGAACAGAGGTATAGTTAGCACGGAGGTTTAAGGTAAGAGCTATTGATTATTTTGTGCAAGTTTTGAATGGCCATCACTAAAGTGACAGACTGGAGGAAATATGTAAAATTCCCCAAGTTTTCAGTATTAGGAGGAAATCTACAAATCTAATTCAGAATGAAAGGTCGCACAAAGCACAAGTCTTATGAGAGAAAATGAAGAATTGAGAGTTTTTGCTGCCACTACTTGACTTCTAAAACTCAGGAGATAATATTGAGTACAAGTTGTTTAAATAGATAATATTATGCTGGATCTGCTACAAAAATTGACACGTCGACAAGGTGAGACCCGACTTATGACTTCTTGAAGAGTCTGTCAGAGTTTTTTTTAGGTTAATTGCCCCATCTATCCCAACCTGTTAAAGTTTTCCCTAATCTATCCCAACCTTTTTTCTCTTTCCTCATCTATCCCAGCCGCTGACATGGATGTAAATTAAGTCCAATTGGCGCCCGCGTCGTGTCCACGTCAGCCGCCTCCCTCCCTCCCTCTCTCTCCCTCTCTCTCCCAGCCTCCCTCCCTCCCTCCCTCCCGCCCTCTCTCTCCCAGCCTTCCTCCCTCCCTCCCTCCCTCTCTCTCCCGGTGATGAGTTGCAGGCAGCGCTCAGATTTGTTCATTTTTCTCCACAGCCGCGATCTTTCTTGCAGTTAAGGAATATGGAATTCTGCGTTTCCTCAGGGTCGCTGTACTACTAGCGGAAGAGCCTGCAACTGTTGAAGAAGAAGAAGAAGATAGTGAGTGCTTCCTGCGTCAGCGAGGAAGGTCTAGATAATAAAAATAAGTTCGGCTCGGTTGAGCTGAGCGTCTGTGCGTCCCACTCCATCCGCCGTATTTGAGAATGTGGATCTCTGTTTTCTAAACAAGTACGCGAATATCAATGATTATCGTTAGGTAGAAGAAAAAAGAATCTCGAGTTTTATTTATTTGATGGACTCCGCTACATTCGAATTCGCGCCGCTCTTGTGTACGCCTCCGAGGTAATCCGTGAGGGCCTTCTTCACTCGGAACCCGCGGGTGAGCTGCGGCGGCCCCCCCGCCTTTCTAGAGAGGAAGGGCGTCTTCCCGCCGCCGCCCTTTGCCGGAGAGAAGCTAGGAGTGGCGTAGGGCATGGCGGAGGTGCTTGAGATGGGCACCATTACTCCTGTTCGCTTCGGCGCGAGCTTCGACTTGGACGGTGATAACTTGCCGCCGTCCTGCTTCTTCTTCGTCAGGTCGTCGACGTAGAGGAGATCGTCGATGCGGGCGATGAGGTTGGACGCCAGGCTCTCTAGAACCCTGGAGTAGCTCTCCAAAATCGACTTACCAACGTCTTGGTCACGATTCAATGCAGAGAACAGATAAATAAGTAGATTGATAGGCAGCCAACAGATCGATTATCAAAGATAGGCGCAGATGGACGGATAGAGGACAGAAAGAGGAGCGATAAGATATACAGAGATAGAAGACAAAAAGAGAGAGAGAGGTAATGGATATCTAAAAGTTGTGTAGGAGTAAGAGAGAGAGGTAAATCCGTATATGGCTTCCTAGACTGGAGATAGAGATGGGGGAGAGAGAGAGATACCTTGTTACTGTAAAATCTGAAGACGCTTGGCTGTTGTAGACAGAAGAAGAAAGAACAAGAAGAAGAGGGAGAAGACGGTAGAGATGAAGATCTTGAATATACTTTTCTTCGATGTGTTTGTAATACATAGTGTGGGTTATTTATAGGAATCGTTTACAACAGACGACCGTTGGAGAGATTTGTGGAGAAGAAATATGATCTCCGTTGATCGCGGAGATTCACGAACGGCTGGCGACTTCTAATTTGGTTCACGAGAGCATGGGATTGGTCCACGTCGACAGACAGGTTGGCAGCGGTTAGGAAGCTTTATTTAACTTCCGTGAACCGGTCTGTCGTGGCCAGAACCGGTTCACGAATTGGACCGGTTCGTCGTGACTTCATACTCCCCCGCAAGTCCAAGGTGGGAAGAAGAAAGAGCTTGGACTTGAGAAAGAGAAACCGAGTTTTTGGGAGTGCTTTGGTGAGGATATCAGCAGTTTGATCTTTCGTAGATAGATAGCCGATGCGTAGATGTCGCAGTTGCACTTGTTCTCGCACGAAGTGATAATCAATTTCAACGTGCTTCGTTCGGGCATGAAACACAGGGTTGGCAGCGAGGTAAGTGGCGCCAACATTATCACACCACAAAATTGGTGTGCCTTGTAGTGGGATATGTAGCTCTTGAAGGAGTGACTTTATCCAAATGAACTCGGCAGTGGCATCGGCCCTTTGTGTGTCAGCTTCGATGCTTGAGCGAGCTACCGTTTTCTGTTTTTGACATCGCCAAGAAATTAGATGCTTGCCAAGGTAGACAAGATAGCCACTCGTGGAGCGTCGGTCAACCGGACAGCTGGCCCAATCTGCATCACTGAACATGTCTAGAGAGATATCAGAGTTATGAGAATAAAACAAACCATCGGAGAGTGAGTCTTTGAGATAGCGAAGAAGATGTTTTACCATGGTCCAATCAGAGTTTTTAGGAGAGTGCATTACCTGACAGGCCTTGTTAACAGAGAAGGAAATGTCAGGTCTTGTGATTGTGAGGTATTGGAGAGCACCAACAATGCTTCGATAGAGAGTAGGATCATGAAATGTAGTAGAATCAGAAATTTGAGAGAAAGAGCAAGGATTTGAAGTCGGTTTGGCATTTTCCATATGCGCTTTTTGAAGAATTGAGAGAATGTATTTTGACTGAGAGAGGTAATATCCATCTGATGAAGGGATAAGCTCAATGCCAAGGAAATAATTGGCCGGTCCTAAATCCTTCATGGAGAAGGCTGAGCTAAGAGAGTTAATAATATTTCTAATACCATTGGAATCTGGGCTGATAAGCAGGATATCATCAACATAGATTAGCAAGAAATATGGAACTTTGTTATGATATTTAAAAAAAAGAGAAGTGTCAATCTTTGAAGCAGTAAATCCAAGATTTATTAGATAGGTGGATAGCTTTAAAAACCATGCTCGAGGGGCTTGTTTAAGGCCGTATAAAGATTTCTATAATTTGCATACATGATGAGGAAATACATGATTAATGAAGCCCGGTGGTTGTTCCATGAATATAGTTTCTTGTAAGTCACCATGTAGAAATGCGTTAGAAACGTCTAATTGATGAATAAGCCAATGTTGACTAATAGCTAAGGATAATAGAATACGGACAGTGGTAATCTTGACAACAGGACTGAACGTTTCTTCATAGTCAAAGCCTTCTTCCTGTTTGAATCCTTTTGCTACAAGTCTAGCTTTGTAGCATTCAATAGATCCATCAGGTTTGTGTTTTAACTTAAAGATCCATTTACAATTGATGACATTCATGTGTGATGACCGAGGAACTAACTGCCATGTTTTGTTGTGTAGAAGTGCATTGAATTCTGTCTTCATGGCCTGAAGCCACTTTGCATCCTTAAGAGCATGTGAGAGGGACTGTGGTTCACTGGGGATATCTATTTGAGTAATCAAACACTCTGGTAGAGGATGATTAGTAATTTGCTGAGTTTTGGAGTAAATCTCGAAAGAGATTTTTGTCTTTAAAGGAGGAGTACTATCGGGTGAGATAGATTCTGCATGAATGGGTACATGATCATTTGAAATGGGTTCATCCTGAAGTATAGTCAGATTATGTTCGTCTGTATTGGTGAATTCTGGTGAAGAATTTGTCAAATGTTGAGCCTGAGAGGTTGGCTCAATGATTTCAGCAGTAGAGCTATTGTAGACATCTTGAGCAGGAGATCTAAGTATGGTGGGAAGATTTGTAGGAGAAGGTCCTAAAATACCGGGAGATTGGATTTTTGAAGAATTGAATAAGGAAGAGTATGGAAAGATAGATTCTTCAAATATAACATCTCTAGAGATGAAGAGTTTCTGTGAGGATAAAGATAAGCATCTATAACCAAGGTGAATACTACTGTAGCCAAGAAAAACACATTGTTCTGATCTTGGAGTCAATTTGTGAGGTGAATATGCTCGAAGATGGGGATAACAGAGACATCCAAAGGTTCGAAATAGTTTGTAATCAGGTTGAAGATGAAAAAGAACTTCGTAAGGTGATTTGTTTTGTAAAATTGGGGTAGTCATACGATTTATTAGGAATGTAGCAGTAGAGACTGCTTCATCCCAAAATTTTTCCGGCAAAGAGGCATTTTTTAGCAGAGATAATGCGGTTTCTATAATATGTCTATGTTTCCTCTCAGCTGATCCATTCTGTTCGGGTGTATAAGGGCATGAGATTCGATGATGAATCCCATGCTCTTTTAGGTAAGTGGTTAATGCTTGGAATTCTCCACCCCAATCAGACTGAAAGGAAATAATTTTAGTTGAAAACTGATTTTCAACTTTCATTTTGAATTCATGAAATGTGGTTAGAACATCACTCTTTCTCCGTAGAGGAAAGAGCCATGTATATTTGGAAAAGTCATCTGTAAAAATAACATAATACGAAAAACCAAAATGAGAAAGTATGGGTGCTGGACCCCAAACATCAGAGTGTATTAATTCCAAAGGTTTGGTGGACTTATGAACAGAAATATTAAATGGAAGTTTGTGTGATTTTGAGGTTCTACAGGCTTCACAATGCAAATGTGAAATTTTATGGGTAAGAGGAAGACCATATTTGTTTAAAATGTTTTGTAGGACACGGAAGTGGGGATGACCAAGTCGGTTGTGCCACGTCTCAGGTGATGCTTTTTCTCCTATGTAAGATGAACGATTTTGCAGAAAATGTAGAAGATAAAGACCATCTTTATGCTCCCCTCTCATTAATGGTTGATGGGTCTGTATGTCCTTCACCATACAAAAGTTAGGATGAAATTCTACATAGACATTATTGTCTGAGGTAAATTTATGAATAGATAGCAGATTTTTTGTTATTAACGGAACATGAAGGATGTCATTTAGCTTGAAATGAGTAGAATTAATATGGAATTTAGATGAGCCAGTGGAAGAAATATGCAAACCTTGTCCATTACCAACATAGAGTTGATCAGGTCCCGTGTAGATGACTGGATTTTGAATATTATTTTGATCATTTGTGACATGATGAGTGGAGCCACTATCGGGATACCATGCATTATAGTTTGCTTGATAGGAGCTGGAACTTGCTAGATTGGCTTGTGGTTGTATACTTCTGGATTGTTGTCCAAGGACAAATTCTCTGTAATTTGGTTGAGTGAAGTCCTTATTGAATCGCTCATAGCAGTTAATGACTCTATGACCTTGTTTAAAGCAAAGTTGACACCGAGGAATGGTCTTCTGTCCACGACCTCTGCCGCGATAATTCCTTCCTCCCCTGTTGTTTCTTTGATCCTGATTGCTTACTTGAGTGAAATGAGCAGATGGAGGAAATTCCGCCGTGATATGATTATTATTTTGCCTTGCTAGATGTGAATCAAAGGTGACAAGATTTGCCACAATATCGTCGAATGTCAATGTGTGAAGAAGTTGACTTGTAGATGCATAGAAGGCGTTGTATTGTTGATCAAGACCTCTGAGTAATGCAAATGAGAGATCATTTGAGGAGATGTTGCTACCATTTGCTCGAAGTTCATCTCCAAGTGTTCTGACCATTTGAACATAAGCTTCGACAGTCATTGAGTTTTTCCGAATATTATGCAACTTTGTTTGAAGTTCCATGATTCTTGACTGAGATTTTCCTGCAAAATTTTTAATAATTGCATCCCAAGCTTCCTTTGCAGTTTCTTTATCAACCACAATAGGCATTGTAGATTCTGTTAATGAGGAATTAATGATCGCAAGAACTACTTTATCGGTTTTGAACCAAGATTTATAGCTTGGATTCACACAGGTCTGACCATCTTTGTTCAGACTGAATTTTTCCGGAGGATCTTGATCAATATGATCCATTACATCGTAGGCGGCAAGAACTGGTAAGATTTGCGTGCGCCATAACAAGAAATTGTCTCGAGTTAGTTTAAGAGAGACGGTCAAACCTGATGGATTAATTCCAGCAGTAGCGATTTGTGGAGAAATGTTTGCGCCGATAGGTAGCTTGCCGCTAGATTCTGCCATCTCGTTTAGTGCTGTGTAGCGAATGGCTCTGATACCATGTAAAATCTGAAGACGCTTTGCTGTTGTAGACAGAAGAAGAAAGAACAAGAAGAAGAGGGAGAAGACGGTAGAGATGAAGATCTTGAATATACTTTTCTTCGATGTGTTTGTAATACATAGTGTGGGTTATTTATAGGAATCGTTTACAACAGACGACCGTTGGAGAGATTTGTGGAGAAGAAATATGATCTCCGTTGATCGCGGAGATTCACGAACGGCTGGCGACTTCTAATTTGGTTCACGAGAGCATGGGATTGGTCCACGTCGACAGACAGGTTGGCAGCGGTTAGGAAGCTTTATTTAACTTCCGTGAACCGGTCTGTCGTGGCCAGAACCGGTTCACGAATTGGACCGGTTCGTCATGACTTCATAGTTACATTGGATCTTGGTCGTGTCCAAGGTGGTCTGAGTGAGACATGGAAACCGCTGCTTAAGGCAGATTAGCAAACTCTCCGCTCGGTCGGCGAGCAGCTCCCGTCGTTCGGCGTCGCTGATGAGATCCCACACCATTCCACCCCATTTGTTAGCGCTCTGTCGTGGCGGCGCATTCTCCCTCCGCCGCCAAACGAAAATGGACGCCTCCACCCGGTTCGCGACCTCTAGCGCTCGATGCTCCGACGATAGATCCACGTGTAGTCCAGAAGACATTCGTGCGAGAATTGCTCCGACGTGATGTACCGGCATATCATTTCTCCCAGCGCCGCCTTTCCCGTCCGAAAATGAATGCAGATAAAAGGACCATCAACTGTGTCGTTTGGAAATTTCCAACTGATCTGATCTACCTTTGGGAGAGACTCAAAGTAGGATTTGGGGATCTCCATTTCGGCCAGAACGTTGCTGTTGATGGCCATGGCGGCTTTGAGGATCTGGTTCGTGGAATCGCGCTTGTGCTGCAGCTTCTTCCTCTCTGTTTCTTGGAGCCCGACGGCGGGAACACGTGGCACCGGTAGCCACCACTTCTCCTCCCGCCGCTTGAGAGTCTTCGCGCTACCGTCGCCCGCCTCTGCGGTCACAATCCCGTGGTCAACGTACCAGAACTCCATCTTGCTGAACTCGTCTAGAATCTCCTGCACCGCGGAATGTCAACGGTCCGAAGAAGTAGAGGAACGAAAGGCGCGAAATGGTGGATAGTCGGAAGGAAAATAAGATGGGGTAATAGTCTAGAAACCCCCAATGTTTGGGGTTTGTCCTCTTTTCACCCCAACGTTTCGAAACAGCCGCCTCCACCCCAATGTTTGGGGTTTTGTCCTCTTTTCACCCCGACTCTTCGATCGTGCAGAGATGGCAGCGACGTGGACGCCACGACAGCAGTTGACCGTAAGTCCGTAACGTCAAACGCTACCGATGTCGCCGAGCAAGAAAAAGTGCAGGAGCAAGTAGAAACGTTATCAAGAGCGTCATCTTCATTCGGAGAAGACCCACCATCAAGCCATCTCTGATACGCATCTTCTAAAAGAGCCAAACGCTCTGCGATGTGAAACAGATGTGTCGGCTTTGATCCTTGATGAGACTCCATCTCCGCGCAGAGCAAGTTCCTCAAAAACTCTATCCTCCGACTAATCTCGTCATTAATCTCTCTCTCGCCCTCCTCTATCTTCTCATTCATTTCCTGATTGCGTCTCGAGGCGAAAGCTTGTCGCAGCGCGGACTCGAGTTCTCGAAGTTTCCGGGCTAGAACAGCGTCCGATGGAATCCCCATTGTTCGTCGATTTCTCCTCTCTTCTCCCGTCACGTACCAGAGATGAAGAAGTTACACCACGGCGGTTATTATAGAGCATTACATCGTGTGGTAACATCCCTAGTAACCGTCACTCAGCACATAAACTGCGGTTACAGAAGAAGTTCCTCATCAAGTTCTTCATTTTGTCCTATCTTTCTCGCGTAGCGGCGTAGGTAGATAGACGAGCAGGTTGAACTGAGACACCGGTCTTTACATTGATAAATGGACGAGAAAGATCTCATCTTACGAGGGGCGGCCGCCCTTTTCGGCGTCCTTTAGCTCCAGATCTCCGGTGAACGACGCATCTCCGCGGTCTCTGTAAGAGTACCATCTAGCGGAAACTAAGTAAATACCAAAGTTCACGAGGCTGATCACCGCTAAAAGCCAGTAGAAGTTGTAGAGCTTTCCTTTATTGAGATTGTCGGCGATCCAAGCGCCGTGCCCGCCTCTCCCCGTCACGCAATCGACGACAGACACCAGCGCCGAGCTAACAAAGAAGCCCAGCGAGAGAGTGCTCAAGAACAGCCCCGTGCTCATCGTCTTCATCCCGCTAGGGCACTCTCTGAGGAAGAAGTCAAGCTGCCCTATGTACGTGAAAGCTTCTCCCCATCCAACAAGAAGAAACTGCGGCACCAGCCAAAACACGCTCATCGGCAAAGTCGCGTGAGGACTCTCCTCTTTTTCTGCTATGCGGAGGCGCTTGATTTCTGTCATGGCGCCGCAGCCATAGCCATAGCCGAGAGTACGAGTCCCATGCCTATTCTCTGTAGCGGCGTCATTCCTTGAGGGTTTCCAGTGAAGCGGCGAGTTAGCGGGACGATTATTCGGTCGTAGATGGGAACAGTGAGAAGGATAGAAGCCACGAAGAAGACTGTCAGAGAGCCTGGTGGTATTTCGAAGGAGCTCGAGATATGGAGGTCCATGGTGACGGCTTGAGAGACGGAGAATGTCGTCATCTGCGCATACACCGTCCAAAACATTATCGTCGTTGCCCAGATGGGTAGCATCCTAACCACGATCTTCACTTCCTCTACGTCAGTCAGAGTGTTCAACCGCCATTTGCTCCTATCTTCTTCATCCGCTTTAATGGCCGCGCGGCCCAAAAATTGTGGAAACAGTTGAAAAAAACTTTATTTCATTAAACCCCAGTAATGTCATTAAGGAGATTTCCTGAGAATTCTAACCGTAAGTGAGTGGTGTGGGGTAATGGCTGCTTCAGCTTATCCTCGCCGACATTGTACAGGAGCGCGGAGTCTGCAGGTAGAGGAAGCTTGCGGTTCCTCCAGGCGGCTGCTAAGACGAAGAACATCTGCGTCAGAGGGCTGCCGACAAGCTTCTTGAAGCGGTAGCGGCGAGTTCCAGAGAGGAAGAGGAGGAGCCCGAGAAGGATGGCGGTGGCGCATATGCCGTAGCCCCAGCGCCGGCCCACGTGGTCTTGGATGTAGACGAGGACGGTGACCGCCAAGAGAGAGCCGAGGCTGATGAAGAAGAAGAACCAGTTGAAGAACTTCATCATGATCTTCCCTCTCCGAGGGGTCAGACTCGTCGAATTGGTCGGAACCGAAGCCCGAGATACTGGACTAGAGCCCACCAGTAACGAGAGCGGTGAGGTAGAGAGCGACATAGAGGACTGCGAGCTGGGAGCCGTTGGCGGGGATGCATGAACCTGATGAATGGAGGCATCTGGGCGGGCGGAGACCGTTGACAGCCGTCGAGATTGTCAGGATCGTCACCCCCTGCGTCGCGAATATAAGACAGAATGGTTCAGTAAGGAGACCGGGGAGTGTTTAGGGAGAGGAAAGAGATAGAACGACGAGTCTCGGAGAGAGGAAGGACTGAAGAAGGGAGAGGGAAGAGTTGAGAAAGAGAGAAGCGAGAGAAAGAGGAGATAGAGAGTTCGGAGGAAGAGAGAGAAGAGTGGGCGTTGTACGCTGTTGAGACTTGGGAAAGGGCGATGAGAGTCCAGATTCCACGAAGAGAGAGAGAGAAAGAGAATGAGAGAAGAAAGAAACTTCAGAGAAAAGCCAGACAAAGCAGATAAAGTTTCGTTACAGTCTCACAGAGAAGAGAGCGAGGGAGATAAAAAGCAGTTTCCGGTGCTGACATGGCAGCGAGGCTTCCGCGTCCGGTCAACTGCTGTCGTGGCGTCCACGTCGCTGCCATCTCTGCACGATCGAAGAGTCGGGGTGAAAAGAGGACAAAACCCCAAACATTGGGGTGGAGGCGGCTGTTTCCAAACGTTGGGGTGAAAAGAGGACAAACCCCAAACATTGGGGGTTTCTAGACTATTACCCCAAATAAGATCTCACGAGGAGTATGTTGTCCAGTTTACGTAGTGCGGGTAGATCAATGAACAAATTTGAGCGCTGCCTGCAACTCATCACCGGGAGAGAGAGGGAGGGAGAGAGAGGGAGGGAGGGAGGGAGAGAGACAGAGGGAGGGAGGCGGCTGACGTGGACACGACGCGGGCGCCAACTGGACTTAATTTAGAGACATGTCAGCGGCTGGGATACATCGAGGAAAGAGAAAAAAGGTTGGGATAGATTAGGGAAAACTTGAAAAGGTTGGGATACATGGGGCAATTAACCCTTTTTTTTGGGTAAACATCATTTAGTGGCACCACCTTTCATTTTAGGTCCACATTGTGGCACCACCTTTTTCTATGTCCAGATTGTGGCACCACGTCATTCTTCATTAGCCATGGATGAAATCATTTCCGTCGTCTTCCTGCCGTCGACCTACAGCCCCACAAGCTCGTTCCTTCAACTGCCCGCACGCGTACTCCACAGCCGCCGCCAACTCCGTCTTATTCCCCTCCTTGCCCTCCGCCACCACGCACCATATCTTCCCTTTATACGCCTCGTTGTTCGTTGCCGGCGGCAATTGCGGATACTTCGTCCCCGGCATCTTCCATGCCAGATCTATCCCGTAGATCTTCGATCCGTTGGAGTAAAATATCCCCCAGTGTCGCTCCGTCCCCGGCCCTAGGCTTCTGATCCTCGTTAAACAAGGAGAAGATAAAAGTGGGGATCACGTCTCCCGGTCTAGCGGGAGTTCCCTTCGGCGGCTTCTCAGTCATCCGAACCACTAAGTTCCTGTTAAAGATCGCGGCGTTGCGTATGTTACATCCGATCTGATCGTAATCTCCCCCGTCGGGCCTGCCGATTTCTGCTATCACCATTTTCACGTCCTTGTAGCCGAGTTTTTTATGGCGGCGAAGACGGCTTCCAGTTGCTGGTCTAGAAGGTTGGTGTAGAGGAGCCCGCTTCCGGGGTCTCTGTAAGTTTTCGCGCCCTTCTCCATCAGCGCGTAGTCTAGCCCGATGGCGCCCGAGTTTTGAGACCACGGGAAGTAAGGGTAGACGTCGAGGAAGAAAAAGGAACCAGTTTTGTGGAGGAAACGGAGGAGCGGGGTCATGATTGGAGTTGCTAGGTCAGAGCGGAAAGCTCCCGAAGTAGGCGGGAAAGAAGAGGATAACGCATCCATGGCTACTGTAGTGCTGATCTTCATTGACCTTAGAGAGTGGGTTCTTAGGGATCTGTGGAATCGCTCCATGGCAGGGACGATATTTTCCCAGGTGGAGTTTTTGATGGAGTAGTCAAAGAGGACCTCGTTGCCAACGAGGAGGAAGCGGAGGAGGACGGAGGAGCGAAATGGCGCGAGCTTTTGGGCGACCCATTCGTCGGCAAAAGACCGATTCTTAGCGCCTACAGGGATAAGAGAATTGGGCAGCATGACGGAGACTTCAAGTTTTGTGCCGGAGAGAGCGGCGAGGATTTCTGGGTTGGCGTCGTAGATCTTGACGCGCGCGGCATTGACCGATTTCAGGAGTTTGACGGCTGCGGCGGGTGAAGGGAGATTGCTGCCTAACTGCCCGTAGTTGACGCCCAGAGAGTTGTGGACGGCGGCGTGGGTATCGCCGGCGGCGACGAGGAGAATCGTCAGCAGCGCCAGTAACTGTTGAGCAGAAAGAGGGGGCATCTTTGTGGCTGGGTTTTCTTCTCTTTTCTCTGGATAGCGGCAATCTTGGGTTTTTATAGGAGACCTGCAGGAGAATCCAAGAGGGGTAGCTGCGTATTCGTCTGCATATTTCATTTTCTTCCTCTACCCCTGTCACTATTTTAACCTCGAGTTTGCTGTACTCTTGGACAGGTAGGAGAGAATGCGGTAGGACGACGGCAGGAAGACGGCGTCAAAACGATCTCTCCGTCGCGAGAGAGGGAGAGAGACGCGAAGAGAGGAGAAGAAAGAGGGAGAGAGGAGAAGAAGAGGGAGAGGAACGGGGAGAGGAGACGTCGCGAGAGAGACCGTGGAAATAGGGAGAGAGAAGGAAGAGAAGAGAGAGAGGAGAAGAAGAGGGAGAGGAGACGTCGCGAGAGAGACCGTGGAAATAGGGAGAGAGAAGGAAGAGAAGAGAGAGAGGAGAAGAAGAGGGAGAGGAGACGTCGCGAGAGAGACCGTGGAAATAGGGAGAGAGAAGGAAGAGAAGAGAGAGAGAGAGAATGAAGAATGACGTGGACAAAACGTGGCAGCCAGGTGGGGGACGAAATCATTAAACCGTCCACCTCACCTGGAATGCTGACGTGGTGCCACAATCAGGACATAGAAAAAGGTGGTGCCACAATGTGGACCTAAAATGAAAGGTGGTGCCAAAATGTGGACCTAAAATGAAAGGTGGTGCCAGTAAATGATGTTTACCCTTTTTTTTTCCCTACAAATGCCCCTAAGATGTTCGACACATTGTTTATGAGCATTTCGCTCTTTGTTTTCTTGAAATACAATTTTGATTCCTTAATCTTTTCAAATCTCTCCATCATCCGCCTTGATACGATCCGTCCTTGCGCTATCATCTGCTCGGCTAGGACTATGGGTCAACCTAAGTGGTGAGGACTCTGCGTGGCGAGGGCTCTGCGTGCTGGGGTTTCTGTGTGCGGTGAGGAGTTCGGTGAGGCGGAGAGGGGCTAGTGCGGTGACGAGGGCTGAAAATGGAGGCCTGGACAAGGAAAGGCAAAGAACAGAAGGAAGAAGAGGCGAATGGCGACACAAGCAATACCGAAGGCAGCAGGGTCCGCTGGGGAATCAACGCTTTCGGCAGCACGGTGGATGAAACAGCCTAGACAGCGGAGGGCGACGTCGACGGCTTAATTGTGGATGTCGCGGAGGCGGAAGAGGCGATGCGGGGGATGGAGAGACATAGACTTTCACTTGAGGAATATAGGGTGATGCAGGCAAAGAATGCCGCGGAGCCCGCAGAAGGAAGAAGAGGCGAATGGCAACACGAGAAATACCGAAGCCTGAAATGTCCTCTGGGGAATCAACGCTTTCGGCAGCACGGTGGAGGAAACATACTAGAAAGCGGAGGGCGACGTCAACGGCATAGTGCTGAAGGTCGCGGAGGCGGAAGAGGCGGTGCGGGGATGGAGAGACATACTTTCATTTGAGGAATATAGGGCGGAGGAATGCTATTGCGGAGGAAAAGAATGCTATTTCGGAGGAAGGCACTATCCCTATAGTGGCGGCGACCAAGGCCGTGGCGGTAGAGGTGACTATGTGATGGAGACCCGTCACCCGAGAAGGACACAACCGCCAACGTCCCTGAATCGGTGGCAGAACCGGACACCTGCGCTGAAACAAATACGGAAACTGGGACGGTCCAGGAAGGAATCGGCCGTCCGCGTCGCTCGGCGAAACCCACGACCAACGAGGACGACTACTTCTATTTTTAAAGACTTCGTTTTACCCCTACTTCCCGGGAAGGTGCGACGCGGAATCTCTTCCTCGTCGTGACAGCTACTTCCCCTCCCCTCCCCTCCGTTCTCTCCTTCTCTCTTCTACGTGTCTTCTTCTTCCTTTCTCCCACGTCAGACGTATTATCAACCGCCACGGGACTACTGAATACATCACTATGAGCGTCAATCTGCCGGAGTTGGTGGGAGATCGCACTATAGTCGGGGAGATGGTGCAGAGAGAGATCCTTGGATCACGCCGCCCGTAGGGTTTCGGTTGGCCCATGGCGAACTCTCTCCAGGTTCCACGGAGGCCCACGAGAAGATTGGCAACGCCAGCTGGTTTTGCGCGACGTCCTCACAGTTGCCGAAGCTTACCAAACTGTCGTCGACGTTGCGCCCTTGTGTCCCATATTATGATCGCCTCACCTTGTCATGCCAATCTCACAAAAGTATCGTTCTGCAATCTCCACCCTCCCTTCCCCCGCCGCAGCCACAGTCCTCCCCTAGCGCTCCCAACTCTCCTCCGCAAGAACCTTGCCACACGGTGAGGGTTCTATTCCTCTTTCCCGACTCCCGGTTACCGCAGACAACAAGGGCAATCCCGGTCACCCCAAGGGTCATCGCGCTTAACAATGCCTTACACGAGCAATTCTGATTCCCGCAAACCCTGACAAACTCCCATGCCGGAAAAAGGCGGGGGCCCTCAGGGTGTCCAGAAGGAATATTGAGGAGATTAACAACTCGCAAGGGCATACTCGTGTAGAATCTAACTTCACGATTCTTCAGAACCTCACAAACACTCAAGAAAGAGATGGAGAGATGAGAGAGAACAAACTTCTATTGAGAGGAAAGAAACAAGAACGATCGCACACACTGCCGAGGTTCACCACTCGGTCTTATACCCAAAGGTCGAACACCTTGTGCGACCGGCCGTCACTGCCAGCTTCTCTGAGCTGGCAGATCTCAGCCGTTAGAACTCGTGACGAGCGGTCACGATTATAACGCAAGCTAGAGGTCGCTTCACTCAGAGAGGAGGAGAAAAATAAAACTGAAAAACAAACTTTACGCAGGCATTTCGTCGAACGCTCGCGTGTGAAGATGAATACGCAAGATTACCTCCAACAACTCGCACCGTCCGATGTGCCCTCAGGTGTACTCTTAAGCAGGAGATATCACCGGCGAACCTGATCATTTCTGGCACTTTATTCCCGTGCTCTACGGAGTTCTCTGTACCCAAAGGGAATTGATGGGAACGGCAAAATGGTCGACGACGTGACAGACCGCGAGGACGGTGATAACGGACTAACAGTCTAATGCCGAAGGCAGCCATCCAATACCAGGGACAGTGGCAAAAACACGAGCTGGCGGCGGCGTCAGAAGATGAACCGCCGCGTCAGAAGATGGTACGGGAAAGGAGGGCGACGAGTTTCCTCTAAGCTGTTTCATCTTTTCGTTATTTGCTCTTGTTTAGGTTTCATGCCCTTAAACCGTCCTCCTAGCTTCTAACTATGTCAGCTTTGAGAGTTCCCCGGTGAAATCAAGTAGTCGACAACTCATTCATCACCGCCCATGGACAAGATCTCAAAATCTCTTCTCAGGACGGGCAGATGACGGAGACTGTGAGGGCAGAAGAAAGGAGGAAAAAGGAAGAGGAGAGGCTGCGGACGTGCGCCTCTCCTTGCGACGGAATTTTTTTCGTTGCGAGAGAGGGAGGGGCGAGCGAGAGAAGAAGGGAAGAAGAAAGAGAAAGGGAAAGAAGAAAGAGGTAGAGACGGAGAGGGGAGGAGAAGAGGAGGCGAGATCTCCTCCTCTCCCTCACACGTGCACGCGCGCGCAGAAGGAAGAGGGGAGATGCGGTAAAAAAATTTTCCCTCTCCCCATAAGGAGTGCGCGCACGCGTGCGAGAGCGGGGGAGAGAGAACGCTGAAGCTAATGCGCGACGGAAGAGAATTGCGTCGCGCACGAGAGAGAAGGGATAGGATACGAGGAGGAGAGGAAAGAATCGTCCCCCTTACCCGCGCACACGCGCGCGTGCAGCAGAGAAGGAAGAAGTGAGAAAGGGGAGGGGTAGGGAAGGAATCTCCCGCTCCTCCTCTGCTGAACGCGTGTGCGCGGGTAAGGGGGACGACGAAAAGAGAAGGAGAGAGAGAGAGACACGTGCGAGAGAGAGAGGCACGCACGCGAGAGAGAGAAAGGCATGCCGCTTGCGCTAGAGAGAGGCACGCGCGAGAGAGAGAAAGAGATCGAGAGAGAGAGAGAGAGAGAGAGAGAGAGAGAGAGAGAGAGAGAGAGAGAGAGAGATGAGAGGGACGGAGGGAGCGCGGGAGAGGGAGAGGGAGAGAGGGAGGGGGGAGAGAGATGAGAGGAAGGGAGGGAGAGAGAGGAGAGAGAGCGAGAGATGGAGGAAGAGTGTTATCTACCTTTCTCTCTCCCTCCCTCCATCTTTCACTCTCTTCCTCCCTCTCTCACTATCTCTTTCTCCCTCTCTCTCTCCCTCCCTCTCTCTCCCTCACCCTATCTCCCTCTCGTCTCTCTCCCTCCCCCCCTCTCATCTCTCTCCCTTCTCCCTCTCTCTCTCCCTCCCTCTCTCCCTCTCCCGCCCTCCCTCCCTCCCTCTCTCTCCCGCCCGCCCTCCCTCCCTCTCTCTCTCGTGCTCCATCCCTCACTCTCTTCCTCCCTCTCTCTCTCTCTCTCCCTCTCCCTCACCGTCCCTCCCTCTCGTCTCTCTCACTCACTCCCTTTGATAACATGCTATTTATACATGAATTTACATGATTTTTAACGCAAATAAAGGCATAACTTATTCCAAATGTATACATGTTATCATATTTTAAGTATATTTCTATCATTTCATATTATGATCTAGAAATACATCAGTTTATGGGTAAATATGCATAATTAAAACATTATGGTGTTTAATCCTAATTTTATTTAATATCATAATCATGCTTTTATGATGAAAATATAAGAGAAAAGATCTTTATTAACATTTATGTATTTTTATAAATTTATTTTCTAAGATAAATGAATGTATTAATTTAATTAATATTTATTCTCTTATTATTTTAATAATTTGAATGTTTATAATGATAGATTATTCAATTTCTGATCCAACAAATAAATTTGAATAAATTTGGAGTTGTATTTTAAAAGTTATGAATTTTACAAATTTTAGGAATTTTCTAGAATTTTTTTGAATTTATTTTCGAATTTAAAAGCATTGAAATTAATTAAAAATAAAGCAAAAAGCGTGCACTTATTGCGCAAACCCACATGGATGCAACGTGACACGCAAGACCACGTGGCAGAGCCATGCGGACCCACACGAGTGCCTACGTGGCACTGAGGTGACGTGTATACATATTATATTTATTTATAAATAGGTTATAGTACATATAAGTATTCCATAGAGGAATTCGCTAACTGTTATAACCGTGTCACATTATATACCCGATCGTTTCTCTTAATTTCTTTAGTGTGGGACTAATTATCTTTTTCATGTGATATCAATCGTCGGATTAAATCACGTGACACATTGCGCATGGATGCAGTGGACGCGAGGTTCACTCGATCAATGATCGCATACGTGCGTTAAAAGGAGTTAAGTAAAAACATATTGACCATCCATCTTAGAGTTATAACGGTCGAGATTGATCGAGACCGATGGACTCCGCGATGCATCGTGACCGCCCGATGAAGATCCAACGGGCGATCGAAATGACGCAACTTTTCCTTCACGCGCTGTGAACAAATCCTGACGCTCCATATGTGATCGAATGGATGTGACTTAATCACACCATTTCGATCAATAGGCAGTTCATCGCGACTGTTGATCACAAGGCGTCCGTTAGATCAACGGTCACTCCCAAATTTCCTTTTAAATTGAGCTGTTCTTCGACGGAAAAGACTGCCCTTGAATATTAGAGATAATCAAACTGTCTAGACACCACAATTTGAGTGCCAATCGATTTCTTTACGTTCTTGACTCATTTCTGCATCTAAGGAGTGCTTGAAATCAAAATTTAATTGAGAGATTGAGGAGAAATCACATCTTCAACTTCAATTTTGTCTTCGAAAATGCGGAATGAAAAGCCATACATCCGACAATTAATTGGATCATTTCGAAGGCTACTTTGGGTTAGATTGTGTGTTTCATCTTAATCTTTCATCATTTAGTGTTAATTTTACATTTCGAATCATAGATTACGTTTAATTTTAGTTTCATTTCAATTTTAAATCATTTTCGTGAAACAAATTTTCTTCTATCTTTAAACTTTGATTACTCAACGAAGTCTCATCCAAATCACTCGATTTTTGATTCCGTGGATTCGTAATTGAGTTATATTTCTTAATATAATAAATTTCTCAATTTCTAATCTCAATTTGTTGTCCGATTTGATCGAATTTCAAAGATACCTCTCAAAATGCCCTAATTCTCGGTGGATTCGACCCTTATTTACCATTATACCTTTATATTTGTGAATTAATCTTTAATTTGGTAAGTTTAGACTTTTTTTACACTATATCGTGTGTATTCAATGACCATATGAAATAGTCTCGTGTTCCAAACACTACATTACGTTTATAACCTTCCATTTCTCACTATCTTCCTCCCTCTCTCTCACCCTCCCTCCCTCTCGTCTCTCTCCCTCCCTCCCTCTCGTCTCTCTCCCTCCTTCCCTCTCTCTCTCCCTCCCTCTCTCCCTCTCCTGCCCTCCCTCCCTCCCTCCCTCTCTCTCCCCCTCCCTCCCTACCTCTCTCTCCTGCGCTCCCTCCCTCCCTCCCTCTCTCTCTCTCTCCCTCCCTCACTCCCTCCCTCCCTCTCTCTCTCGCTCCCTCCCTCCCTCTATCTCCTGCTCTCCCTCCCTCTCTTTCTCCCACCCTCCCTCGGTCTCTCTCTCTCACTCTCCCTCTCCCTCTCCCCCGCACTCCCTTGCTCTCTCTCTCCTGCCCGCCCTCTCTCCCCCCCTCCCTTCCTCTCTCTCTCCCGCCCTTCCCTTGTCTCTCTCTCTCTCCTGCCCTCCCTCCCTCCCTCCCTCTCTCCCTCTCTCTCTCTCTAGATACCAAATATCTATAAATAGGGAGAGAATGAACACAACCTAAGGTGTCCATGCAAGGTGATAAGAACATATAATGTAGTTATAAGCACCAATGAATTGTTCTTATTTAACTCTATTAAACTCTTAAACACATCATCTCCTCTACTATCTCATAACTTGATGTTTCTATAATATTACTGTATTGAGAGGAATTTATTTTACATGACTTTTGCCTTTTCATTTTCAAGAAGTATACAACAGGAAGGGCAACAAGATCCTCCAAAATGGAAGTGTTCAAAGAGCTTAATGGGCTGTCCAAGACAAGCAATTGCAAGCCCAGCAAGGAGGAGACATGGGAGACTTACAATGGGCAAAAGTTTTCTTTTTGAGTCTTCTCCTTTTTCGATGGATATTGACATTCTTCGTCTTCTTCCTTCCTCCTCTGCTTCTTCTTCCTTTTTTCCTTTTGGTTGATCTTTCCTCCAGCGTTCTTCGCGTTAGAATGTAGTGTAAGATTTAGAATCAGAAATAGTGATTTAAGAAGATTTTAGTTGTTGTTATCTCTTTCGAATTCAATCCCTCGTAAGCTTTTCTTCCTCCGTTCTAATGTCCCGTCTCTTTCAAGTTATGATTTTTCCCCTCTAGTTTCTCTTTTACCAACTCTCATCCCTCTCCTTATCGCGACCTTCTCCCCAGCCTTACTCCCAATCTCTATTTCTCTTCTTCACGATCTCCCTCTTCCTCTCTCTCGGTCGTCTTCTTTCTTTCTCTCTCCCTTTTCCTATCATGCTTTTGCGCGATATTGTTCGCTCTCTCTCTCATTTGTTCTGTAATCTACATCTCTACCTCTCCGCCTTATTTTGTTTTCCAACCTCTTCTCTAAATCTTCCTCTCACCCTCGCTAACGTTCTCTCTCCCAAACTCCTTTCTAGTTTTCTTTTCTCTTTCGTTTTCTCTCCTTCTCCCCGAATTCATGGCAGTCCGTTTTTCCTCTTTCTATTTCAGTGTCCCGACTCCCCTCTCTTCTACATGTGCTCTCTCTTTCTCGTGTGCATTCATCTTCTTTCTCTCCCCTTCCCTCTCCTTATCTTGCTCACGCCGTTCATTCTCTCTCTTCTTGAAGATTTCTCCTCCCTTCCTCCTCTCTCTTTAACTCACTTCCACGGCGTCACCTTCATCTCTCTCGCTCTCTTTCTTCACCCTCCTCAGATTTTCTCTTTTCCTCTTCTCACGCAAGTTCCCTCTCTCTCTCTCTCTCTCTCTCTCTCTCTCTCTCTCTCCCGAATTGGTCGATTCCATACTCCCGCTCTCTCTCTTCCGAATTCCACATTTCTGCACTCCTCACGCTCTCTTTCTTCCCCTTTCTTGCTTCCAGTGCCATTCGGCATCTCACCTCTAGGTCCCGCATGCATATTCCCTTTCTCTCCATTTCCGCTCTCTTACTGCCTCGATTTCTTCCGCCTAATCCTCTTTAACGGTCAATCTTCCTCTCCCCTCATCTCTCTCTTCTTTTCTGATTTCGTCACTCATGTTCCTCTTCCCCGATCGACTGCTCATTCTTTCACTAGCTCTCTCTTGTCTCTCTTCTTTCTTCTCGTGAATTTTTATTCTCGGCTTTCCTTACATTTGGGCATTCTCTCTCTGAAAAATTCTCCCCCTTTCTATTTTGTCCTTTTGTTTCCACCCCTCTCTTCCGTTATGTCTTTTTCTCACAACCCCTCTCTTTCCTCATCTCTCTTCTTGTCTTCCGCATCCTCGCTATATCCCGCTTCTCTCTTGCCGCACACTCTCTCTTGTCTGCTTTTTTTTTTCATTTCCCGCATCTCCCTATCTCCCTATCTACCTCTCTCTCTACTTCCCCCGCTTCTGCTCATTTCGTTATAAGGTCTTTATGTCTTCATCTATCTGCCAATTTCTCTTCATCTCCTTTATCACTCTTTCTCTTTATTTCTTTCCCCTAAAAACATTCCCTCTCTACCTCTTTATTCTCTCCATTTCCCTCTCCCTCTTACTATCTTTCTCTCTTGATTGCCCCAACTTCTCATCTCATTCTCTCTTTCTTCTTTCCCCTCTTACTTCTTTTCTTCCTACATGGTTTAGATTTCCTTAGTTATTCATTCTAACACTTTTTTGTATTATGAATTTGGATCTTTGCATTTGTAGGTTTACTTAAATCATCCATTAAAACTCCTTCCTCCCACGGTCAACTCAAACTGTTAACCACCAATCCTTCATTATTACCCTCATCTCTACTCTTATTATTGATATTGTCGTGCCCTAGAATCCCTCTGTATTGACCTAGAAAGTTATACGCCTTTATTATCTCCATCCGGACTTAGTTTTCTTGAGTATAAATAGTAAGTTTGTCAGGCTTAAACATACGACGTCTTTGGGCTCAACACAAGGATCGTGAAAATTCTCTCATTTCTTCTCTTTCCCTCTTGGTGAAGAGCTTTGAATAGGAGATCGAACTATCTAGCAATTCAGTGGATATTTCTTAGAGCTAGACCCTTGAATAGTTTTAAGAACTCCTTCAGTGTATGGGTTGTAAGCTCTCTAAAGCATCTCAAGGAATAGGGAGGAAGATTAGAAGAGGAGAAATGAAAAAACATAATCAAGAAGACAAGCAAGAGTTTATTTCACTTAAGGTGTGGCATAACACACACTTTACCCATGCACACAAGCATTTCATTCGAGCACCTCTTAAATGATGAATGGGGAGAGGCAGAGAAATCAAGAAAATGACCACTTAAAGGTCCAACTCCATGTGGCACTTGGATCCTTGTTAGAACTCATCGTCTTCAATGGCTAGGATTAAAAGCTTAAATGTAAAGGTACGATTGGGTATTTCAATACCCAATAGACTACTACCTTACCCAATAACATGGGCTTGTCTTAGACTTAGAGATTTATCCTAGGGCCAAATCATCTCTATCAAACTCCTTGAGTCGAGACCTTGCTCACATACATAACACCAATTTTCTCACATATTTCAGCAATTTTTCACACTTTGAGAGATTTTGTGAGCACATCAGCCAACTTCACCTTTTTTTCTTCAACACAATTTCTGAAATTCCCTAATTAGATAGTGAATTAACTAAAAAGGGGGCTAAAGTATTTTTGTGTATTTATTTTATCTAATCTAAAATTTTTTGATCAATCACTCAATTCATTGCACCACTCATACACTAGATTTTTTAAATATTAAATAGGGTATCCAAGCCCCCAGCCAATCCAATGAGGAGATAGTCACCTTGGAGTCTCTTATCATCTTGTTAGTTCCCAAATAACAATTACTAAATGGTTGAGTTAGTTAGATCAAAGTCTAAAGATGAACTTACGACCTGACCTGCTCACACTCTTGGTTAGTGAACTAACTTCAGCGTTATTCTTCAACACACTACGCTTCATCCCATCTTGCATGAGCCAACTCTCAAAGATTTGCATGCCATTCCCTAGCCGCCTTTGAGCTAGCCTACCTCTTTGAAATCATCAAGCCTCATCACTAATCCACACAAGTTTAATGTAGCTTGCTCACACATGTTCTACGTGATCATTCAAGGTAAACAACAAATACACCTTGAGTTGACAATTTGATCAACTACCTAGACTTGTCCCCTATCTAGCACCAATTCACCAAAGAATCTCCTCCTTACCCTCATGTGTAAGAACAACTTGTCTAGAGTCAACCTACTCTATACGAGTGATCCTAGTTGTCCTTAATTCCTAGGGAACTCACACAAGATAAAATTAATAAAAAATATTAAAATTAATAAAATAAGAGAAATAAATGGTTTTCAAGTTGAGTTGGCTATGACTGTTTGAAGTTGACTTTCACTCTCTAAGGATGGCTTTATCACTAGGTATTTCTGCCCATGAATGAAAGAATGAACCTAGATAGTCCTAGAGGAGCTATGATTGTAATGATGATCCTAATATGCCAATATGATGCACGGACTATGAATGTTTTCCTTAGGATTTACCCTTGACGTTGCTCTTACTCACACCTGAAATTTTAGTTCTTAAACTCGACTAAAAGTTGATTAAAAATATGTTCTAATTAATAAGACAATTTATGATTAAAACTGAAAGTAATCACCTTAACCTCACCTTGATATAGACTTGTATGAGTTTCTTTTTAACTCTTGAAAAGCTTCCCAATAGTAGGTTTCTTTTTAGCAACCAACTAGAAAGATTTTCTTAAACAAGACTTCTCAATGGCGTGATGGCTTGCTAAATAAGTATAAGTCAAATACAAAAATGAAATAGTGACTACACCTCGAAATCTATGTAAATAACTTAAAATTCAGTCCTAAAGTTAATGGAGATCAGTCCATGAAAACTTATTTTGAGTCCCGGTAGAAGTGGAAATCAGTCCAACCGAAATCAATAATAAGTTTTTTTTTCAAAAATCAAACCAAACAGAAATATAAATTGAAATTGAAATCGTAAATTAGATGTGATTAAAGTTATAATTAATTTGAATTTTTTTAATAATTTTGTCAAAAATAAAATTAAAAATATAATGAATCACAAAATTAAAATTGAATAATCAAATAGTACAGAAACATGATGAAATCTGACATCAAAGTCTAGAAAATTAAAAAAAATAAGAAAATAAAATAAAAAATAAAGTACAAAAAATGGAAAATCTAGAGAATGAAATCAAAATCAAAAAATAGAAAAATTAAACTAAAAAAATCATAAATATGAAAAATGGAATGAAAATTGAAAACAAAAAAATAAACTTCGAAAATAAAAAATATGACAAAATGGAATGAAAATTGAAAAAAAAAAAAGAACTCAGATAATAATAAAAAAAATTTCGAAGTGTGAGATAAAATCCATTTCAACTGATTTCTAAGCCTGATACAAAGAAACAGCTTCAAATAATCAAACCCCAAATCAATAAGTTGTTTTCAACAGCCAAGAAGAAGAGCGCCAAGATCATTTCTAGAAATTAAGAGAGAGAGAGAGAGTGTGTGTGTCAAGATTGGTTTTAGCAGCTGAAAGAGAGTGTGTCAAGATCTTACAATCTGTCGAGAGATTGTTCCCCACCAAGAGACATCACCACCATGGAGAAAGAGAAATTCCCCAACATGAAGAAAGAGAGGGAGCCCATCAAGTCCTTTTTGCCCTAAATGAAATAATAGTCAAAATGACAGTTAGTCATGATTGATGAATTTTTTTATGATAAATACAAATAAAAGTAAAGATAGAAATCATATTAAATATAAAAAATTTTCAAACTGATGATTGTTAATTAATGATATTGGAAATGATATTGGTGTTATAAATAAAAAAAAAGACTAAATGGTTAATTCATTAAAGAAGAGACATTGTTGATGATGTTGATAATTTTAATGGGCACATAGAAAATCAAATGTAAAGCTTATTCTTACAAATGTGAGGTTTCCAAGGTCATCGCGAATCACTGGTGGAGCCATCAATACATGCAACCACTAAAAGGTATACCTTTCCATATCATGAGATAAAATTGTTTGAAATTTTATAAACATCAATAAATAATTTGTAAGAATTATCAAACTCATATTGAGCTAATAGTCTTCGATGAAATGATACCTATTGTTAATGTGTTTTTGTTTGGCTTGACAAACAAAATTTTTGCTCAAGGTTGAGACTCTTGTATGTGATAAATATAACCTATTCAAAATTTTAAGAGCATAAATTAAATCTAGAAGGATTGATATTTATACTTTTGATAAATCTAATGACTTCAACATTATAAGAATACTGCTTGAATCTAGAAGGGTTGAGACCTTTGTTTGTAACAATTTTAAGACCCACAACATTTTAAGAGTACCAATAGAATTTGAAAGGGTTGAGTCTGCTTTTTTTGGACAAATTTAACCCATCTAAATTTGTAAGAACACTAATTGAATCTAAAAGGATTGATATTTCTGTTTGAGATAAATCTAATATCTCCAAAATTGTAAGACCACTAATTGAATATGGAAATATTGATATTTTTGTTTGTGATAAATCTAATTTCTTCAACATTGTAAGATCACCTATTGAATTTGCAAGGGTTGAGGCTTTTGTTTGCAAAATATCTAAGAACCCTAATGATGTAAGATCACCAATTAAATCTTGAAGGATTGTTTTTTTATAATTCTAATTTCTTCAACACAATAAGATCACTAATTGAATCTAGAAGGGCTGAGACTTTTTTTTGTGACAAATCTAACCCATCTAATTTATAAGAGCACCAATCAAATTTGGAAGGATTAAACTTTTTGTTTACGCTAAATCTAATGTCTTCAACATTTTAAGAGCAATAATTGGATTTGGAAGGACTCATATTTATGTTTGTGATAAATCTAATTTTCTTCAAAATTATAAGATTGCCAATTGTATGAGGAAGCGGTGATACCTTTTTTTGTGACAAATCTAAGATGGGTAACATAGTAAGATCACTAATTGAATTTGGAAGGGTTGAGACTTTTGTTTGTGATAGATTAAACCCATCTAAATTTATAAGAACACCAATATAATTTGGAAGGATTGATATTTCTATATGCGATAATATCTTCAATATTATAAGAGCACCAATTGACGAGGAAGAACTAATACTTTTAATTGTGACCAATCTAAGACTCGCAACACTTTAAGAATGTCGACTAAATCTGTAAGGGGCTGAAACTTTTGTTTGTGACAAATCCAAGGCGCATAACACTATAAGATCACCAATTGAATTTGGAAGGCTTGAGACATTTCTTTGAAACAAAACCCATCCAAATTTTAAAAAGAACGAATAGAATCTAGAAGGATTGATATTTCTTATTACGATAAATGTAATGTCTTCAACATTGTAAGATCACCAATTGAATGAGGAAGCATTGATACTTTTGTTTGTGACAAATCTAACTAATCCAAATTTTTAGGAGAACTGATTAAATGAGGTAGTACTCATAATTTTTTTTGTAACAAAACTAATTCCTCTAGCATTTTAAGAGCATGAATTAACTAAGGAAGAATTGATATTTCTACTTGTGATAAATTTAATTTATTCAATATTTTAGGAGCACCAATTAACTGAAGAAGCACTAATACTTTTATTTTGTGACAAATTTAAGACCCACAACTCTTGAAGAGCACCAATGGAATCTGGAAGGGTTGAGACTTTTGTTTGTAATATGTCTAGCATTTTACAACTTTTAAGAGCACTAATTGAATTTATAAAGATTGATATTTCTTTTTATGATAAAACTAATGTCTTCAGCATTATAAGAGCACCTATTGACTCGAGAAGCTTTGTTTGGGTGACAAATCTAAGACCCACAACACTTTAAGAGCAGCAATTGGATCCAAAAGGGTTGAGATTTTTGTTTGTGACAGATCTAACTCATCTAAATTTGTAAGAACACCAATAAAATCTTAAAGGATTGATATTTCTGTTTGCGATAAATATAATGTCTCACACTATAACAACACCAATAGAATCTTGAAGGATAAATATTTTTTTAGCTATAAACCTAATTTTGTCAACATTTTAGAGAGCCAATTGGCTCAAGAAGCATTGATACTTTTGTAATAAATTTAAGACCCGCAACACTTTAAGAGTATCAATTGACTCAAGAAGCACTATTAATTTTGTATGTGACAAATCAAAAACATACAACACAATAAGATCATCAATTGAATCTGGAAGGCTTGAGACTTATGTTTGTGATAGATCTACCACATTCAAATTTTTAAGAGCACTAATAGAATCTGGAAGCTTTGATATTTCTGTTTGTGATAAATTTTATGTCTTCAACATTGTAAGAGCACCAATTTGCTCGAGAAGTACTGATACTTTTGTTTTTTGACAAAACAAAAGTCTGAAGACACTTTAAGAGCACCAATTGAATTTGAAAGGGTTAAGAATTTTGTTTATGACACAACTAGCGCTTTTAAGAGCACCAATAAAATCTAGAAGGATTGAAATTACTGTTTGCAATAAATATAATATTTGTAACATTGTAAAAGCACCAACTGATTGAGGAAGCTAATGGAGAATTATTTCCACACATGAACACAAGGGTTCCAAGTGAACAATATTCCTCCTTATTCATGAGTTTGAAAAAACTATCCATTCAATAAATGGATGAAGAAGACCTCTCTAAATAATTAAAAGAGAGTGTAGATCTTAAGGAAATTATCTTCCGTCCTTCTCCTATTTTATACTGATCTAAAGATTGACTTGGTCAAAAGAAATTAGTCTTATCCTTAGATACTTAGAATTCTTTGAATGGACCAAGTCAACCACCCTTTTCCCTTTGATATAGGTTCCTAATTTTCCAAATCACATCCACTATATCATAGGTACCTTGTGTGAATACATGATCTCAAAAGAAAAAGAAAATAGGAACATCTTTGTTATTCCATTTCCTTCTTTCTTTGAATACCACCTCTAGTTAGAATCATAGGAGAGGTCAATTTCTTAGAGAAGGAACTATCCATTATTTTAATCAAGAAAAACCTACTTACATGAATATATCATACATCTACTTGTGATACTCATCATGAAGGATCCCCGAATCGACATGAAAGCAATCTGAGGAAAGCCTTTGAAGAAATGGAGTAAAATGCCCCCTCAATTACATGCACTGATGAGATCGATTCCATTGCCCAAGTTACCCAAGCCCTCCCAGAAAATTCAATGCCAACAAGTTTACACCTCTTATCATACAATCAGCTATGAGAGCTTGAAGTAAAGATCTACTGGGAGAACTACCAATCCTCTATGATGATTTCCACAGTTGCTGAAAATTATGAAGGCCTCCATGAAATGAGTCCCTGCATCTTTCTGCTGACATGGAACATGGAGACGATATGAAGGCAGTCACGAAGAAGTCTTAAACCGCCCGAATACCTCAGGTCAACGTAGAATAGAGGAGACTCTGCATATCTCGACGGAGGACTAAATGAGGAGGCCACGCCTCTCCCCTTCCCCGAATAGCGAAGACACTGAAGATCGGTGACTCATCCACGTCGACGCCTCATGCACGGATTATCGAAGCTCTCAAAAACTTCCACCCAAAGTCAACGCTCAACGAAGCCCCTCATCGCATACGGATCAACCGATAGCTCCAAAGATGAGAAGGCGCGCCAACAGTAAAAGAGTTTCGGACAAACTACGGACCCGATCCGACTTTGCCATGAAAGACCCACCGTATTCCCCATCACGTGAAGACAACTTACAGACGATTACCCGTCGCTATTCCGCAAGCGCAGAAGAAGACAGTGCCATAAAGCTTGACACAAAGAAGATCTTCATCAACTTGACGCAAAGAAGGCAGATATTATAAGCTTTCCACGAATTCCCCAACCAACTTCCGACGATGGAACGTCAGCAGACATGACTAACTTCATAGGAGAAATCGCGAAGGAATAATCTGCCGCATGCTATTCCTCACAAGCCGGACCAAGAGCCCTTTCTACGATCAGTTACATGAATCCGTATCAACTTTTCAAAATTATGATCCACGTGTTTTGGAAGCTGGATCACCTAGGCGATCACCACTTATGACCGTCATCGCCGATCTTATTTGGTGGTTGCAGTCCATTGAGCACGCCCCCGATCAAATAACTCACGGACCACATGGACGGTTACTGCAGAGCCTTCATTGCGTCGCTCTAACGTAACTTCTCCCCTCTATTTCTATAAAAAGGAAAGTTGTAGAGAAAAGAAAGATGTTGTTTTGATAAAAATTGGTTCCTCTTGGTTACTATCTGGGTACGTTTACCCTTTGTGTTCGTGTTATCCCTGTGCCTCTCCCACCTTCTCTCTTCTCTGATTCTATCTTCCTTTCCCTTTCTCCCTCCCATTCTATCATCTTTCAACCCTTTTACGTCAAATGCAAGCGACGGAAATCTCGGATCATCGGTAATTTCAAAGCATCTACTTCACGAAACCTACAGGTATCATCCTTACCTATTTTCGCGATTAATTGTTCGTAATCTGAAGTCCGTAAGTCCAACGTTAGGCCCTCTCCCTATCTGTTTCTCTTTCAGGATATTATCCACTATTCACCGACTTCCACTCTTTCCTCTATATTAAATATAAATTATTATCCAATCTTCTCCGCACTTCATCATTATTATAAGAATAAATCCTCTCCATTAAATATTATAAAATATCTACTCATCAAACCTCTTCTCTTCATATTAATATCATCCCCTTACTATTATTATCTTCTCTCTTATTAATTGCCGAATTCTTCTCTATCAAACCTTCTCTGAATTATAAACTCCTCCCTCACTGATATCACTTCATAGATTCTTCTCTTATCTGTAAGATTATTTCTTAAGTATTATCAGTAGATATTCATCCATAAATCTCTTATTCTCCATCATATCTTCATAAGTATCTCATCAGCCTCAAACGTACAAGCATTCTGAAATATCCTACATCAGAAGCACTAATACTTTTGTTTGTGACAAATTTAAGACCTACAACACTTTAATATCACCAATTAAATCTATAAGGGTTGAAACTTTTGTTTGTGATAGATCTAATTCATCCAAATTTTTAAGAGCACCAATAGATTCTAACAGGATTGATATTTCTTCTAATGAAAAAAAGTAATTTCTGCAACATTGTAAGAGTACCAGTTGATTGAGGAAGCACTAATAGTTTTGTTTGCGAAAAAAATATTTTCTCCAACAATATAAGACACCCAAATGAATGAAGCAGCACTAAAAAATTTAAGACCCGTAAATTTTTGAGAGCACTAGTTGACTTTGGAAGGGTTTAGACTATTCTTTGTGACAAACTTAACCATTCTAAATTTTTAAGAGCACCAACAGAATCTTGAAGGATTTATATTTTTTTTAAGATATGTAATGTCCACAACATTGTAACACTACTGATTTACTCGGGAAGCACTAATACTTTTTCTAGAAACAAAATTACGACCAAAAACACTTGAAGAGCACCAACTCAATCTAGAAGCATTGAAACTTTTGTTTGTGACAAACTTAACCCATCCAAATTTTCGAGAGCATGAATAGCATCATGAAGGATTGATATTTTTGTTTGCGATAAATCTAATTCCTTCAACTTTATAAAAGCACCAACTGACTCAAGAAGGATGCATACTTTTTGATGGAGAATTATTTCAAAACATGAACACAAGGATTCCAAGTGAACCAATATTTCCTCCTTAATCATGAGTTTGAGAAATTATTCATTCATTAAATGGATGAAGAAGACCTCTCTAAATAATTAAAGAGAGAGTAGATCTTAAGGGAATTATCTTCCCTCCTCTTCCTATTTTATACTGATCTAAAG
>CM044109.1:9260033-9298800 GCA_024174645.1 Lemna minuta
AATAGATTTTCTGAAACAATATCTATATTTCTTTAGTATAGGAATTAATTAGGAGTTTAATCCTTCAAAGATTACATACTTTTTGAGGAAAGATGATCATGAGAAATTATGTAAATGTGTGGAAGATGAGATGATGCAATATGATTTGGTTTTAATATATATAGAGGGAAAGGTATTTATGTTTGTATATTTTTGGCGATGAAAGATAAGATTGAACTCATAAAAGAGATGAAGAGATAAAAATAAGGGAGATGGAATGCATTGATGAGAAAGGTGAAATGGTGGCAGTGAGAGTCAATAAGTGAATGATGGATTTTTTATGTTTTTCTAATGAAATGATGACAAACCTACAATATAAAGAGGGAAATAGGTTCTACACTATCCATGGAGGGAATTATAAGAGAGAAATTGATCCAAATCTAAAACAAATCCCAATTTGGTGCCAACCTTGGGCCTAGTGATGCTAAACTTGCTCTAATCATGATCCTTCACTCGATCTCACCTCCACTACAAGCTTCAACACCAAAAATTTTTTAACTTTTTCCTTGATCCTCTCCTTTTTATTTTGGTAGCTTAATGCTAAGAGAGAATAAAAAAATAAAGAAGACATGGAAAAATCGAGGTTTTTATATGGAGATTCTTAGGTTTTGAGGGCATTAAGGGTAAAAAAGTTCATCCCCAAAGTCACAAATTCTTTTGAATTCTCTTCTCTTTAGCACGTTATAGGTCAACAAAGCAGGAGTGTGTGATGGTGCATGTACTACTTGCCTAATGGGAATAAGCAATGATGAAAAGATAAGAAACTTGGGAAATGTATAGAAGGTAAAAAGATTAATCTACCCATAAATTTCATCTCAAAATCCTTCTTGATCATTAGATGATATGCGTAAAATCATGATCGTTGAAAGTGCAAGTTGACATGTAAAATTATAATTAACTCTTCAAATTTGATCTTAAATTTTGAATAGTAGCAAGTTGAGAGTCAAATCCAAAGGAAGGAAGGTTAAAAGATTGAAATAAATAATTTTTTTGGATTTTTTTGTATTAATAAAGTATAAATGACCAATGAAAAAGTAATAGACCCATCAAATTCTTCCAGACACATTTTGAAGATTAAAAACCCTTGATCAATAGTATAAATGTGATTTAAGATTTGAAAAAAATATGAAAATGTTGATTAAAATATTGAGAAAATAGAAAAGATTGAAAAGAATAAACTCTAATATAAATGTTCATGATGAAAACACACTCTACCAATGCTTCCCAATCAAACACTTTTGAGAGCTCATACATTTCACCCAAACTTGACATCTTAAATCCAACACTAGAAATTCACGAGGAATGAGTAGTAAGAGAAGAAACTCGTTAGAAATGATGTTCCATACATGAAGAATAATTAATTGGTGCCATGTTTCCTTTTGGCTAGCCAATGCTAGAAGCACTCATCAAAAGATTCAAACACTTAACTTGTTACCTAAGATTTATAGTCAGCCACTATGATTTTGAGCATGAAATGTCAGTCGTACCCACGAAATTTCAATACTAAACTCTATCAGGACTGTTGGATATCAAGTTTTCAAATTAGAGAAATCTAGATCATTGATTTAGCTTTCTCTCTCATCTTTGGTCAAATTGTTCCAATCAAATTGCTCTGGTCAAATGGCGCACCTAAAAAACTTAAGACTAATGTTATTCTCTCTCCTCTCTACTCTATCTCTATCTCTCTCTTGCGATGGCGAGGAGTGCGGGTGCATTTATAATAATTTTGAACCCAGAATAATATATATTTATAATTATTTCTATGTAAATATATGCATTTTAAATGAGAAATAAATAGGAGAATTAATGTTATGACTTTATAAATCATTTTATTGGCATAGAAATGTCATAAAATTCTCATAAAATTCTAATTAATAATGAAAAATAAATAATATCATTTTAACAAAGAGATTTTAATTAAAAAAAATAACATGCATTTTTATCTTATTTATAGAAATAAATGCATACAAATGCACAATATGCATGCAAAAATTTTCATGTCATAAAATTTCATGATTTTAAATAGAGGAATTTTAGTTGTTTAATCACAATCAAGTGCTCTAGAGAGTGCCACATATTGTGCTCCCATTAGATGCTATAGGGTTGCAATTACATTTAAATGTGGGTCATCCAATCCCATTAATTGTGATCAAAGGCTCCAGAAGAATGCCATGTGGCACTATGAGTTTTCTTTAAATTATTAGCAGTTTTAAAATAACAATTAGGTGCTCCATAGAGCACCATTTGTTTCAAATTGATTGAGTGTGATAAAGGTGAGCTTTTTCTATTATAAGTGTGTGTGCAATTATAGCCATTTGATTGCATTGATCAAATCAGATGCTCTAAGAAAGGGACATGTTGCATTAGTGGTTTGTAATCAAGAAACTAATGCTCTACTAGCATGTGTTAGTTTGCTATTAAATGCTCAATAGAATGCCATATGTCATGATCTTATTCGTCGCAACAAAATGGCATGATGACATCACTTTTTTTTGCCCAATCTTGTGGACTAGTCCACAAATTAGACAACTCTAATCGGTTCTGCCAATCATAGCCCCTCTACTCACCATGTTTCTTGCACATGTTGAGCCTATTAGTTCACTGAAATTTTTCCAAGAAAATATCACTTATATAAAGAAAGATGATAATCCTCTTTTGACCATAAATAGTAAACCATAAATGTATGGATATTATGATTTTTAAAGTGTTGATTAGCACTAAATAGATGAAAAATGTGCATATGAGTGAAATGACAGGATGAATGCAAAACTTTTTTTGAAAAATGAGAAAATGTGCATCATATTAGTATGCCATGATCCATCCTCTGAGGTCAATCTTTGTCGTCGATCCATCCTCAAATCTGACTATTCCTTATGAAACTTCCTTTAATTCTTGAAATAAGTGGTGATTACCCGTCATTATCTAGATATCACATGCCTTTATTCATTGCTTGATTATTAAGTCATGTATACAAAGTCGGGGCATAGAGTGAACAATAGAGAGATGGTGAGATCAAGAGAGATATAGTGCCAGGAAGTTGGAAAAAAGAGAAAACGAGTGGTTGACATACAAAGAGAGAAATCAGGAGATTGAGAGAGAAAAAGGGAAGGGTGGACTGCCATAAATTAGGGAGAGATGAAGAGAATGTGTGAGAGGAAGAGGGATCAAAGGAGATAGCGAAAGAGTGATAAAAAGATATGGAGAAAGAGAGAACAAGAGAGGGGCTGGAAAAGAGATCAGGAGAGGGAGCAATAGAGTCAGAGCAAGAGCAAGGGTGAGAGGCACATTTAGAGAGGAGTGAGGAAGAGGGTGAACAAACAAGATTGGAAGAGAATGAACATGAGAGAGAATGAGCACAAGAAAAAGAGAGGCTGTGAGAGGAATTTAGGGAGAGAATGAGCGATAGAGAGGCGAGAGAGAAATTTAGAGAGACAAATCAAGAGAGATGCAAGAGCGAGATTTAGAGGGTGGAGAGACGTCGCAAGACTACATGCAAGAGCAAGAGATCAATTGCAGCAGGAAGAAGGTGGGAGAGAACAATAGAGAGAAAGAAATCAAGCACGAGGGAAATTTTGAGAGAGAACAATAGCAAAGGAGAGAGAGAAATCAACCATAAAATCGCAAGAGAGCGAGCGAGAGGTCTAGAGAGAGCAACATAGAGTGAGGACGGAAGAGAAATATAGGGAGAAAGAGAGATCATGAGAAAGAGGGATTGGACGAGTGAGGGAGATGATGGGAGACTGGATTGGTGGAGAACACTGAATGGAACAGAAGAAATAACAAAATGGAAGAAAGAAAGATGAGTGATCAAAGAACAAGGGGCATTCAATGATCAAGAGGGACATGGGAATGTGAAGAACAGTAAAACCACACTAACTCAACTTGAGATTCTTCAACTAGATGATTCTTCAAGGAAGAGAGAGTGTAAAGATCTCCCCTCTTTCCGTTTTTCAGGACCTCTCCAAAGCGCATGATGGGCTTTCTTTTATGAGGTTAATGGGCCTTTGAAGTATGCTCCTTCCTTATAGGACCTTGTGCTTTAGAAGACTATTACCTTTGAATTTTTTGTGAATTTTTTTGAAATAAAGAGATCAAGATTTATATGGAAAAATTTTATTTCAAGAAAATTATCAAACAAAAATTATAAGTCATGAGCTAGACGGTGCAATAGCGTATTCAAGAGTTGAGTATAAATCAGATAAGAGCAATTGATGAGTAGTTATAATCCTTTTTTATGCTCCAATTAGAAGCCACCAATAACATATTGAAAAACAACAATTTTGGCCTCATTTATTGGCTTAAAGTGTATGAATGGAAAGAAGATGAGAGACGCATCTATGCATAAAATTTTGTTCAAATTCAACCAAGATTGCTAGATATCAAGATTTTAATGTGGAGAAATCTAGACCATTGATTGGCTTTCTCTCTCCACACCAACCTCCTTGAATTTTTGTCCTTTCCAGTTGTCTTATAAGCTCCCACGTCATGGTCAAACCATGAGAGAGATGAGTGTGAAAGAGGAGAGGGAGAAGTGAGAAGAGAAGAAAGAGAGAGAGATGACATGGAAAAAAGAGAAAAACCATGACATAATTTCTCTTTTTGTGCAAGAGAAGTTCTTTTGCATGAGCGAGTAAGAAAAGATGAGAGAGAGGGAGTGGGAAAGAGAGAGGGAGACAGCGAGGGTGGCAAATGTAGAGGTAGAGAGAGGCAAGATAAAAGAAGAGAGAGAGATAGAGAGAAAGAATAGTAGAAGAGTTTCTCTCGTCGCATGAGAGAATTTCATTTGCTTGTGCTTGCGCAAGAGAGTGAGAGAGGTAGTGAAGAAGGAGAGATGGTGAGGAAGAAGAGGAAAGAAGAGAGAACTGATCTATTCATGCGGAAGAATTCCACACGTTAGAGAATTTCTTCTATGTGCACAAGTAAAAGAAGAGAGAAGAGCAAGGGGAAGGAGTGCAGTGGCAAAAGGGAAGAAAGGTGGTGGTGAGATGGAAAAGGGATAGAATGGAGATGCAAAAAAAGCATCATGAGAAGAGAAAGAGGGAGAAGATGGTGGTTTGACATCCATAACTTGACACTCTTTAAAAAACATCCATCACTCTTTAAAAAAAAAAAGAGATCACCAGCCAACCATAACTTGACATCCAATTTTCTAAAAAAGTGATCTATACATCCTTTGCCCTTTCTGGAATATATATTTTATATAGACACTTTCCATCAATTATAGAAAGAAATTTTTTTCCTTCTATTAATTTCCTTCCCATATGTGCTTAGTCTTGAGAGAAAGTTTGAGTAGCCTGATAGGCTTATGCCTATTAGGTCTACTCTCTCTCATATTCTCCACTTTCCATGTTCTCCACCTCTTCACCTTCTATTTAACTAATATTTAGCCCCTCCCAGAGTTATTTGATTGATTGGAGAATTGATGAACAAGGAGATGATATCTATGACGCTAATCGTTGATAATAAATCAGCCATTATATTGTCAAAGAATCTTGTGTTTCATAATAGGTCCAAGCACATCGAGACCAAATTTCATTTCATAAGGACTTGCTTGGAAGAAAAGAAGATGGAGTTGGACTTCATAAGCTCAGAGAATCAACTGGCTGACTTGTTTACAAAGTCATTGGGAAGACTGAAATTTGAAGAGCTCCGCCAAAGATTGGGCATACGTACAGTCTAGAAAAGGCATCATGCTTGGGAGGGAGACTGAAGGTTTGAAGCATTAAATGCTTTCAAAAATTTTCTGGATAGTGCGTGAGCTTCTTGAAATGACATCTTAGTAATGTCATTTCAAGATAATTCTAGAAATCTCTCTCACATAAACTCTCTAGCCTATTCTAGAGAGTTCTACTTATGTCTATATAAGCATAGTAAGACCCTCATTGTAAGTGATGAACTTTAAGGAAAGAAGTTAAGAGTGTTTCTTTGTTTAGTGACTCCCTTGTGAGTGTGCCTCTATTGGAGAAGGTTAAGTTCTTAACCTTGCAAGTGTCTTAGTGCCTACAAAGAGAGCACCGGCGGAAGAGAGGGTGAGAGAGAAATTTCTGGGATGCGGAAGAAAAATAGAGCTCTTTCAGTGGTTGAAATAGAAAGAGGGGAATCAAAAAATTGAAAGAGAACAAGGAAAGAGCAGACTGCCGGGAATTCGGGGGAGGAAGAGAGGAAGGGAGAAGAGAATCAAAGGAAATAGCAGAAGAGAGAGAGCGTGAGATCATGAGATAGAGTAGGAGAGGGAGGAGCGTAAACAAGAAGACGAGATGAGGAGGAAGCAAGGAACTGAAAGACAAAGTAGGGAGAGTGGGAGGAGCTGAGAAGTTGAAATGGCTGGGAACTGTGGAGATGGGGAGGACAAGAGAAGGGAAGGCTGCTGGAGAGATAGAGAGAAAGAGAGAGAAGGAAAGAAAGAAGGTACGGAAGAGAAAGCGTGCACGAGAGAAAATATCCAGCGAGAGAACAAGAGGTCGCGAGAGAGATAGAAAGACAAGAAATAATTTCGGGAGAGGCAGAGAAAACGTGAGGGAGAGGAAGAGATGACAGCGGAAGAAGCAAAAGAACGGGGAGAGAAAATTGAGGGAGACAAAATCGAAACGAAGAGAGAGATGAGGGGAGAGGAGGATTGACCGTGAAAGAAGATTAGGCGGAAGAAGACGAAATTGCAAGAGAGAGAAAGAGAGTGCACGAGAGGTGCGGAGACTGGAGAAAGGAAAATTGAGAGTATGCAAGAGATCATAAGGGAGAGAGGAAGAGATTTATAGCGATGAAGTCAGAAATCAAGAGATAGAGAGAAGGCGAGAGCGCGATAGAGTAAGAAGTAGAAATGGAAAAGATTGATAGACAGGGGAGAGGCGGCGAGCAAGACGGTGATTGAGAAGGAGAGAAGTAAAATTGAAGATGGAAAGGAGCAAATGAGAGGAAACGCGGGCAGTCAAAGCGAAGGGAAGAATGAGAATCAAAAGAGAGAAGGTGATATCATTTTGGCAGGACTGAAGAGTTCATTTCAAGGAAGGAGGAGGGTCATCGCAAAGAGAGAAGGCTAGAGAACTGATTAAAAAAATAGAGGTAGAGATTTAGATTGTAGATAAAATGCAAGATAGAGAGAGCGATCAATATAGCGCGGAAGCGTGAGAGGGATAGAGAGAGAGAGAGAAAGAAAGCAAAAAAGAGGGAGAACGGCATGGGCATGAAGAATGCTGAGATGAGTGGAGAAGAGGAAAGAAACATAGAGACCCGAAGGAGGGGAGAGGAATAATCATTATAGAAGGAAAGAGAGAATTGCAGAGGGATGGAAGAGCAGTGGAAGGATTGAGATAGAACAAAAGAGAGTTAGAGAGTTGGAGAGATAGAGACGAAGATGGGGAGGAGATCACTCCTAGAATGTGAAGAAAAGAGAATACAACTAAAAAAACATATCATTTCTATTACATCTTCCCGACAGAGAAAAACGCCGGTGGCTGACAAACTTTGTAAGAAGAAAACCTAAAAAAGAGAAAATGCTCGAGGAGGAAGAAGAAGCTGGAAAAGAAGAGGAAAAAGAAGACCCTCGAGAGAGAGCTTTTTCCCACTTTTTATTCTCCGAGTCTCCCTTCGACTGGGCTCACATTTTCTTTGACTAGGCTCACATTTTCTTGCTTTGGACAGCCCATTATGCCTTTTAAACCTTCTATTTTGGAGGATCTTGCTACTCTTCCTCTTATATAGTTCCTGAAAATAAGAAAAACAAAACTCATGTAAAATAAATTATTTTTGATGCACTGATAGTCTACAAACATCAAGTTATGAGATAGTAGAGGAGATGGTGTATTATAGCATACATTTTATACATGAAGTTACATGATTATTAATGCAAATAAAGGCATTAATTATTGTATTTGTATACATGTTATCATATTTTAAGTACATTTCTATCATTTTACATAATTTCATGTTATGATCTAAAAATACATCATTTTCATGGATAATTATGCATAATTAAACATTATGATTTTAATCCTAATTATATTTGAGATCATAACTATGTTTTAATGATTAAAGTATAAGAGAAAAGATCTTTATTTATATTCATGTATTTTTCTAAAGTTATTTTAGAAGATACATGAATGTATTTATTTAATTAAAATTCATTCTCTTGTTATTTTAATATTTTGACTTTTTATAATGATAGATAATTCAATTTATGATCCAACAAAATAAATTTGAATTAATTTGGAGTTATATTTTGAAAGTTATGATTTTTCTAATTTTTAGGAATTTTTCTGAAATTTTTCTGAATTTATTTAATTATATTTTTTATTTTAAAATAATTAAAAAGGGGGGTCTATAATTACCGCACGCTTACATGGCGGAGCGAAGCCACGTGGTGACGCGCGGACATGTGTCTGTGTGACATGTGGACAAGTGTGTGTGCGTGTGTGCGTGACACGCATATATGTGCGTGACATGTGCATGGAATTTATAAATGGGTTAGGAGCATCTGTGAGGGTTGACTTGGTCAACTCTCTATTCTAGAATCTTCAGGAATGTTCTAGAGCTTTCTAGAATCTTCTAGAGGCTTCTAGAATCTTCTAGATGTTTCTAGAATCTTCTTGATGTCTCTAGAATCTTCTAGAATATTTAATGCTTCTCCTAGAAGCTTGTGGAGTCTTCTAGATTACCCTAGAAGATTATGGAAGCTTGTGGAACTTTCTAGATGTTCTAGAAAGTTATGGACAACTTATAGAGAGAGAGTCTCTAGAAGCTTCTAAGGAGCTCTATAAAAGGAGGAGCTCACTTCAAGCTTATGTAACCTAAAAGGAAGCAACTCAAGAGCATCCTAAGGGAGTGAAACCCTTGTGAAGGAAGGGTCAAGCTACTTGGATAGTTGGAGAAAAGAGAGAGGGCAACATAGCATCTTTGAAAGAAGCTTTGTGAAGAAGTGACACTAAGTGTGGCTCTTCTTGTTGGTTAGTCCTTTTAGTAAACTTGTTCTCTTTCCTCCTTTTGTCCTAGATGTTTTGGAACTCTATTGTGAACATTTCTCATCCCATTTAAGAAGGTTATTTTCTCCAACCTTTTAGTGGGTTTTCTCTAATCTCATCCCTAGACTCTTGGTGGATACTTAAGCTTAGTTGGATACATATTTAGACTCCTTTATTCTAAAGATCCTCAACAGCATCCATAATCGGATTTAAGCTAACTGCGTAAGTCTATGTATATTATAAACTCGATAAAATACTCTAATTTATCTAGTGTGGGACTATTCTATTTATGTTTTATTTTAGGTGATGTGGCGCTGCGTGAGACATCCGATCGCGTGATTTAATCACGTGCATCGGATGTCACTTACTCAAGGGGCACGTGGCAGCATCTTATAAAGCATCAATTTCATTAAAATGCGTTTAATCTCGGCGGTCCATCAAGGGAGTTATAACGGTCCCCATTAATCGTGATCGGTGGACTCCTCGACTTATTGCGATCGTCAAATGAAGATCCAACAAACGAATCAAAACGACGCTTCTCTTCACTGTGGACGCTCCATCGAAGATCGGATGCTCATGACTTAATCGCGTTGATTCGTCAACAGGCGCGTCATCTCAGCCGTTGATCACGATGAACCATTGCATCCGATGGTTACGGCCAATTCCCTCTATAAATTAGAATGTTCTTCGCGACAGAAGATCACCCTTGGAGTTTCGAGCAAATTGAAGTGTCTAGACACCACAATCTGAAAGTCTTTTGATTTCCTTAGCTTCTTGATACGTTCTGCATCCAAGGAGTGTTTGAAATCAGAATTTGATCAAAGGAGTAAGGAGAAATCACATCTTGAATGCCAATTTTCGTCTTCGAAATCGCGGAATGAATAACCATGAATCCAGTGATTAATTAGATCATTTCAAGTGCGAATTTGGGTTAGATTGCATGTTTTCATCTTAATCTTTTGTCATTTAGCATTAGATTTACATTTTGAATCGTAGATTAAGTTTGATTTCAGTTTGATTTTGGTTTTAAATCAATTTCGTGATCAAATTTTTATCTCAACTTCAAACTTAGATTACTCTGCGAATTATAATCCAAATCACTCGATTTTTGATTCCGTGGATTCGCAATTGTGTTATATTTCTTAATATACTAAATTGCCTAATTTCTAATCTCAATTTTTCATCTGACTTGATCGAATTTCAAAGATATCTCTCAAAATTCCCTAATTCTCTGTGGATTAGACCAATATTTACCCTTATACCCTTCAATTTGTGAATTAATCTTTAAATTGGTAATTTTAGACTTTGTTTTGACACGACATCGTGTGTATTCAATGACCTCACACCTTCGTTTCGTCAGTGTATTCAAGAGTTTAATAGAGTTAAATAAGAGCAATCCATGGGTGGTTTTTGTTCTTATCAGTCTTACAATGTTGGAGACATTAAATTTATCGTAAATAGAATATCAATCCTTTTAGATTCAATTGGTGCTCTTAAAAATTTAGATGGGTTTGATAATTCTAACAAATGATTTATTGATGTTTATAAAATTTCATACAATTTTATCTCATGATAAGGGAAAGGTATACCTTTCAATGGTTTCATGCATTGAAGGCTCCACCCATGCTTCGTGATAACATCAAAACCCTCGCATTTGTAACAACAAGCTTTACATTTGATTTTCCATGTGTCCATAAAAATTATCATCATCATCAACAATGTCTCTTGTTTAGTAAATTAACCATTTGATCTTTTTTTATTATTTATAACACCAATATCATTACCAATATCATTAATTAACCATCATCAATTTGCTTATTAACTTATTTAATTTGATTTCTATTTTTACTCTTATTTGTATTTATCAGAAAAAAAATTCATCAATCATGAGTAACTATCATTTTGACTAATTTTTCATTTAGGGCAAAAAGGACTGGATGGGCTCCCTCTCTCTCTTCATGTTGGGGAATTTCTCTTTCTCCATGGTGTTGATGTCTCTTGGCGGCGAGCAATCTCTCTACAGATTGAAAGATCTTGACAACCTCTCTTCCTCTTGGCTGCTGCAAACAAGCTATTGATACGTGGTCTGATCATTTGAAATTGTTTCTGTATCAGACTTAGAAATCAGTTGAAAAGGATTTTATCTCACACTAAGAAATTGTTTATTTGTTTTTTGATTATCTAAATTTATTTTTTTGTTTTCAGTTTTCATTCCATTTTTTCATATTTATTCTTTTTGAGTTTAATTTTTTTCTCTTTCGATTTTTGATTTCATTTTCTAGATTTTCAATTTTTTTAACTTTATTTTTATTTTATTTTCTTATTTTTAATTTTCTAGATTTTGATTTGAGATTTCATCATGTTTCTATACTGTTTGATTTTTCAATTTCAAATTTGTGATTCATTAGATTTTTTCATTTTTTTTGACAAAATTATGAAACAAACTTTAAATTAATTATAATTTCTATTTCATTGAATTTATGATTTCAATTTCAATTTATATTTCTTTTTGGTTTGATTTTTGAAAAAAAACTTACTATTGATTTAGTTTTGACTGATTTCCACTTCTATTGGGACTCAAAATAAGTTTTCGAGGACTGATCTCCATTAACTTTTGGACTGATTTTTAAGTTATTAACATTGATTTAGAGATGTAATCACTATTTTATTTTTGCAACTGACTAATACTTATTTAGCAAGTCATCACACAATTGAGAAGTCTTGTTTAAGAAAATATTTCAAGTAGGTTTTTAAACCTACTATTGGGAAGCTTTTCAAGAGTTAAAAAGAAACTCATACAAGTTTATGTTAAGGTGAGGTTAAGGTGATTACTTTTAGGTTTAATCATTAATTGTCTTATTAATTTCAACATAGCTTTAATCAACATCGATAAACTCGCCTTTGAGTCGAGTTTAAGAACTAAAATTATAGGTGTGAGTAAGAGCAACATTGATAACATGCAAATTAAACATGAAAATATATGATTATTAATATAAATTAAGGCATAAAACATTCCATTCCAATGCATGTTATCATATTTTTTTAGTGTTTATATATCATTCTATGAAAAAGTCATTATAATCTCAAAATGCATTAATTTGGGGTTAATTATGATAAATTAAGAATAGTATTTTTATAACCCATCTTTACTTGAGATTATAATTAGTTTTTAAGGCTAAATAATAAGAGAAATCATTTTATATACACATGTATTTTTCTAAGTTTTAAATCTAAAGAAAATGAGTGTGTTTTTTAAATATAAATTTATTCTCTTGTTACTTAATAAATTTGACTTTTTAGGATGAGAGATAATTTAATTTCTGATCTAGTGAAAAAATTTGAAATTAATTTTGAGTTATATTTTGAAGGATATGAATTTTCAAATTGTTAGGGATTTTTTCAGCATTATTTTTTGAATTTTTTTGAATTTAAAATTGATTTATTTGATTTAAATTCCTTAAAAGAATATTTTTTATTTTCGCATGCTGATGTGGCAGCTCACGTGGCGCAGAAAAAAAAGCACATCACCATGTGGTGGCTCATGGACACGCCACATGGCATCGCGTGTGCACGAGCGTGTGTGTGCACGTCTAGAGAGAGATAAGCATCCTTTTTCAAGATAATGCTATCTCCCTCTTAAGCGCGCACCTTATATACACGTTAGAATTAACTTGTTTTTAGTCATGTGGGACTATTTTCTTCTTTTAAGTGCGTAGGTGACATGGGAGCACGAGCAGCGTTCAATGCGCGTGCTGAAGATGAATCGTTGATCTTCACTTACTACGGGTACGCCGCGCAATCCTATTCGTCGGTAAATCATTTTCAAAATGATTTAATTTCCGCTGTCGACCTAAGGAGATATGAAAATTGAGATTAAAACAAATGAGACACATTTGGAACATCCAATCAAGATCAAACGGCGAGCGTTTTTATTGCGTTGCTTATATAGCACACGACGTGGCAAAATCTCGATGGTTCATCTACAATCCAATGGCCATGACTTAACTGTAACGATTTGCACTTCTGCATTTCGTCAGAGCTGTTGATCGAAGATCAAGCATTTCATTGGATAGTGATGCGCAATTTGCCCTATAAATTAAAATATTCTTCAACATTGTAAATCATTCTAGGGAAATTCAAGTAATCAAACTGTTTAGACACCAAACCCCTTGAATCTCTTGCCTCCATCCGCTTCAAGACTCATTTTCGATTCCACGGAGTGCTTGAAAGAGAGATTTCGTTGAGAGAATAGGAAGAAATTGGCTCGTGAAGATCAACGATCGTTTTTCGAATTCAGGAATGAAAAGCCTTTGATCCGGCAAATAATTGGATCAATTCGAGCGCAATCTTGGGTTAGAGATCATGTTTCATCCTAATCTTCCTTCGTCTAGCTTTAGATTTCAATTTTGAATCGTAATTTGTCAATTTTAATTTTCATTTTTTGTGATTTTCAATTTCAGAAATTTCTCTCTCATTCATTTGATGATTTCTTTGTGAATCTTGATCCAAATTCAGTGATTTTTGATTCCGTGGATTCGTTTTCAGGTCTTCATTCTAAAAATATATATTTCCCTAATTTCTCACCTTGATTCATTGTCCGATTTTATTGAATTTCAAAAGTTCATCAGAAATTACCCTAATTCTCCATAGAATCGACCCTTATTCACCATTATACTCCTTAATTCATGATTATTTGATAAAATTGGTGAGCTTGGTAATTATTTGGACTCTTGACCATGTGTTTTCAATAGCTACACAGTCTTGATTCGTCAAACATCAAGGGTAACTCTTAAGGAAAACATTACATAGTCCATACATCATATAGGCATATTAGGATCATCATCACAATCATAGATCCTCTAAGCCTATCTAGGTTTATTCTTCATATTATTAAGATATTCTTCATATTATTTACCTAGGGATAAAGCTATCCTTGGAAAGTGAAAGTTAACTTCAAAAAGTTAGAGCCAACTCAACTTGAAAATCATCTTGTGTGAGTTCCCTAGGACTTGGGGACGACTTAGATCACCCATATACAGTAGGTTGACTCTAGAAGAGTTTTTACTTACTCAGGGGGTAAGAAGGAGATTCTTTGGTGAATTGGTGCTAGACTGAGGACAAGTCTAAGGAGTTGATTAAATGGTCAACTCAAGGTGTATTTGTTGTTTACCTTGAATGATCATGTAGAACATGTGTGAGCCACCTAATTTAAGTGTGTGTTGATTAGTGATGAGGCCTGATGATTTCAAAGAGGAAGGCTAGCTCAAAAGAGGGTAGGGAATGGCACATAAATCTCTGAGAGTTGGCTCATGCAAGATGGGACGAGGGGTAGTGTGTTGAAGAATAACGCTGAATTAAGGTCACTAACCAAGAGTGTGAGCGGGTAAGGTCATAAGTTCATCTTTAGACTTTGATCTAACTAACTCAACTAGTTAGTAATTGTTATTGGGGAACTAACAAGACAATAAGAGACTCTAAGGTGACTATCTCCTCCTTGGATTAGCAGTGAAGTTTGGATACCCTATGCAATATTTGAAAAATCTAGTTTACGAGTGGTCAAAGGAATCGAGATCCTTACGAGAAGCCATCGCCATCACTTTCCGTCACGTATCAGGTAATCCTCCTATTCATCTTTGTGATTAAGTTCAAGATTCTAAATCGTAAGTCCAACACTTCTTTCATTTTCGTCACTACTTCAACCGTCACCTCCATTCCTCATTGCCATCATTCCTGTCACTTTTAATTCCCGTAACGCCCTACTGTATTTAATATCTCCATATCTCTCTTCTCTATTAACCCACTCTTCGATACTCTCCCTTTTATATTATCTCTCCATTCAATATTAGTATTACCTCTTATCTACTCTCATTTCTATCACTCTACTCTTTCTTTCTGCTATTAATTATCCACCTAATATTCCTCTGTCAGAAGTACCTTCTTCCACTTATTTACTACTCATAAGTAAATTCCTTCTCACATTTATTCTGAACCCCCCCTCCCTTCTATTACTAACGCATTATCCTAATATCTTCCATTACACCCACCTCCTATTTTTGCAACTATTCTGCACTAATTTCCATCATTATAAAGAGAGTGTTTCCTTGTGGTATCAATTCATAGGTCCTCCCCATATTTGTAGGAATATTATTAATTTTAGAAATATCCTACATCAGAATTTCAGAAATTGTGTTGAAGAAAAAAAAGGTGAAGTTGGCTGATGTGCTCACCAATATCATCTAGCAATATCCATAGACCTTTGTGTGTGGCCCTCTAGCTCCATATATCTCTCTAGTTAATAACTCTCTAGATCCAATAACACCTTATTGGTCAACCTTTTTTAATAATCTACATTGATATATAGATTAATTAATCGAGGATCGATTTATCCCCATGAATTGGTTGAGTTTCCTGTCCCCTGGGTACCAGGCTACACCGGCTGGGAGATATGGAGTTGATAACAGGTAATTTTATACATTAAGATAATGCATTTAATGTACTTTTTCTTAAAAATATAATCATAAATGTATGCATTTAATGCACTTTAATCAAAATATGATTTAAAATTATGCAATTAATTATTCTTATGTATAAAAAGAGATTCTTGATTTTCATGAGTTAATAATATTTATGAACATTTAATGACATTTATTCATCAAGAATATAATCTTTTTAATTATAAAATCAAATTTCCATTTATTTCTCAATTAAAATGCATATTATTAATATGACACTATTTATAAATACATTTTTCCTTGAGCTTTATTGAATAAAGTAATTTTTGTGAGGAAGTTGATATTTTTCTGAATGTTTTTAGAATTTTTAAGAATTTTTTTTGGCATTAAAATCATTAAAACGAATTTTTTTATAAAGAGAAAAAAGTGAAGCTCTCTCCCGCGATCTCTCTCTCTCTCTCCTCTCTCTCTCGCGCATGCCTCTCTCCCTCTCGCATGCCTCTCTCTATCTCTCTCTCTCGCACGTGCCTCTGTCCCACTTTCTCCCTCTGTTCTCGTCCCCCCTCTCGCGGTTCTCTCGCGGGAGGACCTCTCTACCTGATCTCTTCTCTCTCTCATTGCGTGTGCGAGCTCGCGTGAGGAGGGGGAGATTCCTTCCCTACCCCCTCTCCTTTCTCACTTCTTCCTTCTCTCCTGCACGTGCGCGTGTGCGCGGGTAAGGGGGACGAGGAGGAAAATTCTTTCCTTTCCTCCTCGCATCCTATCCCTTTTCTCTCTCATGCGCGACGCAATTCTCTTCCGTCCCGCATTAGCTTCATTGTTCTCCTCCCCCGCTCTCGTACGCGTGCGCGTACGCATAGTGGGGAGAGGGAAATTTTTTTACCACAGCTCCCGCTTCCTTCTGCGCGCGCGTGCACGTGTAAGGGAGACGAGGAGATCTCGCCTCCTCTTCTCCTCCCCTCTCCGTCTCTACCTCTTTCTTCTTTCCCTTTCTCTTTCTTCTTCCCTTCTTCTCTCGCTCGCCTCTCCTTCTCTCGCAACGAAAAAAATTCCGTCGCAAGGAGAGGCGCACGTCCGCAGCCACGCCTCATCGTCTCCTCTTCCTTCTCCTCCTTTCTTCCCTCTCTTCCTCCTCATCTGCCCTCACCGTCTCCGTCATCTGCAAGTCCTGAGAAGAGATTTTGAGATCTTGTCCATGGGCAATGATGAATGAGTTGTTGATTGCTTGATTTCACTGGGGAACTCTCAAAGCTAGTCACAAAGATTAGAAGTTTGGAGAACGACTGACAAAAGCTGGTGTTGTACCTAGGTTTCTGAGACCTCCGTTGAAAAGTTCAACAGAATTGTCTTATTCTGGAGCAATTTGGGGATTGGGATCTCGTAATCTAGAGAAGTTTGAATCCTTGAGAGTTGAAGAGAAAAATTCAAGATCGACAAGGAACATGCTCTTCTTGCATCTTTCACCATCAAGAAGAGCCCCAGAGCACCTCCGCTTCCAGCTGCACCACATTTGGGTTCCCGGAGACCAGCCCCGATGAGATAATACTGCGGAGTCTCCCGAATGTCCTGACCATCAGGGCTACAACTCTGGGGGCATCGCAACTTAAGACGAATCCTATCACAGGAAACAAAGAGAACTTCTGCTATAATCAAGCATCGGCGCAACAGTTTAAAGGCATGAAACCTAAACAAGAGCAAACAACAAAAAGATGAAACAGCTTAAAGGAAACTCGTCGCCCTCCTTTCCCGTACCATCTTCTGACAGGGCGGTTCATCTTCTGACGCCCGCGCCAGCTCGTGTTTTTGCCACCGTCTCTGGCATTGCATGGCTGCCTTCGGCATTAGACTGTTAGTCCGTTATCACCGACCATTTTGCCGTTCCCATCAATTCCCATTGGGTATAGAGAACTCCGTAGAGCACGGCCATAAAGTGCCAGAAATGATCAGGATCCCCGGTGATATCTCCTCCTTAAGAGGGCAAGGACACATCGGCCGGTGCGAGTTGTCGGATGCGGATTCATCTCGACACTCGAGCGTTCGACGAAATGCCTGCGTAAAGTTTGTTTTTCAGTTTTGTTTTCTCTCTCCTCTCTGAGTGAAGCGATCTCTTGCGTTATAATCGTGACCGTTCGTCATGAGTTTTAACGGCTGAGATCTGCCAGCTCAGAGAAGCTGGCAGTAACGGCCGGTCGCACAAGGTGATCGACCTGTGGGTATAAGACCGAGTGGTGAACCTCAGCAGTGTGTGCGATCGTTCTTGTTTCTTTCCCTCGCAGTAGAAGTTTGTTTTCTCTTGTCTCTCCATCTCTTTCTTGAGTGTTTGTGAGGTTCCGAAGAATAGTGAAGTTAGATTCTACAAGAGTTTTCCCTTGCGAGTTGTTAACCTGCTCAATATTCCTTAGGGGTAATAGTCTGGAAACCCCCAATGTTTGGGTTTTGTCCTCTTTTCACCCCAAAGTTTGGAAACAGCCGCCTCCACCCCAATGTTTGGGTTTTGTCCTCTTTTCACCCCGACACTTCTATCGCGCAGAGCTGGCAGCAATGTGGACGCCACGGCAGCAGCTGACCGGACGCGGAAGCCACGTCGCTGCCATGTCAGCACAGGGCAAAACATGTTGGTGTCCACGACATGGCAGCGACGTGGCTTCCGCGTCGCAAGCTCCTCCTGTACCGAGGGCTTGCCCCAATTCTTATGTCCTCTCGCTTATCCGCTTCCGTCGCTGTCTCGCCGCCTTGCTCATTACCGTTGGTTCCTCTTCCCCTCTAGCCGGGAAGAGAAAATTAACAAAAAAATGTCATTTTTTCATGAGTTTCAAGTCATGAACGATCCGGATTTTAAGCCAAAGATTTTGCAGTACCTTCTCCATCATATACTTGACGACTACCTTCTTCTCACCAGCCTCGTATATGTTGCGTTGCGATAGAATCTGGTGGAGAGAGAGAGAGAGAGAGAGAGGAGAGAAAGAGGGCGACGGAGATGGAAGAGAGAGCATGAGTCTAGCAAGATCTTTGACCTTTGTCAAGAGAGATTTAAAATAGTAAACTCCATAAGGGTATCACCTGAGATTCCACGCTCGCACAGACTCCATATATTCCCCAGTTCCTTGTGTAATTATTGTACAGATGGACCTTCCCGAAACGAACTCTAGGATGGCGCTGCCTCGTTCCTTCAAAGAAACAATGATGAATCGTCACTCTGATGCATCGATCCTCCACGTTCAAATGATCAGCTCCGATTAGCATCACCTTGTTGTGCGCTGAAAATTTGCATCTGCGAATTGCTTACATTTACACGACCTTTTCAATCCTGATGGTAAAAAATAGTAGCCGTCACCTCAAAACAGTAATATCGGTGCTTCCTCGCGTTATGTCTATTAATCCGTCATCGTATTCCCGCAGGCTACACCTATCAATCCAGATATTCTTAGACCCGTCCTTAATTTTGATGGCGTCGATGTCATGTCCTCTCCCACCTTCAAACTCCAAGTTGAAGAGGATAACGTGCTCGCATTTTCTCAGATGCAGACCGTTTCCGATTATCTTGATTCTCTGCCCTCTTCCGTCAATTGATTTGTATGAAGATACTCTTAACGGTGAAGTTAGTTCAATAGTTCCGGAGATATCGAAGACGATCCACCGCGGATCAACAACTTCGCAGGCTTCACGAAGCGACCCAACCCCGTCTTCTGTGAAATTCATCATCCTATAAAATTTTCCTGAAGAAAATAAACGCTTTTTAGTGCATGGGAAGAGATGGGTACCAAAGAGAGTGGTGACGTGATAAACAGGACCATGAAGTCCGCCGACGGCGAACTGACCGAAACCTTCGGCCTTTCCAACGAGAGCTCGTAAGGTTACGTCAGCATCAGCGTAAGGTGCCAAGGACGCCATCCGTCTCCTTGACGGATCGTGAAGGAGAGAGATCTTGGGGGTGAGTAGGCTTTGCGTCCTGCAAGGTTGGCTTTTATAGGATTCCCTGGCGACTTAGCGACGTTACTTCCCTTGTTTGCCCGTTACAGGCAGCTTCAACTGGATCCTCTCGCGACTAACGTAAAACCATAGTTGTTTCAGCGCGTTGGAATCCAGTTTTAGGGTTTGGGATTGAGTTCAATTGTAACGACATCGAATAGCTATCTACCTCGAGGGCAACCTTCAAGACGAAAAGACGAAAAGACGTGATGCCAAAGATTTTTGCAGTGGAACATTAGGTCAAATCTATTCCATCAAAGCGATATTCCTTGCTCAAGTGACGTAGGATGTCCTGCATGATCTACTAATAAGTCAATCTGGATTCTGGGGGCCACGGAAAAACCGTACCACCTGCCTCATGAATCGTTCAGCTGCACGCTCCCGTTCTGCTTCACGCTCCCTCTCGCTGCCGCTCCGCTCCGCTATCCTCTCTCCCCGACCTACATGTTTTGCTCTATGCTGACATGGCAGCGACGTGGGTTCCGCGTCCGGTCAGCTGCTGTCGTGGCATCCACGTCGCTGCCAGCTCCGCGCGATAGAAGCGTCGGGGTGAAAAGAGGACAAAACCCAAACATTGTGGTGGAGGCGGCTGTTTCCAAACTTTGGGGTGAAAAGAGGACAAAACCCAAACATTGGGGGTTTCCAGACTATTACCCCTATTCCTTATGGACACCCTGAGGGTCCCCGCCTTTTTCCAGCCTGGGAGTTTGTCAGGGTTTGCAGGAATCACAGGTGCTCGTGTAAGGCATTGGTAAGCGCGATGACCTTTGCGATGAGAGTTAATTGACGGGATTGCCCCTATTGTCTGCGGTAACCGGGAGTCGGGAAAGAGGAATAGAACCCTCAACATGTGGCAAGGTTCTTTCGGAGGAGAGTTGGGAGCGCTAGGGTAGGACTGTGGCTGCGGCGAGGGAAAGGAGGGTGGTGATTGCACAGCGATACTTTTGTGAGATTGGTGCTCATAGTCACCTCTACCGCCACGGCCTTGCTCACTGCCACCATAGGGATAGTGCCTTCCTCCGCTATAGCATTCTTTTCCTCTGTTTATGGGCGCAATAGAGCACGCAAGTGAAAGTATATTCCTCAAGTGAAAGTATATCTCTCTCCATCCCCGCATCGCCTCTACCGTCTCCGCGACCTCCAGCACTATGTCATTGACGTCGCCCTCCGCTTTCAAGGATGTTTCCTCCACCATGCTGCCGAAAACGTTGATTCCCTAGAGAACCCTTCAGCCTTCGGTATTTCTTGTGTTGCCATTCGCCTCTTCTTCCTTCTGTTCTTTGCCTTTCCATGTCCAGGCTTCTGTTTTCAAGCCCTCGTGACCGCGCCAGCCCCTCTCCGCCCCACCGAACTCCTCACCGCTCACAGAAATCCCAGCACGCAGAGCCCTCGCCACGAGGAGTCCTCACCACTTAGGTTGTCCCAGGGTCGTAGCCACGCAGATGATTGCGCAAGGAACGATCGTAACCAGGAGGAAGATCAAGATTTGAAAGGACTAAGGAATGAAACTTGTATTACAAGGAAACAAAAAGCGAAATGCTCAGAAACACAAAATCTTAGTCGTAAGTGACTTCTTTTACCCAGGGCATCAAACTCTTGATTAAGGTTTATCCGTAAAAAATTTTTGCCATGAACATTCATTTGATCCTTTTATTGAATGCTGATGAGTCAAACCAGATGTAGACTATATCAAGGATATGTAGGACTGAGTGTCAACTCGCGGCCTGATGGCCGCGAGTCTTCTGAGGCAGCTGAACCAAATCGATGGGAGACTTTTGCGGCAGCTTGTTCAAAACAGAGATATCTTAGTATGCATTATAATGAGGCATAACTATACAAAATGAGCCTCGTATCTATCACATAGATATTAGGATTAAACCTAGATTAGGATTCAATCTAGATTAGGATTCAATCTAGATTAGGATTAAACATAGATTATAGTTACGCATTATCATTCTTATACTCTATATATATCCAGATGCATCTGTAACCATTCAACGATTTAATAAAAGAAGCTTTACGCTCATTTCACGTATCTCTCTCTCCCTCTGGCTTCTCTTCTTCTTCCTCATCTTCTTCCTCAAGTTCTTGAAATCTTTCAAACTGTTGAGTTTCCAAATAGTCATATTTTGAACCCTAACCACCTATATAATCTCTTCTACACGAGATGCGGCTCCATCTGCTACGTTGCCCATCTTCTTATCTTTGGACTCATCTCCCTCTATTTTATGTCATTACTGATTTTATCTTGATCTTGAGCTGCCGCCAATCTTCTTTCTCTACTTTCTCTTAGATCCCATCTCTGGCGCACCTCACATTCCACAGGTCATTGTATTGTTAATTTTAATTTCTAATTTCTGTTTTAGGAGCCAGTTAAGGCCCAATCTTGAATGAATGAAGTACCCTACCTCTGTCTCTTGCCTAATGCTCAAAATTTGACACTGAGAACTAATATAGTTTCCTAAAATTTTATCCAACCCGTGCTGGTGCTTTTGGCTGCTTGAGACCAACTGAAGTCAAATGCATCAAATCTCATGACAAGTGATGATAAAAGGAAGACAAGGAATATTGATCCAATCCAAGTAAGTTTTCAAGTAGTATATTTCCAGTTCACGGTGCTTCTTCAATCCATTATGGAAATTTTTTGAGTTCTTTTCATAATTTCTATGGCCTTGAATTTTTCCATTTAAAGTTATTTACGTGTATGTGGGCTTCTTAGTGCTTTCCTTTTGAGTGATTTCACCATTTTTGGTTGTTAAACCTTTTTTGTGATGAAGCTAAATAGTGTTCTCATGGAAGCTGATCAGGATCTTGTGTTTGAATTGGCATCAATGTCATCTCACTCTATTATTTCTTGTAAAGGGTCCGCTTGTGGGACACTTATCTTTTTATCTCTAGATCCTTCTTGAATCGTCTTGTAACCCAAAGTAAGATTGAACGAATGCTTGTTTCATCTTCTCTGGTGTTTCTTTCTCTCAATGAGACCTCTTGCAAAATCATCATCAGTGGAGATTCATCAAGAATGTCTTTAAAATCACCAGAGATGATATTGTTAGTATCCCTATTTACAGCTTGAATTCTTTTCTTATGTTGTGTTATTCAGTCATTCTTGATCCATATCCTTCCTTTAAAAATTTTCAAAAATTTCTATTGGAATACCTATGAAAATATTCTAATTTCTTATAGTTTTATATTTGTCCAAACTTTTGACTGCCCTACCTATAGAAGAATTTTCTCTTTAAGTTTTGGTCAGTTGAAAGTTTTTATCTATAGAATTATGCCATGAAAGATTTATTTAGTAGCATTCCTGAATTCAAAATGAGCTCTTCATTCTTCACTAGTGTTTAAAATTCTCTCCAGGGAGCGATACTTCTTACCACCTTTCATCTGATTAATTAACATACTTCCCCGATCTTGATTTTCAGAACAAGAAATTATAAAATCTGGTATATTAGGGTATGATGCAGAAGAAGAAATTATATTTCTCTTTATCTGCCATGAAAGAGTCTGATGTACTGAAATTTTATCAAGACAGTATAGAGGTAAATGCATTGTCCAACAGAAGCAAGTAGAAGATCCTTCATGAAGCCTCCAGAAGAATTGCACCTCTCCTTCTCAGTTCACTCCTCTCTCCTAGGGCTACCATAAGCAGGGAGTGATGCTTGACCAAACATAACCACCTACTCATTATTCTCGCTATTGAAAGTGTCGACCCCACTTCCAATTTTAGCAACTTCTTTCTTTTATCGAGTAACATCCCTTGAAAGTGAATCTTGAGTTTTTTTTAAGCACTTAATTCTGATAAGTACTTGAATCAGGTCTGCATCCTCTAGACTATCCTCTACTGCCTTGTTCTTCTGATTCCTACTCAAGGAGATGACTAGAGGGATTGTATCACCTCATAGTCCATGAGTAAACATTGATGCAATCCCTCAAGCAACTACAGGAATTACTTGACATCGCAGAAGCCGCACGCTGGTTTACATTACCTTGAGTATGCCTTCAAAAGAAAGGGATGAGTAATTTAGAATTGGGGTCTTTCTTTGTAACTCACTCATTCCCTTTCTTTCCTAGGGCCCATTGTGGTACTTGTTCAAGCCCGTGTTCCTTTTCATCTCATCTCTCTCAGAATAGATCCTGCAAAACTTCCTTGGGTCCTTTCATTTGGAATCAATTTCTCTTCAAGTATTCCTAATTTTTTTTCATAATTCTTGTCTGGTTGTATATTCCACAATAATTGACTATGGATCTTGTGTTCTTTCATGTTATTTTTTATATACTACTTGTATTCTGTTTGAGGAAGAAATTGATAAGATCCCATAGCTCACTGTAAGGTTATTTTTTCATTTCTTTCTTTAAGGGTATTGTTAAATAGCAATGCATAACATGAATAAGATTCTTGCTATTCTTTCATCTTGCTGTGGAACTAGGGGTATAAGCTCTCTTGGAGGATTGACTCCAATCAATATTCAAACTTGTTTATCAAGGACTATTTGCACTCATTTTTTCACTGACTCGAGTCAAAATGAGAGCAGATGATATGCACGCTCCAATTGTAGGGAAAATGTTTATGAATTTCTATGTTATTTCCATTTTTTATTGTTCCATCATGAAAACTAAACGTAATTCTCCTAGTTTTTCACACTTTTTCTAGCGTTCTTATGGAGTCGAATGTAGTGCACTGGATATTACCACCGAACATATCTTAAATTGTTTTCATCGGTAAAGGTATAATGAATTTTACTTTGAATGTAGTTGCCTAGATTTTATTTGTATTTTAATTTCTTTTCAGATGTGATAGTCTTCCTTTCCAGGTTGATCTGCTGCTTGGGAATGTCTTTTCTGACTTGGAGCATGTTAGCAATGCAGTATCAGTCTGTGACCAGCTGTTACTGTTTTTTTCATTAGTTGTCTATATAATATTTCCAAGGATCTAATGTATTTGTGAGTCGATGGCTGGAGTTTGTGTGTGGTAGGTAGCTGAACTTTTCACTGGGAATCAGGATTATTCTAAAAAGATTGTGGGATGGATAGTTGAGAGAACAACAAGAAACTCTTAGTCTCTTGGTCCTACTTCCATTTCTCTTCCCTTCAGTGGGCCTAGGGAACATTTATGGGCTTCAGTTCAGTGGATGGCCAGCTCACGAGATCTCTAAGTTAAAGGCCCGTCTGAGTGTTTGTGACCATCAGCTGTTAACCATCTGTCTGTTCAATGTCCATTCAAGGTGTCTGCCGCTTCCATCTCATAAAGACCTCCTGTGGTATGTATACATCTAAAATATGTTTTATTGAAAAAAAAAGAGGAAAAGATGGAAGAGAGGCTCGTAGCGGCAGTAGGAGGTGGTGATGGTGGGAATTCTCTCTTTCTTTCTCTCTCTATCCATCTTTCCATCCACCTATACACCCTCTGCCCATCCATCCATCTCATTTATCCATCCATCGATCTTTATCTCTAAATGGACACCCAGATAGTAGATCTGATAATCACATAACATGAAAGTGAAAAGGAATCTGTCACTCGCAAGGTGTGTAATTGGTATGTTAGAGCTAACCCTCAAACTCTGTCAAACATGCAAGCACAACCTAAAACTCGGATCCCTATCTGTGACCCTCATGTTCTTCTCTGCTGTCTCAAGCATAACTGATTGTGACAAGAGAGAGAGAGAGAGAGTAGATTTGACAAATTTCTTTTCTGCTTATACCCAGGGTTTAAAGTGGTTTAAGCAGAAGTTTTTGCTGATGGGTATGAATGGGATGCAGTTCCCATAAGGCCTGTTCCCTGAGTATTCATTTTATTATGTATACATTTAATTATTGATCTTTGATTTTCCACTCAGAAGAATGCCCTTTGGCTAATTGTTTTATTTTTGTGTTCCTTCTACAGGAAATAATTTTGAAGGAGAATGGTGACAAGTGCGATGCTGAAAGGATGTTCATCTAATTGAGTTTTATCACAATGCCATCATCCTGTTAGTGATAAATATTGCTTGATAATTATTGAGGATAATAAAATCCCCATTGAATTGCCTAAATATAATTTGATATTTTAATGGATTATCTTTTGAAAAACTACTTTTGATATCTTTCAATGTTCTTCCCTCTTGCAGGCAAGATTCTTCGCCCCAAGAAATATCAAGTTATTGTTTGATGGGTATTAAAGAAAATTATGAACGAAATCAATCATTTTGGCATGGATGATCATCTTCTATATCATTTTGTGTTGAGGTTTCTGCCATCATCATTTATTTATTTTATTTAGTGACAAAACATTTATTGTAGTCCAAGACATATTGAAGATATTTAGTTTCCAAAGATTGAAAAGACAGATGGCATTGATTTTATCAGTTGAGTCTATGACTTTCAATTACATCATGTCTCTATAGATATACGAAGTAGTTATTGTAAGGACCTTATTAGTCTGATCACCATATGATTAGATGAATAAAGCATTTATTGATCGAATGTTCTATCTGATATATATTAGAAATTGATTTTTTTGTCTAGCTTATCAGTACCAAAGTGTCATTCTTTCCCCCGATGTCTGTTACTTATTTTACAAATGCATGCTAATTAGGAGATTGATTGTAATGGAAATCCTTGGTTTGTTATGAAAATGAAGCAAAAATCAACAAAAACTCATTAGTAACATGATTTTATTTTATAATGTCTAGCATTATCACTTGGTCATTGGCGAGGGTGATTGATCAAGTATAAATGGCCAAAGACATATCATTGAATAGATATTATCAGGGCAATGGTCCTATACTCTTCCTTGGGTAAAAATAGGGTAGGTCTTGTTAGGTTATAAAGACATGTCTGTTCCTCTTGAATGTGAATCTCTTGGATCATCTTTCATCCAATATCATCATTATTTCCATGTTTTGTGTCAACCAGGAAACAATTTCAATGAATTATTCTTATCAGGGTGTAGTCCTATCATGTTCATAGTGAATTGAAGTCCTCTCATGTTCACAAGTCATTTGTGATTCTCATTAGTGGGCAACAGTTTTAATGAGATAAACTTTAACCTGAAAAGAATTGCACAATCCTCCAACTTTTCATGTTTTTAATATGTAAAAGGTGAGATTGGATTTCACAAGTATTTTACTATTGACTAGATAATCTATTCATTAAAAATAGTTACTAAACATCATATTTGCATTTCTACGTTAATATTTCTCATTAAATTAAATTTTATATCCTTGACCTTTAATAGTTGAGTCCCAACCGACACCAAGCTTGAATTTTTAGAAAATCTCAATTTCTATACTAAAATTTTTTTACTGAAGTTTACATGGCAAGAACTTTGCAAATCAAATGTCAGAGATTGGTTGCAAAAGTCTATTTATGTAACACAATTAGGATTGTTTGACTAGATTTACCCAAACAATGGAGCTGAAAGGTTAACTAAAATTGTTCTAGGTTAAGAAGCGAAGAAAGGTTAACTGAGATGAAAGAGGAGGTGGACTACTTTGTACAAACTTTTACGTTTTTTAACCTTATATGGACATGCTACTCTTCTAAGCTACATTTAAGGATCTCCAAAACCGTACTGGACTCTCGAAAACCGAACCGACACCGGCGGTGGCAAAAAAAAGTCAAACTGAAAGCTTCGGTTCGGTTTCGGTTTTCGCTTCCGGTGTCACCGGAAGCTTTCGGTTTCACTGTTTTCCCGCGCGAGATAGAATTTCTTCCCCGCGAGAGATAGAATCTCTTCCCCGCGTGAGGGAGATAGAGGGAGAGAAAGAGGGGAAGCGGGAGGGGGAGTGACAGAATTTAATGCAGGAAAGTAACACAGCGGGGAGAGAGAGAGGGGAGGGAGGGCAGGAGAGAGAGAGGGAGGTAGGGAGGGCAGGAGAAAGAGAGAGAGGGAGGGAGGAGAGAGAGAGAGAGGGAGGCGAGAGAGAGAGGGAGGGAGGGCGGGAGAGAGAGAGGGCGAGCGAGAGAGAGGGCGAGAGAGAGAGGAGGGAGGGCGGGAGAGAGGGAGGGAGGGTGGGAGAGAGGGAGGGAGGGAGAACGGGAGAGAGGGAGGGAGGGAGGGAGGGAGGGAGGGAGGGCGGGGAGAGAGAGGGGGGAGGGGGGAGAGAGGAGGGTAGGGGCGGGAGAGAGGGAGGGAGGGAGAGAGAGGGAGGGAGGGCAGGGCGGGAGAGAGAGAGCGAGGGAGGGCGGGAGAGACGAAGAAAGGGAGGGAGGGCAGGAGAGAGAGAGGGCGGGAGAGAGAGAGGGAGGGTCGGAGGGAGGGAGAGAGGGAGGGAGGGAGGGCGGGAGAGAGAGAGGGAGGGAGGGAGGGAGTGTGGGAGAGAGAGGGAGTGAGGGAGGGCGGGAGAGAGAGAGGGAGGGAGGGAGGGAGGGAGAGAGAGATAGAGAGAGTGAGAGATGGAGGGAGGGAGGGAGAAAGATAGAGAGAGAGAGAGAGAGATAATTTTGTTATTTAAAGTTTTGAGAGATGATTATCTAGAACTAAATTGTTTCTATTATTTCTTTAAATATTTTTAAAAGTTGAAATTTATAAATTTATGATTTTTATTTTTAATTTTTGATATATTGTATATTTGTTGTTGCGAAGTGTTAATTTATTATCATTCTTTTGTGAAACATATATTTTTATATTTACATATTATGGAGTCATAAAATCCTTACACAATTTATTTTCATTTCAAATGACAAATCACCGAAAGTATAGGTTTCACCGAACCGACACCGGACAATATCGTCACCGACACCGAACCGAAGTTAGGTATAGGTTTAGGTTTTCACAAAAAACCGGTACCGACACCGGTACCAGAGAACCTTAGCTATATTTTTACAGTTTGAGAGAGAGAGAAAGTGGCATAGAGGTTGAGGTGGAGGGAGAAGAGATGAGCCTTGAAAACCCTCTGGATATGAACATTCGGAACTGCATAGGTGATTCCCGTCACCAATTTTTATCTGGGCAATATTTCTCTCTCCTCTTCTTCTCTGCCCGTCTCTTTCTTTTCTGAATTTTATTTTTTGACATGGACTCCAGTTCTCCTTCCCAGCGCTGTAGGAATAAGATTGAGAGGTATGGATTGACTGCTGAAACAAGAACATTTCTCTCCATCTCAGCCAGACGGTTTTTTTTTTCAATGGATTCCTTTGACTGAGATACTCTTGTCAACATCTTATAGCGTGTCCACTTCTTCATTTTGAGGAAATTCTATGATTTTGTATAACATCTGGTTGGTTTATACCTTATAATAATATTATTTTTCTTATCTGGGAGATTCAGATGATTTTCTTTTTCGGTTTGGAGAAAATTCTTACAATTGGTGAGAGTCAAGGAGTTAAGATAGATCCATTCAAGGTTTTTTTCAAGATCAAAAGCTACGATCTGTCCATACTTTTTGCAAATGGTTTCTTTCTTTTACGAAATTGAGCTGGAAAGAGATTAACAATCATTTCCTTAGAATAGATAGATAGAGAGAGGGAGGGAGAGAAAGAAAGGAGTTTGCATGAATTTGGAAGCTCTTAAATGTTTATCCTACGATTATGATTCACTGTCACCAGCCAAGCAAAATTTATAAGTTATCCCTTCCTGGATGAGATATTTATTTTGTTAGAATGAATAGCATCCTATTGTTAGTTTCTACTCTCATGCATGTATTTGAAAAGGAGAAGGGAGAGAGATATTGGTTTTTCATGATTTGTAAGCTCCATCTTTTTCAATGTTGGCTGACAATGATCTCTCGACATTTCACTGCAACAGTGATCATCTGATGGAGAGTTATCTCAAAACTTGAACACAAGGGTTCCAAGTGAACCTAGATATAACTTAAGGAAGAGATCTCAGTCTCAACAACAACAAGACACTATCCTCCTCCTTGTTCACCAATTTGAGAAACTATCCATTCACTAAATGAATGGAGAAGACCTCTCTAAATGTTGAAAGAGAGTGTAGATCCTAAGGGAATTATCTTCCCTCCTCTTCCACTTATACACTGATCTAAAGATTGACTTGGTCAAAAGAAAATTAACTCTTATCCTTAGATACTTAGAATCCCTTGAATGGACCAAGTCAACCACCTTTTACCTTGATATAGGTTCCTAATTATCCAAACCATATCCACTATATCATAGGTACCTTGTATAGTTATGAATACTGATCTCAAGAAACAATAGTAGGAACATCTTTGATTTCCAATTCTTTCTTTCTTTGAAAACCTCCCTTAGATAGAATTTAGGAAAGATCTAATTATCAGTACTTATGGAAGCATTGCCATCGGATTCTACTTCAAGTCAAGCACCCATGCAAGAAGATTCCAAAGTCAAAGCTGATCAAGCATTTATATGTCAATAATCAGCATAAAGATGAGATATCTACAGCCATTGAATTATGACAAAAGCTGAAGCATGAGCAACATGAATGAAGATTATCAAGCTCACGGTTGGTAAAGTTTATGAAGAGCCTTTACCAGTTGAAAATCAAGCTGAGGAGAATTACCATCAAGAAAGATCATCTCAGGAGCAAAGAAGATAAATAAAGCCTACCATGAAGAACTCGAGGGAAGAAGCTAACAAGGAGTATTACCACCCATGTAATCAAGACCATCGCGATCCTCCAAGGTCATCTCCAGGACAACAGGATTTTAAATGAGGAATATTGCAAGAGTAATAAAAACACGTGAAGCTTCCTCAAAAATGAAACGTTGAATAAACGTGAAGCCCTCCTCGACAGCACTGTTATTGTCTTCCACGGGATTTAACTATCCTAACAGAAAGCAGCATGATCGACAGCTAACCACACGGAAATACAAGTCAATTCCGACGACGGGAACGTCATCAAATCTAACTAGTTCCGCAGGAGTTCTAACTCCCCTTCGCTCACCCCACTGGTCCACTCGACGTCAACAAACTGAACCATTGTCACGCGAACACACAAGAAGACGACACTCGACGAGATTTGAAGACAAGGATAGAAATCGAATCATCGTCCGTCGGAACCTTGTCACCAAATGCGCTCGGGTCGCCTGCTACCTTCTATCACTCGCGACTGCAATGAATTTTCCGTGAAGTCAAGATTCATGAACAGAGGTTTCACGACTACGAGCCATCAAATAAAGGTCGTCTGCGTCACTCACTGATCACATCAAGGAAATTCAAGCGTCGGAAAGTCAAACCGAGCTTGTTACCCCAGTATGCGCGAAACAACGTCTTGACCTTCGCGACGATAATTCGAGACTCCAGGAAAGACTCTCGGTAATATCTCGATGATGCTCTCGGCGATATCTCGAAGACGCTCTCGGCGATCATTCTACATCTCACTGTCTTACCAAGATCGGAATAATGAGACGACAATAGACCACCCACGGAAGAGTACATAACCGTCCTGAGTTCACGGAATCGAGGGATAAAACATGTATTCCGTCGGAGCATTCACGAAGTTCCACCACGTGAAATCTCCGTCAAATGAAGATACGTAACCGCCTTAACTACCTCTATTTTCGAGACATCTCTTCATCCCTACCTTTCTATTTCTCTAGTCTATAAAAGGGACGGATGTAAAAGACAAGAGGGAGTTGTTATTGAAATGAATTTCTTCCTTTTGGAAGTTATGTGTTCGTGTGTTCTCGTGCCTCTCCCGTAAACCTCCTCTCTGAGATTCTACCTCCCTTTCCTTTTCTCCCTCCCCTTCTGTCCTCTTTCACCCATTTCAAGTCCGACGCATTATGAAGATAACCTGGGTCAGTTGGAGAAATCCGAAGGCATCGTCTTCATCGTCCTGATCAGGTAATCATTCTCTCCATTCCGTGTTTAATAGTTCTCCGATAATCGTCCGTAAGTCCAACGTTGACCGGTAAAACTTCTACCGATTTCTGTCGCATTTCCGTTTTTCTGAGAACTACATTAAATATTCTACCTACGCATTACTTCTATATTACTGTCTATTCCCATCTTATCTATTCTACCCTCTATCGTATTCTATCTCTTCTATAATAGCTATTCTTATCACCCTTTCAATCCATTTCATTATCCTCGAACTCTCTAAACGCATTATCCATTCTTATTCTCTGTATTACATATATAATATCTTCTACCAATAAACTGAATTCTCTCTTACCCATTATTCTCCTCTTCACAATCTCCTATCATTTTCAGAAATATTCCCTACCATTTCCCCTCTGAATTATAAAATATTATTCTACTTCTTCTCTTCCTAGACATAATCATATCTATTTTAAATTATCTTTCCTATATTATTCTCACTGATATCATTTCATAGGTCCTCCATTAGATTGTAGGATTATTATATAATTAAGTCAATAGAAGTTCATATCATATTTCATTCACCTCTTCATTACATACACACACTCACATTCTCACCTCACACTCACCGTCTTTCTAAAATATCCAACATCATCATCATATTCATAGTGATGAATCTTGAGGCTCAATGATGATCGAGCTTTCTTAATGCCACATGCTATGTTTTATGTTGAGTAAATCTAATATTGGAGGGGGACCCACTAAATTGGATTGCCTGGCGGCCCACTATCAGCCATTTGCGGTTACTGCACTTCGCAATAATTGGTGATTGGAACAATGGCGATCATCATCAGATCCCTTAACTCTACTCCCTAGAGCCTCTCTCTCTTGCCTATGATGGGTAGTGATCAGAAGTCAGGTCACATTTTGGACAGAGCCATGACCCATTAGGATCATTGGAAATTGTGTTATGTTAGTTTTACATACAGCTTCTCAAACTGAGAGATGATTGTTTAATGGATGCTCTCTCTCTCTCTCTCTCTATCTCTCTCCCTCTCCCCTCTCTGTATCTATATGGATAAGATATACATTTATCTTCATCTCTATGCTTTATATATTTATCTATCCCCTGGAGCTTTCATATTATGCTCTTTCGCTGTCCCTCTTCTTGTTCTAAATTCTAGGGATGGCAGATCCAGATTGGGTTGATGATCCAATCCAGATCAAGGACGATCGACTAGGGAAACAAATCAATGGTGATTGTAAATTTCCAGATTTTCAAGATAGTCAGGAAATATTTTCTAATCATCTAATTAATTTCAAATAAAATATTTGACAGAGAAATTGCATATCAGATCAAGGAATGACAAACAATAAAAAAATAGTGAGAACTGTATAGAGAAATTGACCAAACATATTTAAACAATTTTCAAATACAGTGAGAACAAATATTTTTAAAATGTTGCAATGTAAATAAAATTGGTGATATATTGAAAATAAAATGGGCGTGGATTTTATGATACAAAAAAAACTGACACTGGTTGCGCGTAAATGATCTACTACTGGCTGTCCACAACAACACCATAAGCTCAACAAACTGAGAGCTAAACATTTCATAGCTATAACTGAGAAGCAATACATATTACTTCTCACTCTTTTTCTATCTCCCTCTATCCAGGAATCTTGATTTCCAATCTTTGAATGCAATTCCCCTGCACTTCCATGTTAATATCTTTCCCCTCCCTCCCTCTCTTCCTCCCATGTCTAGGGACAGTCAATCTAGATCAGACTGACCAACTAACGCAGATCAAAGACAATGTTGATCAGGGAAAAATGCTATTGTCATTGGCAAGCCTGAGACTTTCAAAGCCTTGACTAATTATCTTGTTATTGAAATAAATGATATGGCGGTTAAAATTTTATATTAAAAATGTCATTGGATAAGTGAATAATGAATAAAAATAATTGATCGAAGCTGTTAACATTTTGGTTAAAATATTGACAAAATGTTTAAATATGAATAAAACTTTTAGTGTTTCTTAAATAAAATAAAGGGCATTTAGTGACATGAAAATAGACTTAAAAAATTGAACCCAAAGTTTTCCATATTATATTTGAACCATTGAATTTACAAACCTCACTATCAATCATGCACTTCATGGTGGTGAGAATTGGGTTCTCCTTTGTAATGAGTCTCAGGTTTCTAAATAGGTTGTAAGAGTCTCCTAGATTTCATTGAGAGAAATGACCTTCTGACAAAAGACACTCTCATTGTAATCAATAAAAATATTGATTATAAAATAAAATTCAATGTTCATTAGTCAAGTATCAAAGAAATCAGAACATTGGAGAAAGATTTTTCTTCAATGATTAATTAATACAAAATCCATGATAGGTCATCAAAATAACTTGATTGATATGGATAGGGATGCTCAATCATCATAAACCATTGATGATACAAATTTATTTTTCAACCATCAGTTAATACAAAATTTGCGACAACTCTTTAAAATAACTTGACAGGTATCGATAGGTATGAGTTATCAAAGTAAATTTCCGGCACTCCACTCATCTATATTTGAGTCCATTCCAAAGTTCATTTGTATTACAACCATTAACATCTGACGAGCGGAGACTGCGAGGTTGTCGATTTCAAACGGTCTCGTGTCAAAAATAATTCCGAATTGACCAATTTGATGAATATATCTAGAATTGAGGGGTATAATGGTAAATAAGGGTTGAATCCACAGGGAAATAAGGTATTTTCGAGAGATCTTTTGGAAAATGATCAAATCAAACGATGAATTGAAGTGAGAAAATAGGGAAGATTTAGAAAGATAACTCAAAGACGTATCCACGGAATCAAAAATCACTCGATTTGGATTAGTAATCGCGGAGAAATCAAAGAGCGAAGTGAGATGAAATTTCTGAAAATCGGAAGAACTAAAACCGAAACTGAAAACGAAATTAAACTAAATTACGATCCTAAATTACAAATTAATGATACATGATGATAGATTAGAGGGAAAACACGTTTTCTAACCCGAGATAGTGATTGAAATGATCCAATTAATCGCCGGATCAAGGCTATTCATTCCGCGATTTTGAAAGCGAACATCGGTGTTCAAGAGACGAATTCTCCTTGATCGATTGACGAAATCTCACTTTTCATCACTCCGTGGACGCAGAAATGAGTCTAGAAGAGATTAGAAGTGAGAGATTCAAGGATAGATGTGTATAGATAGTTCAATTGAGCAAAATCATTCAAGAATGTTTTACAAAATCGAAGAATACCTCAATTTATACGTGATTTGGGCGTAACCGTCGGATGGAGGCATTTAATCATCATCAACGGCCCAGATTAAATGCGTAAGGGAGAACCGTTACAATTAGATCTCAGCCCTTGGATCGCTGATGGATGTTCTTGATGAAGCCTCGCGTTTGATTCATTGTGTAACGCCTTCCATTCGATCTTTAACGAACGGATGAGATATCTCCACGTGTGTATGCGTTATAAAACGCACGAAACGCCATCTGTTGGATCGCAATCTAACGCTTCGGATGCGTTTTGATCACATGAAATTTGGGCCGTTATAACTCTTATTTTAAGACACGTGCGCGATCGCGATCCAGTGGACCTTGAGTCCATTTCATCAACGCGCGACGATCCGCGCGCCTTTAATCCAACGTGTCGCCTTCAGCCATGTGTCTTCGAAACTTAAAACGAGAATAGTTTAGTCCCACATGGATAAATTTAAAGAAACTAGACCGGTTTATAAGGTGCGCCGAATTAGAGGGTTAGCGTATATCCGATTACGGATGCGTATATTTACTATAACCCTATATAATACGAGTAAATATAAATATTGGATACATCACCTCCGCGCCACCCAGGCACTCGTGTGGGTCCGTGTGGCTCTGCCACGTGGCCTTGCGTGCCACGTCGCATCCACGTGGGTCCCGCTCGAAAATAAACCCCTTTTTGCTTTTATTTTTATTGTTTTAATCGATTTAAAATAAAAAATAAATCCAGAAAAATCCCTAGAAATTAGAAAATTCATAACTTTCACAATACAACTCCAAATTAATCCAACTTTTTTTCATTGGCTCTGAAATTTAATTATCTATCATTATAAAAAGTCAAAATATTTAAATAACAAGAGATTTAATTTCTATTTCAAAAATACATTCATTTCTTTAAGATTTTAACTTTAGAAAATTAAATGAATGTTTATAAAAATGATTTCTCTCATTATTTAACTTTAAAAACCACTTATAATCTCAATTAAGGATAGGTTATAAAATCATTTATCCTTAATTTATCATAATTAACCCTAATTTAGTGCATTTTGATATTATAACTTAAAATTACATGAAATGATAGAAATGCACTGAAAGTATGATAACATGCATATAAATTGAAGGTCTTATGCCTTATTTTGCATTAATAATCATATATTATCATGTTGAGATTGCATGTTATCAACATCCCACATATAATTCAATAATTTTTAGATTTTCATCAAACCTCTAGAACAAAGTCAAAGGTCTATAAAATCAAATCACACTCGCATGGTTTCCGTTCACTCAGGCAAACACTCATAGATCGAAAACCAAGCAATTCAAGAAGAGAATACCACTAGATTTCATACACCTCACACTCTCTGTTCTCTCCGAACATTGACAAAGCGTTTTATGCGGTCGTTAAAACACACAAACGTCGGTCAAACAAAATTTATAATTCCGAACTCACAATGACAAAGATATAAAATCAAGTAAAGTGTATGTATCGGGTCGATCCACAGAGAACAAGGTTGACTTGTATTTCAGAGTTGACTTAGTCAAACTCAGGTTTAATTCAAGATTTTAAGAAGTGGAAATGAGATTTTATGAATAGAAATGATATAAATATATTAGATAGGATATTTTTAGATTTCAGACCTCTGATTTGACACAGAAAAGTCAAAAGTCAAAGTCAAAGCATTGACTTTGACCAACAGTCGAAGTTCTGTAAAATTAGAGAACCAAAAAAGGTCAGAAGAATATGAAAATTATGTATTCAAAATTAAATTTATTGATATAAAATTCGTGATTTTTTTATAAGAATTGGATTTATTATGAATTATTGAAAATCAAAGATCATAAAAATCCCGAAATGAACACTTCAGAGAAAATATTCGAATTGACTTATCAAATGATATTCAAATCTTGCAATTGATATATCAATTTAAAGTTAACAACCAGAGGATTCCAAAAAGACCAAAATTATCACATTAAAAATAATATTTTAGGAGTAATTGATCCCGCAAGTCAAGTCCAAATTCGGATTGAAAATGAACAGTGGTTGGTCAAACATGAAATTGAGGGGTAAAATGATCTCAGAATTTTACGAATGTGCTATACACAGAAAGCTGATGAAACAACAAATCCACTGAAACTGTAATCAAGTGATTCGGAGTTAATATCGGAGAGATAACTGATTTTCAAAATCAGCAAAAATTATAACCAAAATTGGGTGAAATTGAAGAACACAATGACTTAATACACAAAATTAACTATCTACAACTAATCTAAACTCAAATTCCCCTCAGATAATCAATTAAATCTCACCGCTAACCCAATTGCCGCGAAGATGGGGCTTCAATTCACGCGGATTGAAGTGAATTTGGGTGGTTTCTTCCTTGACGGACATTTGGTGTTCAATGGAAAAACTCGATGAAATCCGACGATTACTCACGACGAATCCTGCTCCAATCGGATTGCCATTGAGTCTAAACACAGGGGAATTGTGATGAACTCAAGATTTTCCTTCAAATTCACTTAATTACTTCACGAATCAATCAAGAGTTAAGAAATGAAGAGAAGAACATCGGTTTTTAAAGAGGAATTCCCGCGATAAATGCGGGCCGTTTGATCCGGTGAAAGGCTAATCGATGGCCACGATCACACGATGATCGTAGGCCATGATCGCACGGCGATCGTGAGCCACGATCTCGGGATCATCAAGTTTCCGCCGATCTCACGATCGTGAGCCACAATCAGGATCGACGATCTCGCAATCATCAGATTTCCGCCGTCCGATTTCCATCGCCACGTCAAGATGAGTCCACTCGTCACCTTCAACGCCATCGATCACGATTAAATCAAAGCCATCCGATGAAGATCGACGCCTCCTCACGAAGCCATGTGTCGCCCGTTGATCGCGTCACTTAAAAACACCTTACGCGCATGTGTTTTGATGGTGATCGCATGGACTCGGGTGCACGCGATTGAAGCATCTCCGTCGTCTTGATCGCATCCAACGCCTACGGTGTTGCCACGTCGCCTGCAAAAACACATTTCCGTGGGAACATAGTCCCACACGGAAGAAAAAATGGGACTCGGCGCGTATAAAATGTAGAAGGGCGTAACGTATTTGCGTTACCGCCCCAATACCCTCACTAGGGCCCTTCATTTGCTAGCCCCGCTGCCACGTGGTGCCACCGGGGCATCCGCATGGACTTGCATGGCCCCTGCTACCTGTCCGCGTCACCTGTGCGCCACCTGCGTGCCGCGTGGGCTTGCGTGGCTCTGTCAGGTGGTCTTCGTGCTGCGTCGCATCCGTGCGGGTCCCGCATGCCACGTCAGCTCCATGCGCCACGTGTCCTCCGCAGGTCCTGAAATCATTGCTAGTCCCGCTTGCCACGTCAGCTCCGTGTGCCACATGTCCTCCGCAGGTCCTGCGGAAAATAAACCCCCTTTTTTGCCTTTTTAATTAAGAAATAATTTAATAAAAAATCAAATAAAAATCTGGAAAAAATCCAGAGAAATCTAAAATGTTTAGAAATCTATATGTCTTAAAATATAACCCCTTTTAATCTCAAATTTTCTCCATTGGATCACAATTTTCTTTCTTTTTAATATCATGCCATTTAAAATATAATTTCAAAGAAGAATATAAGATGAATTAAAATAACACTAAGGCATTCATTGAGATAAGATCTTTTAATCATCCAATCATTCTTTCAATAGTATTAATCCTTTAAATCTTCTACTAAAGTCAAAGTAAGGTAATTAATTTATATTTATTTAATTTGTAAAACATTAAACATTCAGAAAGCACATAATTAACCCTAAATTATGCATAAATATTAACTTTAGTAGAATGGCATACCAATGGAGAAAATTCATAAAATTAAGATAACATGCATCATAATTACATAAAATAAGCATGATTATGAGTTAAATAAGATAAGAATTCAAGTTATAAATGCATGTTATCAAACATGCATCAGTTTATTTAAAGGATAACGACTTGTGGGACCCACGCGCGTCCTCTCCTTGCATCTACGCTGTTATAACTAAAGTGGAATAGATAGTTGATGAGTCACAAATTTTAGTGATAAAACATGCTTTTGTAATGAATTTTTGATGCAATCCTTTATGTTTATTCGCATGTTTTATCTACAATCTAGCATGACATGGTGATTTTTATGAATTTCAGACCTTGCTTTAAACCTATGCGTACTTATGTATTTTTAAAAAGAATTTGAAGGCTTAGGTGGAGACATGAGCCCAAGGAGCTAGGGGAGACAGTCCAAGCAATGTTGGAGCAGCCCATGAAGATGTCAATAGAGGAATAGAGAGGCC
>CM044109.1:9299300-9325657 GCA_024174645.1 Lemna minuta
GTCAACACACTTTTCATCACAATCACAAGGATCTACACTCATCATCACACTCATGGACAAAGAAAGAGAGAGAGAGATTACACCAATCTTTTGGTTTGCATTTTCTTCCCTCTCTCTCTCTCTCTCTCTCTCTCTCTCCATCTATCTAGCTAGCTATTTATTTGTCTATCTGTTTATCTATCTCTTTTAATTCTATGACACTTTTTGTAACATCAATGTCTAAAATAACTTTTTGTATGATTAATTTTTAACATATTTATTAGCGGGAACAAGATCAAACTAGCACATCATAGCATCATAAAAATTATGCCTAATAGTAAATTAAACAAGAAAAAAGAAGAATTAGTCACAAATTAACGACTCCACAACATACACCATCCAAGGTAAACACTTATCAGAGGCCAAGAAAGAAGGAGAATAAAGACTTTTCCCCCATGGCGAGTTCTGTTGCTGCAGAAACCCTTCGACGTATACCTCTGCGATCTTCATCACCACCAACATCAATCCCAGCGTAAGTAAACCGAGTTATCGTTTCTGTGTTTCTTAAGGGAGGCATGAATCTATCTATTTGAATCGTCATAATGGTAATTGAATGGGAGAAGAAAGATGAAAGGGGATTAGGGTTTTGTGTGTAATGATTACATAGGACTAAAAGGATTCATAAAAATGGTAGATGGGATGGCTTGACGATTCGGTGTGCTTGATGCCATGTAGATAGGACGGCCTAATGTCCACTTTATCTGAAGCCTTGAACCTTATGCGAGTCTATCTTGAACCCTATGTCAGGTCATAGAAAATCATACTCTGGAGCCATGGGCTGGGATCTTACTCCTTTGACTGAGATTCCAAGTATAACATGCATTCCTCCACGATTCTGATGGATATTATGTGGCCTATAAGCCAATCACACTTTCATGCATCTTGGTTATGTTCATTGTAATGAAGTTTATTCATTGTCATTCTTGTGTGATGTTTGCAATGAAGTCCATGAGCATATGCAATGACTAAGTGAATTATGATGAGATCATAATATAGTGATCACTAGTCTTTAAACATATATTCTAAACATTCCTATTCGTGGGATATTTGAGAAGGACATCGAATTATCCGGAAAGAATAACACTATCTAATCCAACTCATATGATGAATATGGCTGATCCTATAGCCATCAGTGTAGAGACACTAAGGATAGATAGTGGGTGCTCTTTGGAGAAAGAGTTCACTGAATTGATCCGTATGAATCCCTGAATGGTAATATACCTAATTGTCAATCAGGTTGATTCATGTCATGGTTGTGTATGTGGTCCTTTGACTTGAGACAGCAAAGACATCTTGTGGATGGATGATCGTGTTTTGATTATGACTTACGAATCCCTAGTCACGGGATATCTAAAACGTCATATATTGGATACGACATGAAGTCCACAAAGATGATTGTGTGGTCAAGATAAGATCATCTGCCCTCGGTATATGAGGAGATCGACTCAAGGAATGAGATGCGGTTAAATCCTTGGCCAAGGTAGTGGAAATATTAGAGAAGTTGTTCTCAATGATTTCCTACTCGCATCAGTACTAAATTGAGTGATGGATTAGGGTTTGACAATTAACCATACCCTAAGTCATTCATGAGTCTCGTGTGGATGAAGGATTATACGTACACGGTAATCAATGATGGCAGGGTTCCATGAAAGAGTTCTAATATACTCTATATCTCCCAGAGCACGTTGTGTAGCTTGGCACCCACCGGGCTGTCTACTCAACCTGTCGATTGGGTTAAATCGATACTTAGTCAATTAATCTATATGTTGATATAGTTAATTGATAAGGAGGATCAATAAGTGTTATTGGGTTGATAGAGTCATTAACTGGGAAGATATATGGACCTAGAGGGTCACACACATAAGGTCAATGGACGTCGGTGGATATAGACATAATACTAAGGGTTTTTGTAAAAAAATTCACATTCCCAAAGTCTATAAATAGGGGGAGAACGACCATAATAGAGGTGCCCATGCAAGCCTAGTGGAACTTATCCTCCCTCTTCTCTTCCTCTCGTGGTGACGAGTGTTCAAGAGGAGATCTGATCGTCTGGAGGCGGTGTGGATACCGCTAGAGGCCGGATGCTTGAACGGTTGAAGAAGTCTTTCAAATGATCCAAGTAAGTATGAATTTTATTCTATACTAGATGATAGGATCACCTAGAATGGATGATGAGATCATATATTCTTGGTGCTTCAACGATGTTGAATGTTTTGATTCAACACCTTCCGCTGCAATCATTATTTTGGACAAAGATTTGGAGAGCTTTTCGAGCCTCAGATCTGAGCAGATTCTTCCCTCTCAAAGATGCTTTAACCTTTGGACGAGGTGAAAACCGACGTAAGGCTCAAATGTGAACTCCAATCGGCTGAAGAATCACAGTACAGGGGTAGAATCAATGACCTGGGCATTGGGTACAAGAGGAGGATGAAGAAGATCAAGGCAAATCTTGGAAAATTTTGAAGAAAACCACTCTAGTAATTTTCATGCACTAAAACCCTCATACTGCTTTACTCCCATCATCGTCAAAGTGTCATAACATTATTGTTGTACTATTTGAGCGAAGTCACCAACCATTTTGCCTCCCGACAGGTTAATCAATCTTAGGGATCAGGATTCGTCGTCCGATGTCCTACTACCCAAGCCCAACCGGCTTGGCTCAGGTCTGGCGGACTGCGAATCTCTCATCGGACCCATACAGGAATAACCAGAGGACCGAGTGCGTCTGACTAGAATAAAACATACATCAGAAGATCTCTCCCTCCTCTTTGCCTTCTAACTTTCCCTCCAATTTTTGTGCAGTTTCTCGCTCTCTCACTCTCTCTTTCTCCTCCTTTTCCCCATTTCACTCCCCCTTTCCCTGTCCTTTCTTTTCCCCTCTCTCTTTTGACCATAATAAAATATCATTCTTATTATAACTCTAATTTAATTATTTGGTGGCTAGTCAAAGAAGGGTCCGGACACTCCGGGGTTGACAACGCACTTAGAAATAGTCTGCTCACTAGTCTAATCCTAGATGGACTCGGGTGCTAGACATGGCTGTAGTCGGCGTCCCACCTGGATCCTGATGCCTAATCAGTCTTGCCTGCTTTGCAGATTTTCTCTGTCCTCTGTAACATAAATAGCAGATTTCCTCTGTACACTTTCTTTCAAAGTGGGCTGACTGGCCAACTCTACTTCCTATCTTCGCTTTAAGTTGTTGAACTTCTACATTTTTTTCTAACATACTAGATTCATCAAGGTTTTGGGTCCATCATTTCATTTGCATCCCAATGGACTTCAAGATTCAACTTCAGAGACACTTATAGAATTGGATTCAAATTAAAATTAAACTAATAACAAGTAGCTTAGGTCCTTTAGATTTTTCTTATCATCTATTACCCAAAGTTGAAATCTTGCAAGAATAAACTGATTTGGCTCGAGCGGGGGAAATTAGAGGTTTGGGTCTACAAATTTAGCTACTTTGGCTCATTAGTCCCATGTAAAAGTGAACTCCTCATGCGCACGGAAACTCTTTGAACTAGAAAGATTTGAAGGGGAAAGTTGTGCGTTCTCAAAAATGAAGGGGAAAGTGTGTGTTTACCTTTGGGTTTATGATAGGGTCCTTATGTAGGCCTCAAAATGGCACCTTATCATCCAAGAGGTGACCTCCCATTACACGACAACTCAACCTTTTCAATACATACACATAGGATAGTGATGCCGGACGGGTTGGTAAACCTGGCCAAGCAACGGAACTAAGGGGAATCTAAGGAAGAAGATCTAAGGTGATCTAAGTACGATAAGATGCTCGTTCAAAAGTATCTGAAAACTGCCTCCTTGCACTTCGTCCCCGTTGCTCCTGGGGTGCACCGAGTAGTGACAGTCCCGGAAACCTACGGTCCACGTCCTCGTGAGCATTGGCCCTTGGATCGTCGAGGGTAGCTCGACAGTCAGCATGACAAATCGGACCATGGTATCAATCCGCTTGTATCTCCTTGCTAACTAACCTAATCTAGGTTTCGAGGGCGGTGGAAGCAGATGGGGGAAATAGTGCAAGAAATAAAGGAACCTCGAATTAAAGAGGAGGGGATGCGTGCCTAACCTGCAGGGCATGAACATGATCGGTCGTGACGAGGGAGGTCATTTATACATGGCACGAATGGCCGGTAGAAGTCGGTCGGGTCAGCCGACGTCGTCGGATGCGGGAATCCTTGGCGCAGTGGTGGGAAGATAGTGATCGCAAACCTGAAATAGGCCGCGGATTCGTTGACGATGGCATAGTGCGGGTGCGGGGCAGCAAGACATTGCAGCGCGAAACGTCAAGGCGTGGGCACGGTGTGACACGACGCAACGGTGTGGGGCGGCAGGGCACGAGGGCGCCAGTGGCAGGGGCGCGTGCAGGTGTGGGACAGCATGGCAGCGCGGGCGTGGGGCGGCAAGGCGCTCGTGGGTGGCTGGGCGTGGCGGCGCGGGCAGCTGAGCGTGGCAGCAATGGCAGTGGCGGCGGCCGACAACAGCAATGGTGGCAAGTGGGCATGCGGCGGCGATGATAGTGGCGGCGGTGGCGGCACGTGGGCATGCAGTGGCAGCAACAGTGGCAGCAGGGGTAGTAACGTGATTGCGGCAAGGAGTGGCGGTGAAGGCAGGTGGTCGTGTGACGATGGTGATGGTGGTTGGACTCTAATGCCGGACAGGTTGATAAACCCGACTGCGCAACGGAGATTGAGAGGAAATCTAAAGATGGAAGACCTAGTGCAATCTACTATGATGAGGATGCTCAGTCAATGACTATAAAACAGGCTACCTCCTCTCATGTCTCTGCTGAAGCTCCAGGGGTACACCAAGTAGAGTCAATCTGCGAAACCTCCAAGCCCACATGCACGCAACTGTTGGGCCTCCATTAGTCGAGGGTAGCTCGACGATCAACGAGATGGATTGGACCACGGTCTCAATCTGCTCGTATCACCCTACTGTCTAACCTAGTCCAGGTCCCGATGGTGGAGGAAACGAGTGCGGGAAGTATTGAAAGAAGTAAAAGAACTTCAAATTAAGAAAGCCGATGAGTGCCTAACATGCAAGGTGCGAGCCCGGTTGGTCGCGACGCGGGAAGTCGTTCGCACACGGCACGGATGGTCAGCAGAAGTGGGCCGAATCCAACAACGTCATGGAGTGGTGGAGTCCTCAGCGCAGATGCGCGGGAGGGGCACACAACTGGGGTGTGTGGAGTGCACGATCAAGGCACGAGGAGTACGAACCGGGCCACAAGATGCATGGGTTCATGGCAGGATGCACAGGACGTCCAGACGAGCACGAAGGGGATTGGATGGGTGAGCAGGGGCTGCGTGGATCAGGTGCATCGGGTGCCGAGGATAGGGCACCTCGCACGGGGCACTAGGATGGGTTACGCGGGGCATTGAAGGCGGGGTGGATGGGGGGCACCAGAGGCAGGGCGCGTGGGTACCTGATAACTCCAAAAGTTATCACTTGAGTTACATGTTTTGTAAGTTTATTTCGTGATTTTAAGCTTCGTAAAATGCAGTGGAACGTCGTTTAATGGAAAAGCATTGTTTGTTAAGTTCGTAGACCATATTTGCTAAGCCGGTGTAATTAAAGCTCTATGGGTTTCAGAGCTAGAGGGAAAGATCACATCACATTTTGTCTTTTAGCAGGGCTCACTGACGTGGCTACAGAAAACGACGAAAAGGAAGAATAGATAAATATTTTCTCACGTCACGTTTGTCTTCTAGCAGGGCTCACGGATGTGGATTAAGAAAATGACAAAAAGGAAGAAGAGAGAAAGATCATCTCACGTTGTTTTTATTTGTCTTTTAGCAGGGGTCACTGACGTGGATTCTGTAAACGACAAGATGATGCGGAGGAGAAGTTTCTGCCACGTTGCTTTTGTCCTTTAGCAGGGTTTATTCACGCGGCTCCAGAAAATGACAGAGAGAAGACGAGAAGGCGAGAAATTAGAACTCACCTTGATTTAGCTGTAGGAGGTAGTTCCCGAGGCTAAAAGATGGCGCGGATCAGGCTCTCCAGTGGTCTTGTCTGTCCTGGATCTAACGGTGGAGAGAGCCTCATCCTATTGTTAAAAACTCGACGCGCTGCAATTTCCAGGGCATTCCGAATTAGGAGAAGAAGCAGGGAGACTTCCATCCTAAGCGGCGTCCTGAGAGAGAAAACAAGGAAGAAGCTCTTCTATCTTGAAGTTGTGCAGAGAAGAAGGAGGAATCTATCTACCGAGCTGGTAAACCCTTTCGAGGTTGACTCTCGTAGGTACAGAAAATCTCCCGTTCCAATCCTCTTGCGGTCTTCTGCCTTTCTTTTCTCTTTAGATCGACCAAGTGAGCTCTCGTCAGCAACACTTTCGTCTTCATTCTCCACTCTCCCAAGTCAACCTTGCAACTCCTGATCTCCGGTGCTAGGTGGGATCTGGAATGGCGCGGATCCCTCACTCCAACCCCAGGAAGCTCGCATAGTAGGCCGCTACTACACCGGGAGGCTTGATCTGCGCTTTCTTACTTGAAGGTTTTTTTTAATCGCGTTTCACTTGAGTAGATTAAACACATGTTGTCTCTACCCTTTGACTATTTTGTTATTAGTCTCTAGCTGTAGTCATTCACGGGTTTGTTGTTTAATACTTTTCAGTTAAGATCTAGTAATTTCCCTGTTATTTTATATGTTGTGTGTGCTTAGTGGCCTAATCTACGTGAGTGATAGAACTAGATAAGTAAACACACCTATATATGCTTAAATATATAGCGGTCAGCCCGAATTTCTTTGAATCATGGCTTGCTCCTTGACGACGATCCCTTACTCACTACTATAGTTTTTGCTTAAAAAGAGTGAATAGGAATTTTTATTGTATAACCGGATTTACCAACAATTTGCGACAACTTGAATTGGGTTATCAATTGGCGCCGCTGCCGGGGAGCACGACTAGTGATTCTTGAAATTTCTTTATAGTTTAACTCATATAATAATCCTATCTTATTCATTTCTCCTTGTAACACTCACATTCCCTCAAAGGTTTATGGTCTTTACCAGGGCAGGAACATCTACAAGTGGAGAAAAAGGAAAGGGGGAACAAAACATGACAGAGGAAGAAGACGTAATTCCTCAACAAAGAAGAAATCACGTGGAGACCAGGAGAACGCTTTTAGATGGCATTAACTCCAAAGGCGCGTCTTGTAAGACCACCATTAATATCGAACTGGCAAGAGAGGTAACTTTCAAACCGGATAATACTCTGATTTCATCACTACCTTCATTTTATGGTAGACCTAGTGAGAATCCTTATGATTTTTTGGATGACTATCATATGATGTTATCCTCATAAATCATAACAGGTCTCTCCACTAAGAATTTGAAGATGTTGAACCTTCCTTTTGTCATAAAAGAGAAGGCCAAAGATTGGTATAAGAAATTAGGCAGTACCTTTAATTCATGGGAGGAAGTGGAGGAAAAATTCCTTTTGAAATTTTACATGTTATCCAAAAAGAAAGCTTTAATTAAAGACATCCAGACTTTCTCTCAGTTGGATGGAGAAACCTTTAGTGAATCCTGGGAGAGGTTTAAAGATTTGATACGGAAGTGCCCTCACCATGACATAAAGGAATCTGATCTTGCTGAAGATTTTTATGATGTTGTGAATGATTCTCATAAGCAAAAGGTAGATAACATGTCGTGGATATTTTTTTATCATGCTTTTGAGGATGAAATATTCAACATTCTTGAATGAGTGGCAGATATTGACCTCCAGCAAACAAACGCCAGCAGGAACGGACGGTTCCTCAAGAGAGGAGGCCTTCATCAAGTAAGTTTCAAAGAATCGACATTAGAGAAAGAAGAGATCCTGAAAGCTGTGGGGAAACTGAGTGAAAAGGTAGATAGGCTAACTACTAACACGCCTCTTATGAAGGCAAAAATATGCTCTCTTTGTTGCAGCAAGGACCATGAAGATGGAGCTTGTCAAGGCATATCTCCCGAAGCGGGAGAGGTACATGTAGTAAACTACACTACCTCTTGGAATGAGCAACGAGGACAGGGGAATAACTTCAACTGGCAGACCAGACCCGTTTCTCAGCCACGTCTACCTTATCCAGGATCCCCTTCTCAACAATACCAAACTTATAACATGCGCCAACAGCAAGTGCCTTTCTACCATCAAGAGGGGCCCATGCAAACCAGGCCACAGAAGGAAGAAACTCAGGTGACTACCTCAAATCCTGCCGATCCTATGATGAATATTTTGATACAGATGATGGAAGACCAGAAGAGGACAATCATGGAAATGCAAACAAAGAATGAAGAAATGTAAAAGAGAAATGACGAAGAGATCAAGTGCTTAAGGGTCAACATGGAACAACTCCAGAGAGGTAAGGGAGTTGTAAGAGACTCCCTGCGAGGTCGTTTCCCTACCCAACCACTCTCTAATCCTAGAAATTTATATGTTGCAAATACCGTGGATGAATCAAATGCATCTGCATCATGTAGTTCAACTAGGGAGGTCCTAGGGATTGCAGTAAGAGATGGGGAAATACTTGATCAGAAGAATGGGACTATAGAAAGAGAGGAGGACGACATAGAAGAACTTCAGGAAGAAAAAACCACGGAACGAGAGAATCCGCTTTCAATTCCCTACTCTCAGGCTCTTCAAGGCCCTAAGAAACCCTCTCAAGAGGACCATAATAACCCTCTGATTAAATCTCTCCAGGAAACCAATGTTTATGTTCCCTTAGTAGAGGCATTAAAATACATTCCTGCCTTCCAAAAGTACGTAAAAGATCTAGTGACCCCTCGGCGGAATAAGAGGATTAAGTTATCTGAAACTGTAAGCTCTATACTTTTAGATAAATTCCCTACAAAGAAAAGAGACCTGGGTGCCCCTTTGATTACATGTGAAGTAAGAGGAAAGAAATTTATTAAAACATTGCTTGATTCTGGAGCTAGTGTGAATATCTTGCCTAAAATGGTGTATGATAGACTTAAATTAGGAGAAATAGAACCCGCATGTATTGATCTTCTATTAGCAGATGGGTCATTAAGACAGCCCCTAGGTAAATTAGAAGACGTGATGATTAAAGTAAAAGATCATGAGTTTTTGATAGATTTCATTGTCACGCACACCAGTGAACTGAAACATTTTTCTCATGCACCTATCATCCTAGGTAGGCCGTTCTTAGGTACATCTAGAGCTGTCCAGGATTGGGGCAAAGGAGTGGTCAGATTAAAAATAGGTGAAGAAGAAGTGGAATTAGGTGTTTCAAAAAGTATGAAGTATTCAGTAGCTAGCTTGAAGAAGCTTGTGCATGCGCCATATTCGAAAATCATGATGAAGATACCCTTGATTTCTCGTATGATGAACTGATAGAAAAAGCAGAGGACAAAGACTTAAAACCTTTACTTGCTTCTTTAAAATATGCTTTTTTGGATCCCCATGAGAAATTTCCTGTCATTATTTCTTCAAATTTGGACTCTAATCAGGAAATAGATCTATTAGAAGTTTTGAGGCAACATAGATCTGCGATAGCCTAGTCATTAGAGGATATCAAGGGAATTTCACCTGAGTTTTGCGAGCATAGAATTTATCTTGAGGATAATGTTAAACCCTCTAGGGAGGCACAAAGAAGATTGAATCCGCATATGCGAGAAATACTTAAGGAGGAAGTCCTTAAGTGGCTGAAGGCCGAGATTGTTTACCCAATTTCTGATAGCCCTCGGATTAGTCTAGTTCACATGGTCCCTAAGAAGTCTGGGATAACTGTAGAAAGAAATCAGGAAGGGGTGGAATTGACTACTATATGCTTTTAGACGCATGCCCTTTGGGCTCTCCAATGCACCTGCCACATTTCAACGGTGCATGAACGCCATGTTTTCAGAACTTGTGGGAGACTGTTTAGAAATCTTTATGGATGATTTTTTGATCTTCGGCTCATCTTTTGAATCATGTTTATCTCGTCTGACTCGCATACTTCAATTATGCATCCAATTTAACCTCGTCCTCAGCTGGGAAAAATCGCATTTCATGGTGCACGAGGGGATAGCACTCGGTCACCAGGTCAGCAAGAGGGGTTTGGATGTCGACAAGACCAAAACAGAAGTTATCAAGAGCCTTCCACTTCCATCCAACCTCAAGGAAGTTAGAAGCTTCCTTGGCCATACAGGCTTCTATAGAAGGTTCATCCAAAATTATGCTCAGATTTCCAAACCTCTAACAAATCTACTTTCCAAAGATACAGAATTTATAGTGGATGAACCAGTCAAGTCAGCTTTTAATATTTTAAAAGAAGCCCTCATTGAAGCGCCTATTCTTCAGCCACCCAATTGGTCTCTGCCTTTTGAGATTTATTGTGACGCTTCAGAATTCTCAGTAGGGGCTGTCTTGGGACAACGAAAGGAGCAGAAGCCTGTGGCCATTTTCTACGCTAGTAAGACTTTAAATGGACCTCAATTACATTATTCAGTTACTGAAAAGGAGTTACTAGCAGTCATTTTTGCTCGTTGAAAAATTTAGATCCTATCTATTAGGCAGTAGAATAATAGTATATTCAGATCATTCAGCTTTAAAATTTTTGCTAAAAAAAAAGAGGCTAAGCCGAGATTAATTAGATTGGTTTTATTGCTTCAGGAATTTGATTTAGAAATAAAAGACAAGAAAGGAGTAGAAAATGTAGTAGTAGATCATCTATCTCGATTAAAAATTTCTACTCCCATTCCCATCTCTACTGACTTTCCTGATGAATATATTTTATCTGCTCAAGGAAGAGCACTTCCGTGGTATGCGCATATTGTAAATTATCTTGTAACAGGTCTAATGCCTCAAGACTGGGTGTATCAGAAAAAGAAAAAGTTTGTGCATGATTGCAGGTACTTCATATGGGATGAACCAGAACTCTTTTGTTTAGGCGCTGATCACATCTTAAGGAGGTGCGTCCCACAAGAAGAATAACAAGCTATCCTGGAACACTGTCATGCTAGGCCGGGAGGGGGACACTATGCTTGCAAAATTACAGGTCACAAAATCTTTGAATGTGGATTTTATTGGCCCACGATATTTAAAGATGCTCATGAATTTTATCTTAGATGTAGAGCTTGTCAGGCATCCTTAAATATGGGGAAAAAAGATCATATGCCTCTGACCCCTATCATAGAGATAGAGATTTTTTATGTACGGGGCATAAATTTTCTGGGACCCTTTCCCAACTCTTATGGATTTGAATACATTTTAGTTGCTATAGACTATGTCTCTAGATGGGTAGAGGCCACAGCCACTAGGACCAATGATTCAAAAGTCGTCTGTGGGTTTGTTGAAAAATTTATTTTATCGAGATATGGATATCCTAGAGCCATCATTAGCGATGGTGGTGCCCATTTCAATAACTTCAAATTCAGGGCACTTTTGAAGAGAGCCGGTGTGCAACATAAAGTTACTACGCCATATCATCCTCAAGCCAATGGACAGGTGGAGCTCTGTAACAGGGAAGTCAAGAAAATACTACAGAGAATTGTCAAACCAGATGGGAAAGATTGGGCCAATAAGCTAGACGAAGCTTTATGGGCTTACAGAACAGCTTACAAAACTCCACTAGGTATGTCTCCTTTTCGTCTGATTTTTGGGAAATCATGTCATCTTCCAGTGGAATTGGAATATAAAGCTTATTGGGCCATTAAGTAGCTTAACCTCTCTTTAGAAGCTGCAGGAAAACATAGAACTCTCCAACTTCATGAATTGCAGGAATTGAGGAATGAAGCATATGAGAACTCCAGACTGTACAAAGAAAAGATGAAAGCCTTCCATGACAAGCTCTTAAGGCGATGACATTTCTTTGAGGGTCAGAGAGTATGGCTTTACAATTCGCGACTAAGACTCTTCCCAGGTAAACTGAAATCACGTTGGGAAGGTCCATTCACCATCTCCAAAATTTTTACTAACGGTGCTTTCACTATTACTAACCCTACGTTTGGAAAAAGTCTAACTGTGAATGGTCAGAGACTAAAGCCATACTTGGAGTCCACTCCTAATCCCCCCCACGCGCTGCCCATTACATTGACAGATCCTCCACCGGCAGAAAATTAGAGGCTCAGTGGTTTAGTTTTCTTTCTTTTCTTTTTCTTTCAATTATTACATAGTTATTATCTTGTTTTCTTCTTTTGGATCATGTCGGGGGAACCTGCACCTTCACCATTTTGAATAGCGAGGTCAACACTTTCCAGGCACTCTGAACTGTGACCCCCGTGCATACAAAAGCTCTCCAAATCAGGTGTCTTTTAACACTTGGATTGATCGCATTGAGGACCATGCATCTGTCACACAGGGGGGGGTCACCTTGTGAGTTAGGATAGCATATTCGAAGTAGGAACAACCTTTTTTGTCCTTGAAATATGTACATGAAATTTGGGCAGTTAGAACTTAGCGACATCATGTTACAAATGGTAGTCATGGAGATTTTATCCAAAGTGTGATCAATGCTCAAATGAAAATCAAAGGGATGATGAGGAAAATACATGAAAATCTAAGGGTTGAAATTCTATCGTCCCTAGACTAAGTGTTGAGGGAAAAATCTGAAATGGGTATGTATTGAGAGAATTGAGAGAGGAGGGAGTATATATTACTTCAAGTCCTAAGCACAGAACTCTTATCCTTTGATTTCACCTTCCTATGACATTCACGATCTTGGCTTAAAGACATTTTAACCTACTCCACTCAATTCAATATTACTAATGATATGGTGATCTCCCAAGTCCGTCTATCGTCCTTTCCACAGTATTGTTATGATATTGCCTCTCATCACCTCTGTCTATTTTCAAACTACATTTCCAAATCTCATTCGTCAGTCTCTTCTTATCCATTTCAACGCACCCTCATTTTAGTTAGGAGATGGTTACGCTAAATCTAAACCCTTGAAGCGTGACATCTACATGAAGCAGAGAAGTTAAAGCCTCTGGTTCAAAGTGGTCGATAGCAATATTGAAGGAGGTCTATCGCTACTGGAAGCAACTGCGGCTTATTCTGGTTTCCAAAGGAACATTCATCGTACATCATTTGGCACCTCGGTACAGCGCCTCTGTTTTAAATCTTTCTTCAAAAGAAAAAAAAGAAAAAAAAGAAGAAGTTATTTTTGGATTAGAATGCCTAGTACGAATATACAGTATGACGCAAAATGTGAAGCATCTGCAAGATAGACTTAGGAGGATGTCGTTGAACTTCTACCTTCATTCTATCTTCCCCATTTCCCTCTAAAATCTTGGGAGTAGTCTATCACTAGTAATATAGTTCCTGGCATATCCACGTGCCACCTATTTCTCCTTCACCATTTACATTTCGTCCGATACCAGCTACATGGACTCCATCTTTGGCCATAGTCACCATTTTGTCCTCATTTGGTTAAGCCTTACTTACTTGTTCTGTGCTAAGACAAGAGGAGAAGGATATGTACTCCCTACCGCAAGCCACAAGTGAAGTGATTGCGAGCGAGGTGATTCAGATGACAAAGTATGAAGTGAGGCAGTACAGGGATTATAGCATAAAACCTAAAGAGAAGTAAGTCTTTCTTCTCCACAGTAGCACTATTTAATCCCAGATTTGAAGGGATTGATCACAAATTGTACAGAAGCTACTGCATGACTTGACATGTTGATGTTAAGCCTAAGCTTACAATGTAGGATCATAGTTTCAAGGACCTTAAAGAAAAATATGAGATGTTACTAGGGACTAGTAACGTTTCAGTTGGGGGATGTGTGATAACTCCAAAAGTTATCACTTGAGTTACATGTTTTGTAAGTTTATTTCATGATTTTAAGCTTCGTTAAATGCAGTGGAACGTCGTTTAATGGAAAAGCATTGTTTGGTAAGTTGGTAGACCATATTTGCTAAACCGGTGTAATTAAAGCTCTACGGGTTTCAGAGCTAGAGGGAAAGATATCACATTTTGTCTTTTAGCAGGGCTTATTGACGTGGCTCAAGAAAACGACGAAAAGGAAGAATAGATAAATATTTTCTCACGTCACGTTTGTCTTCTAGTAGGGCTCACGGATGTGGATTAAGAAAATGACAAAAAGGAAGAAGAGAGAAAGATCATCTCACGTTGTTTTTATTTGTCTTTTAGCAGGGGTCACCGACGTGGATTCAGTAAGCGACAAGATGATGCGGAGGAGAAGTTTTTGCCATGTCGCTTTTGTCCTTTAGCAGGGTTTATTCACGCGGCTCCAGAAAATGACAGAGAGAAGACGAGAAGGCGGGAAATTATAACTCACCTTGATTTAGCTGTAGGAGGTAGTTCCCGAGGCTAAAAGATGGCGCGGATCAGGCTCTCCAGCGGTCTTGTCTGTCCTGGATCTAACGGTGGAGAGAGCCTCATCCTACTTTTAAAAACTTGACGCGCTGCAATTTCCAGGGCATTCCGAATTAGGAGAAGAAGCAGGGAGACTTCCATCCTAAGCGGCGTCTGAGAGAGAAAAACATGGAAGAAGCTCTTTTATCTTGAAGTTGTGCAGAGAAGGAGGAATCTATCTACCGAGCCGATAAACCCTTTCGAGGTTGACTCTCGTAGGTACAAAAAATCTCCCGTTCCAATCCTGTTGCGGTCTTTTGCCTTTCTTTTCTCTTCAGATCGACCAAGTGAGCTCTCGTCAGCAACACTTTCGTCTTCATTCTCCACTCTCCCGAGTCAACCTTGCTGATAACAGGCAAAAGATGAGCATATATACTTGCTTATCTTGGGTAGAATATCGTTAAAAGATCCAATTTCATTTATATTTTCCCCATGTTATCATCTCATTATGTCAAAATGAACATTTTCTTAGATAAATAAAAAAAAGAGTTTTAATGGAAGAATTACAGCAATTAAAAGATAGTTTTCATTTTGGCAAAGTCTATGTTTTTCTTTTTGTTATATATTAAAATGAATTCTAGTGATTGTTGCATTTCTTTTTCTTTAAGAGAGGTTTTGTTTAAAAAAAACTAAAGCCCTTAATGGGCTCGTCAGATTTAATGAGTCTCCTTGAGTTGCAGGCAGGTTGCGTATGGAGAAGGCAGTGGCCAATAGGAGAAGAGCGCACCATTTATGGGTGTACAGCAACGCACACATCAAACTTCACCAATGATGTCCTTAGAGATTTGCACGATGAAGAACGTCCACAAATTACCTGCGTTTTAAGATATAGATTTGTGGGGATTACTGAAGCGCATGCTGAGGATGCCTAGCAGTAAGCACAAAGAACCTAACAGAATAGCACGACTTCGAAATCGCAAGTAAGTTAGGTTAAAAAGGGCAAAAAGGAGGGGAGAACCTGTTCTTGATTTCTCACCCAACGATGATCGGCCAGGAGGACACAGTGGGAGGAAGAGCCAAAATCCGGTCAGAGAAGCATTCAAAGTTTGGATCGAACTGACTCCAAACAGTTTGGCATTATTTCGAAGCTTTGAGATTCGGTTACGATCTTTTCTCGTCAGTTTCTTTTCATTGAAATTTTGATTTTAAATTCAATTATCTGTTTGGTTATCTTCACATTTTATTCTCTCTCACTTTCACGATTTTAATCTACATATTTTAGAAAGTTTGATTAAGCTTGAGCACGAATTTCTTTTTGTAGATAGAATACTGTTTTTATTTCTTTTATTTACGGTAAGAGTGATATCTAAACTAGTTTATTGTTAGTATTAACTGATTACAAAAATATGACGGTATGTGCTTAATCGGTTTCTTGTTTTGATTCAAGTATAGTTAATCTCATAAAGAAATTCATTTGTAATAGATTAAATTCATTTAGATTGAGAAGAGTTTTGGTAAAAAGAATATTGAGAAATAAAATGATACGAGATTAGCTATCTCTGACATTGATTCTTTCTGTTTAGATAAATCGCATCAGTAAGAGAAGGATATTCAGAAAGTATCTTGTCAGGTCGAATTCAGAAGAGTGCTACTAAGCAGAATTTCTAAGAGAGAAAGTAACAAAATATAAATCTTGCTTATATTTGTTTCTCTCTGTTAAAGATTTCTGAGAGTGCATAAGAGCAGATATAGTGAATATAGCAGAGTGATACTAGGAAGAAGAATTATGTGGTGATATAATCTTCTTAAGATAAATAAATAAAATAAAATAAAAATAAAACAAAAATAGAGGGATTTTGATAAGAAGAATAGTAGGATTAATAATTAGAAAAAGTGGATATAGGCATTGGTGTAAGACTGAGATTCACACTATTGCATAAAAGAAATGTGCTAAGAAACATAAACGACTCTCCTCTTTTTCAGACCGTCTATAGACAGTAGATGAGGAGCTAGGTCTAAATGAAAACGCCAGGAAAGTGATATAGAATTGAAAGTTGATTAGAAGAAGATTGCATTTATCAAAGAAATATTAGAATTGACCTCTCTAGGGTTCGACCCCTCATAGAGCTATACTGTTGGAGAATAGAAATTAAGGGAAAACAAATATATTAGAAGAATTAAACCACCATAACAACGTAGGATTCACATCCTAATTTGGACTTATCAATTGGCGCCGTTGCCGGGGAGGTTCAGTATAATTTTTTTTTATTCTTGAAATTTCTTTTCTTTATTTCAGCACTTATTGAGTTTATTTTCAAAATATTCCTATGAATTCTGTTATTAAAGGCTGACTAGAACTGTTTTTCTTGATTAAGTGAATATTTACACTATATGCACGGAAGAAGGTCATTAAAGCATAATCCGTTGACTCAATTAAGAGAAACACAGGAAATACAGTTACAATTAGCTGAGGACAGAAAGGAAACAAATAGAGTGAGAATACAAGGAATCATGGCAGAAGAGGGAAGAGATGGAAAAGGTCAAGAAGGACCTACAATTAAGGAGTTGTCTGCCCCGTCAGATTATAATGATTTCACAAGAATCACAGCTCCTTTGAATGACAATGTGAATTTCAAGATTGATGCAACAATGTTGAATTTCCTTCCAAGTTTCCATGGAAGGTTTAGTGATGAACCTTATGAGTTTCTGAGGGAATTTACCCAGTTCTGTTCATCATATTATTTTCCAGGAATATCTCAAGAAGCAGTGAAGTTAATGCTCTTTCCCTTTGCAATAAAAGACAGAGCAAGAGATTGGTTTAATGGTAAAAGTAAGACGTTTACTACTTGGAATGAGGTTCAAACTAGTTTCTTACAGAAGTATTTTTCCTATGGTAGAACACATGCCCTTAGAAAATTAATTAGGGACTTTACACAAGGAAATGAGACATTTGGGGAAGCATGGGAACGATTCATGACATTGACCAGGAAATGCCCTCACCACGGGATTCCTGAACATGAATTGGCCCAGATTTTTTATCAAGGATTAGACTATCAAGAAAGGCAACTTGTGGACATATCGAGTGGAGGAAATTTCCTCAACACAAGGGCGAATGAGTCTCTTACAAATATGGAAGAATTAGTAGAGGATTGGGTATTTAGACAGAGTTCTATGATAGATGTTAGGACTGGTGGTGTGAAAAGGGGAGTAATAGATGTTAAGGGAATGGAAACAGATGTGAGGATGGAAAGGTTAGAGAAAGAAATGAAGCAGTCATTACTTGAGGTAACAGAGAACATTAAGCATCTTCTGAAAGATGCAATAGCCACAATTAAGCCGGAAGCAAATGTGAATAGGGTAAATGTAACATCAACATGCGGGAATTGTGCCGCAAATGATCACATACAAGATCAATGGAAAGCAATTCCAGTGGAGCAAGTAAATGCATTTGGACAACAACCTAGTCATGGCAATTGGCAAGTGGGAGCAAATATAAATAGAAACACTAATTTTGGCCATAGTAATGGACATCAGGGATTTGGAGTGCAAAATAATCAGTTCAAGATGCAAAGTCAATCTCATATGACTCAAACTCAACCTCAGTATCATCAAAACCCACAATTTCAGCCTGGACAACCATCATTTCATCCAAATGTGCCCAATTTACATCCAATAGCCCCTAATTTTGCTAACCACAATTTGAATCAGAATTTGTGGGACACTGTAAGGCGTTTGCAGGAACAAGAAAAAACTTGGGAGGAAGAAAATAAGCTCTTATTAGCACACATTGAGATGATGAAGACAACACAAAGCCTTGGGATATTCAGTGAAGAGCGACGTGAAGCTAAAAATAAAGGTAAAATAGAAGACCCTTTTGAAAAAGGGAGTTCATTAGATCAGTTCCCCACTAAACCTTGCATTAATCCCTGTAATGTTTCATTTAATAACAATGCAAAAGTGATTTCTTATGAATCGTTTGTTGTGCCTAGTTATTCAGATGAGCTTAGTAGAAATCCTCTAACAGATGAGACACATATGAATGCCATTACATCTCTTAGAAGTGGGAAGGTTTTATCAAATATAGTGCCAATAAAGGAAGATAAAATAGGGGAGGAACAAAAATGAAATCAGAAGTTGGATGATAAAGCTTCTGAGTCGATAAGTATGCCTAAATTAGGGAGAGCCAACGAAATAGGGAGGGAACAACTGATTCCTTTCCTAAATGCATTTACACAAAAAAGAGAGGATATAGATAACTCACCCCTACTCAATATTCTCAAGAATACCTCTATCACTATTCCTCTCACTGATGCAATTAGATACATTCCGCTTTACGGAAAATTTGTAAAAGAATTGTCTACTCCTTCACGAGAAAAAAAAATTAGGTTGTCTGAGAATATCAGTTCAATACTTTTAAATAGTTTACCTGAAAAACAAAGAGACCCTGGAGCACCTTTAATTGGGTGTTTCATCCAAGAAATGGAATTTAAAAAAGTACTTTTAGACACAGGAGCTAGTGTTAACATATTACCTAAGCTTCTATATGATAAACTCAATCTGAAAGGATTAGAACCAATAAAATTAGAACTTCAATTGGCTGATGGATCAATTCGTGCCCCATATGGACGGTTGGATGATGTGATAATTGTAGTTAGAGACTTAGCATTCCCTAGTAGATTTCATAGTGACTGATGTAAAGATCATTGGGGAATTATGTAACGCCCCAATCATTTTGGGAAGACCTTTCCTTGCTACAGAAAGAGCAATAGCAGACTTTGATAAAGGTAAGATCGAATTGAGGATGGGAAGTAGTAAGTTGGAAATTCCAATTCCAAATCTGAAAAGAATTCCAGAATACATATATGACAATGCTAATCAGGTTGATCAGCTAATGGATAACGAAACAGAGTATGATCAACTTATTGCTGAAGTATTAGCCATCGACGTAGAAGAAGAGTGTGATGACATTGTAACTTCCATTGCAAATAGATCTTAAGCCCTTACCAGAATCATTGAAATATGTTTTCCTTGAGGAAGGAAATTATAAGCCAATAATAATTTCATCTCTGTTAACAGAGGAACAAGAAAAAAAATTAATAGAAGTAATCTCTAATTACAAGGCAGCAATAGGATGGACAATTGATGATATTAAAGGAGTTAGTAGGGAAATTTGTGAGCATCGAATTTTCTTAGAGGAAAATTCAAAACCTACAAGGCAACCTCAAGGAAGATTAAATCCTAATATCTTTGAAGTTGTGAAGAAAGAAATCCTGAAATGGTTGCAAGCAGTTTTTTTACATGCAATCTCAGATAGTACTTGGGTAAGTCTAGTCCACGTGGTACCAAAGAAATCGGGAATTACAGTGGTCAAGATTGAAAAGGGAAAGGAAATGCCAACCAGAATAGTGTCAGGGCATAGAGTTTGTATAGACTATAGGAAATTAAACTTAGCTACCAAGAAGGACCATAATCCACTTCCATTTACAGACCAAATCCTAGAAAAATTAGCAGGGCAAAAATTTTATTGCTTCTTAGATGGATATTCAGGATACAATCAAATTGCAATACATGAATATGATCAAGAAAAAACTACATTTACATGCCCTGTGGGTACTTATGCATTTAAAAGAATGCCTTTTGATTTATGCAATGCACCTGCAACTTTTCAAAGGTGTATGAATGCATTATTTGCTGATTACATTGGTGAATTCTTAGAAATTTTTATGGATGACTTTTCTGTTTTTGGAATTTCATTTGATGAATGCCTTACTAACCTTGAAAATGTTTTAAAAATATGTGTGCAGAACAATCTAGTTCTAAGTTGGGAGAAATCCCATTTCATGGTGCAAGAGGGGATAATATTGGGTCATCTTATCAATCAAGAGGGAATCAAAGTGGACCAAGCCAAAGTGGAAGTTATCAAGAACCTACCCATACCGGAAACCCAAAAACAGCTTAGGGGATTTTTAGGCCATGCTGGATTCTATCGTCGTTTCATTAAGGATTTTGGAAAATTAGCAAACACTTATGTTGTCTCTACCCTTTGACTGTTTTGTTATTAGTCTCTAGCTGTAGTCATTCACGGGTTTGTTGTTTAATACTTTTCAGTTAAGATCTAGTAATTTCCCTCTTATTTTATCTGTTGTGTGTTCTTAGTGGCCTAATCTACGTGAGTGATAGAACTAGACAAGTAAACACACCTATATATGCTTAAATGTATAGCGGTCAGCCCGAATTTCTTTGAATCATGGCTTGCTCCCTGAGGATGATCCCTTACTCACTACTATAGTTTTTGCTTAAAAAGAGTGAATAGGAATTTTTATTGTATAACCAGATTTACCAACGACTTGCGACAACTTGAATTGGGTTATCAGTGCCCAGAGGTAGCGGCGGCTCACACGAGTTGAGGCGAGACTGGGTATGGGTGATGGCAGCAAATATGGTGGCGGTGACACAAGGTGTGCGGTAGTGGCAACGACAGTGACGTCGACAACGTTTACAATAGCGTCGATGTGATCGCAGCAAGGGGAGGCAATGACAATGGTGGTGGGCGCGGCGATGGCATGAGGGCGTGCGGCGACGACGGCAGCAGCGGTTGGTCTCCTTGGTCTTCCGTGAGGGGTCACTCAAGGGGAGATCACTCGTTTCTTTCTCAAATGACGGCTATTGTTTGGGGGGGCGGGGTGTCCCTTCCCCTCTTATAGAACTCAAGATGGGCTAAGAGGGGAAAGGGCCCACTTGAGGCCCACGAACCTAATATCCCAACATAAAATAGAATAAAAGGTCCACAAGGGTGGGCTTCTTAAGTGGGCCCCGAAAGGAAGGGTCCACTAAGAAACCCAAAGGGAATGAGAGAGATAAACGCAGATCCACTAAACACGTGCGGTCCAAAAATTTCATAAGCAGTGAAGTGAAGATAAGCCCATGCGTGCGAGCACAGAATTTGGCATGACGAAGTTCTCAAGCAGTGCATCGAAAGTCGATGTCCTTCATCTTTGCTTGTCGTGGGGATTGGACTCGTGAGGGTGTCGGCTTCTCCTGCCCTGTGGTGTCGTGCCTTGGTGGTGACGAGGGTCATACGCCACCAGACTCCTTCCTCGACCCTCCTTCGAGTTGTCACTCAAGTTGGGAGTTCCCTCCTTTCTTTCTCAAATGACGGCTAGGGTTTGTGGGGGGGTCCCCTCCCCTCTTATAGAGCCCATGATAGGCCAAGAGGGAATTGGACCCACTTGAGGCCCACGAACCTAATAGCCCAAACATAAAGAAGTAAAACGATCCACAAATGAGTGGGCTTCTTAAGTGGGGCCCGAAGGAGGGTCCACTAAGAAGCCAAAGGGGAGAGAGATAAATGCGGACCTGCTAAACACGTGCGGTCCGAAAAAGTTCATAAACGACAAAAGAAGAAAGGGAAAGATAGGTCCATCCGCGCAAGCTCGGAGTGTGGTTGACCGTGGTGAGATGAGTCCTCAAGCGGTGTAGCAAAAATCGACATCCTTCGTCTTTGCTCTTCGTGGGGGGCTAGACACGTGGTAGTGTCGGCTCTTCCTGTGCCGTAGTGTCGTGCCTTGGTAGCTGACATGACTAAATGGTATGGTCGTTGAATGCACATGATTTAGTGTCAAAATAAAGTCATAAACTTAGCAATTTATGATTAATCAATTTAATTAAATAGTATAATGGTAATTAAGGGTTGAATACACAGAGAATTAAGAAATTTTGAGATATATCTTTGAAATTTGGTCAAATTGGACGACGAATTGAGATTAGAAATTGGGTGATTTATGATATTAAGAAAGACAACTCAATTGCAAATCCACGAAATCAAAAATCGAGTGATTTGGATAAGAATTTGCGGAGTAATCAAAGTTTGAAGATAGAAGAAAATTCGTATCGTGAAATGATTTCAAACAGAAACTAAAACAAAATTAAACATAATCTACTATTCAAAATGTAAAATTAACACTAAATGATGAAATATTAAGATGAAAACACGCAATCTAACCCAATGTAGCCTTCGGAATGATCCAATTAATTGTCGGATGCATGGCTTTTCATTCTGAGTTTTCGAAGATGAAATTGAAGTTCAAGATGTGATTTCTCCTCTCTCTTTCAATCAAACTTTGATTTCAAGTAGTCCTTGGATGAGGAAATGCATTAAGAACACAAGAAATCAAATGGCACTTGAAATTGGTGTTTGACAGTTCGAATTTCTTTAAATTTCAAGAGTGTTTCTTTCCGTCGCGAAGAACAGTTTTTAAAGAGGCAATTTTGGGTGCGACCATTCGATGAAGAGTCGCCTCCCTATCAACGGTCGCGATGAGGCGTCCATCGATCTAAACGGTGCAATTATATTGTGTTCGTTCGATCAACGATCAAAGGTCAAGATGAGTCCACGTATTGTGTGCGAAGAGACGCGTCACTTCCTCTCGTTCATCGGATCTTCATCGTGCGATTGTGATTAAATTGGAGATCCATCAGCCATGAATGATCTCAGCCGTTATAAATCTCTTGATGGAGGGCTGAGATTAACTCACTTAGACTTCTTTTGAACCACGTGCATGATTAGAGATCGGGTGGACCTTGCATCCATTGCATCAATGCACGCTTTTCATTACGATGTTGATCCAATGCTTCTCATCATGCCACGCGCCCTGCAATCAGAATAGAGTAATAGTCCCACACGGAGGAAATTAAAGGGATTCATCGCGTTTATAAGGTGAGGCGGTTATAAGGGGTTAGCAGATTCCTCTATGAATGGCTTATATGTACTATAACCATATATAATAAAATAAATATATGTATACATCACCTCAGTGCCACGCAAGCACTTGCGTGGGTCCACGTGGCGGTGCAACGTGGCCTTGCGGGCCACGTCGCATCCACGTGGGCTTGCGCGAAATGCGCATCCTTTTTTGTGATTTTTTTAAATGTTTTAAATACTTCAAAATCAAAAATACACTTAAATAAAAATCTAAAAAATTCCAGAAAATTCTATAAAATTGGAAAAATCATAACTTTCAAAATACAACTCCAAATTAATTCAAATTTGTTTTTTTGGATCAGAAATTGAATAATCTATCATTAAAAAAGGTAAAATTATTAAAATAATAAGAGAATGAATTTTAATTAATTTAATACATTTATGTATCTTATAAAATAGGCTTTATAAAAATATATAAATGTTAATAAAGATATTTTCTCTCATATTTTCATCATTAAAACATGATTGTGATCTTAAATATAATTAGGATTAAAATTATAATGTTTAGCTATGTATAATAATCCATAATTTGGTGTATTTTTAGATCATCACATGAAATTGTATAAAATGATAGAAATATACTTAAAATATGATAACATGCATATATTTGGAATGATTAATGCCTTTATTTGCATTAATAATCATGTAATTTCATGTATAAATAGCATGTTATTAGTGGCGATGTTGGTCGTAAACCACTAGATAGCTTGCACTTCAAAAGATTAAACTGAAATTACAAACTTGATGATGTAGGATATTTCTAAGAATGATAATATTCCTACAAATTAGGGAGGATCTATGAATGATATCAGTCGGAAATATACTGGGATATTAGTGATGATGTAGTGTGATATAATTCAAGAATAGAAAGATGTATAATGATTTAATAAGGATGATAAGATAATTAATAAGAGAAGAGAAAGAAATAATATTAGATACTTAATATAGAAAATGGAGAATTGATGTATGCAAGGAGATGAGAATACGGAATGGATTATCGGATACAATACTATTTCGGGGAAGAGAGATAATAGTTGTGGGCTAGATAGGGAAGATGGGATGGATTATTTTACGACGTAATAAAGAGAAAGGATCGACTAGCTGATGCATGGAAGCTGGGGAGGAGTTTCTTTTAAAATATATTATAATATGGATATTAGGGAGATAGAAGGCGATGAAAAGAGAGAGGAGATAGATGAAAAGGAGATGCGAAGGTGATCGCGGAGGGGAGACGACGAGAGACATTAGAATATAGAATATAAAGATATCGCGAAAGGCGGAAATAGATTGGGAATGGGGAAGAATAGAGGGGAGGATAATCTAAAATATAGACGAGAGAGACGAGGAATTCGGGGATTAAGGAGATTAAGAAGTATACGGAGGACGGAAGAATACGGAGATGAAGAAGCATCTAGTATTGGACTTAAGATAATATGTTTCCGAACTAATATCACGAAGAGGGACAAAGGATGATTACCTAATTTGGCGGAATGAAGATGACGCTCCCGGAACCATCAAACAACCCAGATATCCTCGATAGGCTTCGGATTTGATGAATATGAAAGTAGACAGAAATGAGGGAGAAAAGAGAGGGAGGTAGAATCGGAGATGATGAGGTTGCGGAAGGAAGGTGGAGAAACAGGGAAGACGATGAAGACACAGGGATAAAAACGAACCACGGTAACCCAAATTTTCATTCAATAATACTGCCGTTTGTTTGTTACAAAATTCCGTTTTATAGAAACAAAAGACGAGAAGTTTCAGCGAGGCGTCGTATCGCGGCGATTATGCGTCTTTTCGTGGATCGTTCAGTTCCGCTCATTCTCCGATTTTGGTAGGAAGGTTGAACGCGGAATTCGTTGACGGGAAGATGCCGTCCATGCTGGCAATGCGGAAGCTCAAGTCGCAAGTGTTGACTTTTCTCTCGCAACGGGTAAAGAGGCAGATATTGCTTTGCACGTAGTCTAGAAGATTGCATGCCCGTGGTGAAACATCTTTTCATCTTCCCTCGCGATGAGATCATCTAGCCTTTTATCTGTTTCTTTGTGTGCGTTGATGAGAGCAGGCTTTGTGTGCCCACAACAGGTGTTGCCGCAGGCGCGATTGCAGGTGACAGGTCCGGATTACTCACGATAAGCCAGAGACGTGTCGGAGGTGCGTGATTGGCAGGGAATGAATAGGAAGCGCGCGCGGGCCATAGATGCGTCGAAAGCGCGGTCAAGATATTGACCGACGCACAAAACACTTCTTCGCATTTTTTTCGATCTTTGACGTTGCTTTCTCTTTCTTCTATCCTTTCCTGCAGATCCGTCGGTGAGGAAGATCGACTGAGGAGTTGTTTAGTCTCTGCGGGAGGTAGAGACACTGCCTGGGAGCTTGATCTGGGATCGTTGCGAGGAGAAGCGCGAGCAGAAGAACAGAAGTCCTTCAGACTGAAGAAGTCCATTCTTTTGCCGAGATAATTCCCCGAGATAAGCCTCAATTGGTGGAGACTTAGGCAAACGCTGTAAATGCTGCTTCATCCACGTTTGATGATGACGTAGGCAGAAGTTTTGAGGTATCATAATCCTTCTCATATATTTCATTCCGATTGAGTTCTTCCAAACCATGAGTAGGACTAGTTTCAATTAGAAGTGATCATAGCTTAATCCTTGAAGAGGTCTTCATGACAATTTTCATTATTGATAGCTTTGACTTGAATTGTCACCAAAGATAGTTTCTTCCATAATTACTAATATTTAGATCTCTCCTAAATTGCTAACTATAGGTGATTTCAAAGAGAGTAGGAATTTAATAACAAAGGGATTCCTATTGATTTGAGATCATTATTTATAACTATATAAGGTATACCTATGATATGGTGGAGAAGGTTTGGGAAAATAAGGAACCTATATCAAGGTAGAAGGTGGTTGACTTGGTCCATTCAAGGAATTTTAGGTTTCTAAGGCTAGAAGGCTAATTTCTTTTGACCAAGTCTGATGCAGGACCAACGGGGTGAATCGGTCCGGCGCTAATATCCTCTAATGGGAACTATGGAGGGGGGGGGGTGATCTACGTGCTCTAAATGATGCAATGATATCTAAAATCTCCGCAAGCAGCCAACCTTCCGGCGAGTCGTCATAGTGCTCTTGGGGTACGCCGAGTAGGATGGAGCAGGAGTCCTCCCGGATCCGTCGATGCAGGGGGGGGAGAAAACCTCGGGTCGTCGGGAAAGCTCGATCGTCAACCCGGCGGCCGGATCCACGATCCCAATCCCGTACCCTGACGTCACTCAACCTAACTAGGTCCGAGGGCGATGG
>CM044109.1:9326157-9410658 GCA_024174645.1 Lemna minuta
AAGGTCTCGATAAAGATTGAGAGGAAGTTCCAAATGAAAATCTAACAATTCCCAATTGATATTTTTAGGTTTGAAAAACTTAAACACAATAAAGTAGTGATATAGCGATGTGCACATGCAACATGTACATGACCCAATCAACTCATATTGGGTTTTTTTGGGCTACATCCATATGGTTGTATCTGTTAGCATCTCTCTCTCTCTCTCTCTCTCTCTCTCTCTCTCTCTCTCTCTTTGTAAATTTTCATCAAGGTTTGATCCCTCAATTTCTCATTTGACCAACTGCTATTCATTTTCAATCCGAATTTTGGCGTTGACTTTCGAGGGCAATTACTCCCTATATACAAGGTGAAATTTTATAATTTTGGTTTCTCTGGAATCATGTGATCGTAAGCTTTATATTCGTATGTGAAATGCTAGATTTGGATACCATTTGATAAGTCAATTTAATGATTTTGACGAAGATCTTCATTTCACGATTTTTCTGTTAATTGATTTTTAATAAATCATAGTAAATCTAATTCTTCTCTAAAAATTAGATATTTTATATGGAAGTTCTCCTCTTTATCTCTAGTTTTTGAAAATATAATTTTCGTAATATTTTCTCACCTTTATTCTCCATGATTTTACAAAAAGTCAAATTCTGGTCAAAGTCAACGCTTTGACCTTGACTTTTCTTCATCAAATAGTTTCTAAAATTCTGAAAATATCTTCTCTAATATATTAATATTAATTTCATCGATCATATATCATTTTGCAATCTTTAAGATTCTAAGTAGACTTAAGTTTCACCAAGTCAACTCTTTCGATAAAAGTCAACCGTGCTCTTTGTGGTTCGACCCAATATCTTTGTACTTGATTTCAAATTTTTAAATCGTGAGTTCAGAATTTCAGACTTTGTTTGATCGACGATTCTGTGTTTCAATGACCGCACTAAATCGTCCCGTGAGGGCTGTCACCTCATTTTGATGTTTATGGTTACAAATGGTTTCTTATATGTGTAGATGATAGTAGTAGATTTAGCTAGTTATAGCTACTTAAATAGAAACCAGAGGTAACACAATTTCTTAAAAATTTCTTCTGCTTAGTAAAGTGACAATTTGGAGTGAACATACATGAATATAGAACTGACAATGCAAAAGACTTTTGTAACAATGAATTACGTGAGCTTTTTGAAAAGGAAGGAATTGGACCCGGAACCTCATGTCCATATACTCCTTGACAAAATGGACCTACTGAAAGAAAAATTGGGGATATCATGAGTAAAAGAACATTGATGGTACAAGCAGCCTTCCAAAAATTTGTGGTGTTTGCAATGATGACTGCTATCCACCTGATAAGTAGACTACCTTCTAGAACGATTGTTAAAATGCGTAATAAACATCCTAGAAAAAAACATTTCCAAGGTGAGATTACATAATGGCTTAACCTCACAGATCTTTGGATGTGTTAGCTAAGTCCACTTACATTACCTACACGTTGATAAATTATCAACTAAAGCCTTGAAATGTGCGTTTGTGTGATACGCAAACACAAATAAGGGTTATAAATGCTATAACCCTCCGACTCGAAAGGTGTTTATGACCAAGGATGTCACCCATGACAAAGTGAAATTTATTTAGCCACTTAACACTTACTATAGACTAGAGACAGAGGACCAAAGACAAGAGGTACCGGTCACAATGCCACAATTTCAAAAAATTGAACAAGGAATACTTTTGGCACTAGAAAGCCAAGATAATCACGAAAAGGAGGTAGAGGTGAATACATTACCATATAATTCACTCCCTAAATAATACGTTTGGAGATAAAATAGACCACAAATAACCATTTCTCCAACCCAATCTGCGAGCCCACTGAATAATCTCAAAATTGAGGGTGAAGAGAAGGAAGATCAGCCTATAATCTTGAGAAAGGAACCTAGAACATGTGTGAAATCTCTCCCATATGAAATCTCAAATTTCCAAACCTATGAAAGACTATCACCTGGCTATAAAACCTTTCTTATTACCCTTGTTCAAACTGTGATTCCAAAGATAGTAGAAGAAGCACTTATATGTCCTCATTGGAGAAATTCAATGAATGATGAAATACAGGCTTTAATTAAAAATGAAACGTGGGAGATGGTGGAGAGGCCAAAGGACAAAAACTGGTAGGTTGCAAGTGGATATTTGATGTTAACTATAAGTCAGAGGGCTCATTGGAGAGATACAAGGCTAGAGTTCTAGCGAAGGGACACTCTTGAACCTAAAATAGAGACTATAAAAAGACATTTGCCCCTGTAGCCTAGATGAATACAATTGGGATCCTAATCTCACTAGTAGTTAACCTAGAGTGGAATATGCAACAATATGACATCAAAAATGCAATCTTATAACATGAATTGGATGAAGAGATTCACATGCAATTCCACCCGAGTAATCAAAGGATAGTAATATTAGCAATGCATGTAAATTATAGAAGACCTTGAATGTATTGAAACAATCCTCATGGGTGTGGTTTGGGAAATTTACCCAAACCATGACACTTCTAGGCTGTAAACAATGAAATGGAGATCACATTCTATTTTTCCAACACTTACCTTCAGGGAGAGTTACAATTCTAATTTTATATAAAGATGATATCATTATCACCGAAACAATGGCAGTGAAGCCATAAAATTAGCAACTCATCTTATGAAATATTTTGTGGTTCAAAAATTAGGGCCCTTTGAAATAATTTTTAGGAATAGAAGTAGCTCAATCAAGCAATGGATTGATTATGACGAACAATAATGTATTTTGGACTTGCTAGAGAAAACAAAACTCCTACAAGGACACATCAATGATACACCAATCAAAGTAAACCATAAGCTAACAATCAAAGAAGATGATCCTATGGTAGAAATAAGCTCATATCAGAGATTAGTAGAGAGATAACTCCATCTAGCCCACACTTGTCTAGCCATTTCCTATTATATTAACATCTTAATTCAATTCATTCATAGTCTGTGCAGTTCTCATTTCAAAGCTGCTCTTAGAGTACTAAGATATCTCAAAGGAACTTCTTGACCTGGCATCACCTTCAAGAAAGCAAGTAAGTTAGACTTAGAAATCTACACTAATTCTGACTACAATGTGTCTCTACTTGATCTTAGGTCCACAACATGGAAATTTGGTAACATGGAGAAACAAAAAAAATGTTCTCAAAATCCAGTACGTAAGCAGAACTTAGAGCCCTCTCCAATGGTATTGAGAAGTGTTGTGGATAAGAAAAATCCTACAAGAATTTCAAATCACTTATGAAGAGCCAATTAGAGTACTATGTAACAACAAATCTGCCATCAGCATTGCACATGATTGAACAAAACATGTGGATGTTGACAGGTTCTATATCAAGGAGAAGATGGAAGAGAAGACCTTTAGTATCACCCAAGGCAGCTGTACAGAGCAGTGTGCAGATGTTTTTGCAAAAGGATTACCCACCAAGGTGTTTTCCATATTAGTATCCAAGCTTGGAATGAACAATATTCACTCTTGTGCTTGAAGGGGAGTGATAAAAAACTTCTCCAAATTTACCCCAGAACTTCCTATACTTGTGTTTATATCCTTCTCTGTTGTGCAACTGCGTTGTTCCTAGTTGCCATTGTAATGTGATTATTGGACTGCATCAATTTCCTGATTTTGTATATAAAGCACAAAGATGAAAATAAGAGTTACATTTCATCTTTATTCTATCTACTTTCTCAAATATACTCTCTAAACTGCCTCACCTCTGAGTTAGCATCAACATCTACAAATTAACACAATTTGTAGTTCTTTATGTTTTTACAGAAAGTGGGTAAGGCCTGCAGAATCCCTGAGAATAGTGTGTGAACCTATGGGGAAGCAGAAATATGTGCAGCGTAGTTTTTTTAAAGCAAATCTATTTTTCAGACTGCCATTTGGCAAATACAAATATTAACATGATTTAGGTCATTGCGAATGTTATGTTTCAGGTTTCAAGGCTTTGTTTTGTGCTTTTAAAAGCTGTCATGATTTCTCTTGGATCCGAAGGCTGGGACATTCTAGTTCCAACCTTGCCATTTAGAACACTCTTACAGGTTGCTTGGATGCCTTAATAATCCTATTATAGCACCATTGAGGTTTGTAATGATGAGTGTCATTTTTTAAAATCTCTGCTAAACGCACCAAATTTTGGTGTTTGCAGGTGGAAAGAATTGTTCGAGGATCTTTATCCTCATCTATCTCAAGTGATAGGCTCAAAGTCATCGTGTGTTTAAGCCCAACAAACTTACTATTTATACTCGAGAGTACTAAGTTTATATGGAGCTAATGAAGGCGTATAGCTTTTTAGGTCAATCCTCAAGGATTCTAGGGTATGAAAATATCAATAATAGAAGTAGAGATGAGGGTAATGATGAAGGATTGGTGGTCAACTCTTTGAGTTGACCGTGGGAGGAAGGAATTTTGATGGATGATTTACGTAAACCTACAAATGCAAAGATCCTAAATTCAGAGAAAAAAAGGTATTGGAATGAATAACTAAGGAAATTGAAACCATGTAGAAAGAAAAGAAATAAGAGGGAGAGGGAATTGAAGATAATGAAGAGCTAGAGAGGGGATGTTTTTAAGGAAAAATAAATAGAGAGAAATATTGAGGAAATAGATGAATAGAAAGGGGACAGATGCTTCGTGTGTGAGGGAAGAGATTAAATAACGAGAGATTAATCAGCCGAGAAGGCAATTGGAAAGAGAGAACATAGAGAGACTGAGGAGGATAAAGAATAGAGAGAGATTGAGGGAGGTAGAAAGAATATAGAGAGAGAGACAAGATAAGATTGGCTGAGGAATGTAGAGGAGAGAGGGAGAAGTCCAGATAGAAAAGAGAAAGTAAGGGAAAGATCTCGAGAGGAATTTGGGATAGAAGACGGAGAGAGAAGCATGAGAGGAGAGGGAGTAAAAGAGAGAATGGGGGAGAGAGTAGAGAGCGGGATGATAGAGGAGGTGGAACGGAGAGAGAAGGCGATAACGAGTGAGTCTAAGGAGGAAGAAGAAAGTGAGACTAAGAAATTGTGGAGAGATGGAGAACGAGATTGAACAAGAATGAGCGGATGGTCTAGAGAGAGAACGCACAAAATTTGGATAGAAGTGCAAAGATGCCAGAAGTGCGAAGAAATAAGAAATCACGGAGAGAGGAAATGCTAGAACCGCGAAGATGTGAACGAGAGATTTTTAAGAGCGAGAGCAACAATGAGAGAGGGAAAGATCACAAACTAGAGAGAGGGCGAGAAAAGAGAGTAGGGCACAGAAGGAGGAAGAAGAGGGATTAGACGAACGGAAGGAAAGTAAAATGACAGAAGACTAGCGTGAAATGGAGACAAGAAAATGGAGACGAGCGCGTGAAATAAAAACGACGGAAGAATGAGAGGGAGAGTGAGATTGAAGAAGAGAAGGCGACAGCAAGGTTGAGAAAAGAGAATGTGAGAAAAGGGAGGAGACCAGAGAATGCGAGATAATCGAATTGGAAACAAGAAAGGGGATAGAAGAGAGCGTGAGGAATGCGGAAATGCAGAAGAAAGGAATTGAAGAAGCGAGGAAGAGAGGGAGTGCATGAGGTCGCTAGAGAAGATAGCGAAAGACATAGATAGAAAGAGAAGACGCGGTGGAGTGAGAGAGATCGTGTACAGAGTTTGAGGGAAAGATAACGAGAGAGTGGGAATGATGGAATTGTCGAACTTGGAAGAGAGGGAGAGGGCACAAGCGTGAGAAGAAGGAAAGAGAAAATCACAGAGAGAGCAGGAGGAAGAGAATGTGAGGGAGAGGCCTAAAGAAATCGAGAGAGTCAAAGGAATCCGAGCGATTACGAGAGAGAGGGATCGGAAATGATAGTAAAAAAAAGAAATAAGGGAGAGAGCAAACAGAATATGGGGAAAGAGAGTGAGACGAAAGGGAGAAGCGAGGACGACGGAGGCGAATATACTGGATATATGGGAAGAAGGTGAAAATGAGAGAGGTTTAGAGAGGAGCGATGAAGAGAGTGGGGAGAAAACAAGAGGAAATGCAGGCCTTCAAAGCAAAGGAAAGAACGGAAATTAAGAGAGAGAAGGAGCTAACATTTCGGTGAGAGCAATGGAACAAATTCAATGGAGCAAATTCGCACTAGAGAGGAGAGAGCGAGAAAGAGGGAGAATGCGAAATATAAATTTAGCGGCGTACTGATAGCATGATAATTAGACATGATAATACATAATTATTGACGCATATTAAGGCATAAATGATTTTATTCCTATGCATGTTATCATATTTATAAGTATTTACTTATCATTCCACGAAAAAGTCGTTTCAATCTCAAAATACTTTAAATTAGGGTTAAATATGATGAATTAAAGAAAAATAATTTTATAACCCATGTTTACTTGAGATTATAAGTGTTTTTAAAGTTAAAATAATGAGAGAAGTTATTTTATAAATATTTACTTAATTATCTGAAGTTAAAATCTTTAAGAAATAAATGTATTTTTGAAATAGAAATTCAAACTCTCATTATTTATTAATTATGACTTTTTTGAATGATAGATAATTAAATTTTGGATCAAATGAAAGAAATTTTGATTAATTTGGAGTTATATTTTGAAAGTTATGAATTTTCTACTTTTTAGGGATTGTTCTGGATTTTTCTGAATTTATTTTTGATTTTAAATCTATTTAAACAATTAAAAAATAACAAAAAAGGGAATTATTAATCGCGCGGGACCCACGTGGATGCGACGTGGCAGAGCCACGCGGACCCACGCGAGTGTGATAACATGCATTTATAACTTAAATTCTTATCCTAATTAACTCATATTCATGTTTATTTTATGAGAATATGATGCATGTTATCATGCTTTTTAGGAATTTTCTCCATTAATATATCATTTCGTTAAATTTGATATTTATGCATAAATTAGGGATAATTTCATGCTTGATGGATGATTAGTCTTTTGCAAAGTTAAAATTAATAAAAATTAATCTCTTTTTGAATTGCTTTTCACTCTAGAGTATGATATTTTCAAGATGAAATTATAAGTAAGAAGAATTCTTAAGAAATGAGTAAGTGATTTTTAATTAATTTTAAATTCTTCTTTGAAAGTATATTTTTAATGGCATGATATTAAAAAGAAAAGAATTTGTGATCCAATGGAGAAAATTTGGATTAAAAAGGAGTTGTATATTTCAAATTATGAATTTCTGAAGTTTTATGCTTTTTTCTAATTTTTATTTGATTTTTTATTTGATTTTATTTACTAAAATCGTGAAAAGGGGGTTTATTACCTGCAGGTGTTGATGTGGCGAGCGGGAGCTCCGACGAGCTGACACGTGGCGCGCGGGAGCACCGCATGGGTGCGATGCGGCGCTGAGGCCACGTGGCAGAGCCGTGGGTGGCTGACGCGGGGAGTAGGAGACACACAGTGCACGGCCATGTGGCAGGGGGCCACACGACCACGTGGCAGGTAGGTTCACATATGGAGGGGAGGGCCACGGGTATAGTGGGACCATGGTAAGAGAGGGGGGGGGGCGGTTACGCAACTATCACATACGCGCCTCCCTATTTAAGTGCGTCATTTCCATGTTTTTATTCCGTGTTGGACTTTGTTCCCACGGAATCTCTTTTGCAAGTGATGTGGCCTTATCGCACGCGTCGGATCCAAGTACGAACCCTTGATCGCGTGGACCCAAGTCCACGCGATCATCCATTCAAGCACGTGCTTTAAAAAGAGACTAAGTGGATTAGATCAAGGGCTTACCTAATGACACGTGGAAGGATCGGATTCGTGCGATCATCATCGTAGCTCGTCCATCATCGATCCTGACCGTAGCCTTCATCCGGGTGCATGGACGGCTATGATGCATCGAGATAAGGGTGAACTTCCATCGGGCGGTGGACGCTCCTTACCATCGCGCGATCGTGACCGTCCCCTCACCTGAAGCGCCATCGGATGGCTATAAAGTTTCGCGGAAGAACTCCACGATCGCGGTCCGATTGAACAGCGATTGCGGCCTGATTGAGTCGCGATCGTGGCTCTTGCATAGTGGAATCAACGCCACGATTCACGGCGCACGGTTTCAATCGAAGACGGCAGGAGAAAGTTTCTCGATCGATGCCCGATTGCTTCGCGATTGGGGCTTGATCGCGGCTTGATCGTGGCCACGATCAAGTGCGATCGTGGCGTCTGTCGAAGCAAAAATTGAAGCAGATTCATAGCGGGAGTGAAGTCACGACGCCACCCAAGGGAAACCGCATCCACGACGCATCAATTCCACCCCACTACCGCGTCAATCGTCCACGATCTTCAGGCCAAATTTCCCTTTAAAAAGCATGAGTTCTCCCTTCTTTTTCTTAAATTTTGATCGATTCGTGAAGTGAATTAAGAAAATTTTGAGGAAGATCTCTAGTTCATTGTGATCCCCCCGCGTTTAGACTTGATTGCAAAGCAATTGAAGCGGGATTGATCACGAATTTCTCCTCGATTTGATCAAATTTTCACCTTGAATTCCGACGGTCCGCGAGGAAGAATCCGAGCAAATTCCCTTCAATCCACGCGAATTGAAGCCTAATTCTCATGGCAATCGGGTTAGTAGTGAGATTCCATCGATTATCAAGAGGTGATTTTAGTTTTTATTCAATATAGAATTCTAATTTTGCAAATTAGTTCTTAGTGCTCTTCATTTTCCCCAAAAGTTCATCCGAAATTTTGCTGATTTTGAAAATAGGATATCTCTCTGATTATAATTCCAAATCACTTGATTTTGGTTTCATAGATTCCCCTTTTCATCAGCTTTCCATGGATAGCAAATTTTTCAAATTCCGAGTTCATTTGACCCTCCAATATGATGTTTGACCAAAGACTGTTCATCTTTCATTTGAAGTCAAACATTGACTTTCGGGGTCAGTTACTTTTGATTTACAAATCAGAATTCGATCATTTTGGTCTTGTTAGATTCCTGTGTTCTTAGCTTTTCATTGAAGTATAAATTGCAAGGTTTGGATTCCATTTGATTGGTATATTTAAAGATTTCCTCCGATGTGTTCATTTCGGGGATTTTCTGATCTTTGATTTTCAATAATTCATAATAAATCCATTTCTTATCCAAAAATCATGAATTTTCTATCAATAAATTTTTGTTTCTCTCTAGTTTCAAAATATATTATTTTTGTAATCATCTGAAGCTTTTTGTTTCTCTGATTTTACAGAACACCTACTATTGGACAAAGTCAATGCTTTGACTTTGACTTTTGACTTTTCTCGATCAAATCCGAGATTTCAATTCTTAAAATCTCTTATTTAGTATATTTGTATCGTTTTCATCCCTTAAATCTTATTTTCTCTTATTTAAAACTCTTTTTAAACCTAAGTTTGATGAAGTCAATTGTGCTATTAAAGTCAACCCTGCTCTTTGTGGATCGACCCGATACTTACACATTACTTGATTTTATATCTTATCTTTGTGAGTTTGATTTTTTATAAATTTTGTTTGACAAACGTTTTTGTGTTTTAACGACGCATAAAAACGATTCGTCAGAGCGCCTGCGTGGCGCGGAGGTGACACGTGTGCATATTTATATTTACTCGTAATATAGGGTTATAGTACATACAAGCATCCGGATTATCAGAACTTGCTAACCCTTATCTTCGTCGCATGTTATATACCCGATCATTCGCTTTCTTTTTCTTCATGTGGGACTATGTTCCACTCTAGTTTTTAATTGCACGCGACATGGCCGAAGGTGATGCGTTTGATCAAAAGCGTGTGGATTATCGCGATGGATTGCCTGGACGCAGAGTCCACCGAATCACCAATCACGCATGTGCCTTTATGGGGAGTTAAGTTAAATGGTCGCGACCGTCCATCGAAGAGTTATAATTGTCGAGATTAAATCGCGATGAAACGCATCAAGAGCATCAGATCGCGATCCAACGGCGGCGGTTTCACGCGTTTTCTAACGCATACACACGTGGCATCATCTCGCGCGTCCATCGGTGATCCGACGGACGCGACTTAATTGTAATAGTTCACTATGAACTATTTCATTAGAACCGTCGATTAATTCGATCACACGGTTATGCCCAAATGTTCTAGAAATTGAGATGTTCTTTTCATTTGTAAAGCATTCGAGAGCAAATCAATACAATTGATCTGTTTAGACACCAAGTCTCTTAAATCTCTCAATCCTAACCCCTTCTAGACTCAATTCCGCATCCTCGAAGTGCTTAGGATCAAGATTTGGGTGAAAGAAGAAGGAGAAATCGACGCTTGAACTCCACGATCACGATTTTTGGATTTTCTATGAAAAGCCTTGATCCGGCGATTAATTGGGTTAATCCGATCATAATCTTGGGTTAGTGGAGGCAGTTTTTACTCATATTTCGTCTATTCATGTTTAATTGTCATTTAGATTAGGAATTTCATCTTAATTTTATTTTATTTTTGTTAATTTTGTGATTTTTAATTTCACAAAAATCACCTCAGTTCGATCTTCAATTTCTCCGCAAAATCAAAGTCAAATTTGACGATTTTTGATTCCGTAGAAGCATCTTGAAGTTCTCTTTCATAATATACCATTTTCCCCAATTTCTACCATCAATTCATCATCCGATTTGATCAAATTGAAAGAAATCATCATAAATTTCCTCATTCCTTGTGGATTCGACCCTTATTTACCATTATACCCCTCAATTCGAGATATTTTCATTAAATTGGTAAGTGTGGTTGTATTTTTTACACAAATCGGTGTGCAATTAATGACCGCATTGATTCGTATGGTCAAATGGCACCGTTGCTTGGGAAATAAGGCAATTTTTTTCTCAATTTAGTCAATTTTGATTTTGTGAAGGTGGATTTTTCTCTTAATTTCTTGAAATTCACGCAATGCAATCGTATATTGAGTGATGCGAAGTAGAAATCAATCTTTGAGATTCTTAATTCGATAAGATTAAGTGATTTTGTCCCTTTTCTAAAGATCACGGGCAATCACTTCTTCAAAATCGTGTTAAGAACGCGTCACTCTCACGGATACCGACATTGAGGTACGGTTGACTTGAACTATTAATATTTTATACGTATTTATAACTTATTATCCATCTAAATATCCGATCCACTCTTCATGAGATGACGGACGGCCTGAATAGTACGGAATAATCCCTTAGACATAGACCTTTTTTAACAATCCCTGCAATTTGATGAGACGAGACTGCAAGGTCGTTGATTTCACATGGTCTTGTGTCAAAAATAATACCAAATTTACCAATTTGATGAAAATGCTACGAGTAAATAAAGGTCAAATCCACAGGGAAATAAGGAAATTCTTCATGTAATCTTTGAAATTGATCAAATCGGACAAGAAATTGATGATAGAAATTGGGGAAAATGGTATACTATGAAAGATAACTGATAAGTCCAAATTATCCTGATTAATTATGTCGTTATGCCTTTATTTGGACTTAATCAATGAAAGTGTATCTAAAAAAATTTCCCTTTAACTCCTAGCTATCTGAAGATTAGGCTTAGTAAAAGGGGTCGATCCAAGGGAGGATACGGCAAAGTCTATTTTTTTCTATTAAAATCAAAACCTCTTCTCATCCAACCAATTCCATAATTGTCTAGCTGTGAATATTTTCTATTTCCCCCTGTATTATCTTTTTTAATTTCCACTTATTATGCTAAAGAAAAGAAAATAAACTCTTTTTGACACGAGTTTTTATTTTTTTCTTCACTTAAGATTTGAAAGAAAGATTACTTTTTGACTGTAAGAGCTTCTGTTTATTCAATACTAGAATTCAATTTCAAATTTTTTACCTATTATCTTCTATTTTATTCTCATTTAATTTTCTCAACTTTTAATATTTTTTTATGATTTTAAAACGATTTTAATATTTTTTTTATTTTCTACTTAAAAGAAAAGGATGACAATGCATGTAATAACAGTCTAAGAATCTGAAACCTAAGATCTCTGTTGAATTAAAATGCAAAGGATACTACAGGCTAATTGTACTGATTATAAATCTCTCCAGCCTATATCTAGTCTAATTTGCATAAAAATAGAATGCTCATATGAATCTTTTAATTGGATTTTCAAACAACATGAAACAGCAGAAAGGAAAGATTATATTTCTTTAATATCATCTTGTTTTCTGCCAAAGAAAGAAGAAAGATAAAGAAATGATAAAACTAACTGAGTAAAAAAAAATCACCGTATAAACCTAAAACTGAATTAATATCAATGCAACAAGACGTAAAAAAAAAAACAAATGATACCTGCTATCGGAAGGAACTTCTGTGCTAAAATTCAGAAACTAACTTTTTAGATTTGACGAGAAAAGAAAGATTTAACGAAATTAATAAGCCGATCATATGCATATCAAATTGATGAAAGAGAAACTCTTTTTAAAATCGAAATCAAAAAGAAGGAAAGAAAGAACGAATACAGTTGCTTCTGCAAGAATCTATCTCTGTCAACACATCTAAAGAAGGATTAATGCAAATCTAGTGGAAAGAAAAAGAAAGAAAACAAAATAATTCCTAAACATAAAACGATTCCGACGGACCTCGAAGCTTCAAATTGATGTAAACAACTCGACGAACTCCTTCAAATCTTCAGCAATCGTTGATCCGATCTTCTCGCTTGTGTCCTCCAGGCCAATCAAACATTGGAGCGAAAGAAAATCAAGACAATCTTCTCCCGTCTCCTCTCCTCCTCTTAAAGAACATCGAAACCCCCTTTGAAATCGCTACGGTTTCCCCCTTCTTCTGCGAGTTTGTTAGGTCCTCGGTGCGATTCGCTCCACACGCGCGTGAGTGCTCTTTGCTGCAGTTGGTCGTCGCCTGGTCTCCCTCCATCTGATTGGTGGAGGGTGACTTGAATACTTTGATACTCGTACGCAACAGAGAAGCTGGCAGTTGGTCGTGTACATAGCGCCATGTACACAACCTATCACTCCCTTGTGTGATTGGTTAGCTCCTGACGCCGTGCATCTCCTGTCCACATTATCTTGAACATTTATTAGTACATATCAGCCCATTAAGGGCATTACTAAAATAGACAGAAATTTAAGGAGATTAATGAAAGTAATTCTTGATGTGAAACAAAATATTATGTGAAAACAATTAGTTGTGAGAGTAATTATTACTTCTAGTTTGTCATGATATCATTGATTATTCGATATTATAGACCATTATTTCAAGTTGAATGGAATCTTTATTCTAAGCATAATCCACATGAAAATATGCAAAATAATATCTAATTTGGGACATTTAATGACCACAATGCAATTGAAATTGATGATAAAGACGAAAACTTTTGCGTATTATCAATAACTTCAAAACGAAACCACGGAATAAAAAATCATCGAAAATGATCTTAATTTTGTTGAGAAATCGAAGTTTGAAGTGGAGAGAAATTTTCGGACGTGAAAATCGCGATTCTAACTAAATTTTGAAGAAATTAAACTCTAAATCCTAATCCGAATAGAAATTAAACACGATAGGGAGATAGATATTGAAAAACTGCTTCCACTAATCCCAATTAGAGATCAAATTGATGAAGTTAAACTGATTAATCGCCGAGAACACGAAGAACGCGATGATGAGATTCAAGCTGCGATTTCTTATAATCTACTCAACCAAATCTCGATTTCAAGGGCTCCGTGGGTGCGGAAATAACTGTAGAACAAGATGAGATCGAGAGAAACGGGAGGGGAGGTGTCTAAACAGATCAAATTGCTTGATTTCCAACTCGAATGCTTACAATTGTCGAATAACATGTCATTTTATAGGGTGTTTGATCATAACTGTCTGATCAAAACGATCGACCGTTACAATGAAACGGTCCACGATGGACCGTTTTGAAAATATCGTGGTTGTCAAATCATGGATGGAGCGTCGGGATGCAATCGTCAAGATGCGTTATAAAATGCTTTGATTTGCACCCCTTGGATCGCGATTGGACGGTCGTGATGCTCCCCGCAAGATCGAATCACGTCTGTTATAACGCCTTTAATAAAGGCACGTGCGTTGAGCCAGATGCGGTGGACCGTGGTCCACTTGATCGACGCTCCATCATTCGCCGCACTCCCGATCCGACGCCCTGCATAAGTCCACGTCACCTGCATCTTAAAAACTGTGTGGGACTTTAGTCCCACACGGAAAAAACTAAAGACAATAAACAAGTTTATAAGGGGCGTCGTTTAAATGGATTAATTAGTCCCTTCTGATAAACAAAAGGTTATATATTATACATTAATAATACGAGTAAATATAAATTGAGAGCCCATGTGGCGCTACCACGCGGCCCTGAATGCCACGCTGCATCCACGTGGGTCCCGCGCGAAAATATAAACCCTTTTTGCATTTTTTTCAAATTTTTGTTAACATTAAAAATCGTAAAATAAATCAGAAAAATCCGGAAAAAATCCCTTAAAAATAGAAAATTCATAACTTTTAATATGTAACTCCAAATTAATCCAAATTTCTTTCATTTGATCCGAAATTTAATTATCTATCCTTCTAAAGAGTCAAAATTAATAAATAATGAGGGTTTTAAATATTATTTCAAAAATACATTTATTTATTTAATGTTTTTAACTTAAGAAAATAAATAAATGTTTATAAAACATTTTCTCTCATTATTGTAACTTTAAAAACCTCTATAATCTCAAGTAAAGATGGTTTATTAATTATTTATCTTTAAAATCATCATATTTAACCCTAATTTAAATTGTTTTTGAGATTATAATGAATTTTTCATGGAATGATAGAAAAATACACATAAGTATGATAACATGCATGTAAATGAAACTATTTATACCTTAATATGCATCAAAAATCATGTTTTATCGTGTTAATATAGCATGTTATCACACCCCCCAACTTAAATTATTGCTAGTCTCTTAGAAATTTACTATATGATCTTCCTAGAAGGTCTTTTCATCCTTTGATCCTACTACTAAAAAGGTGAAGTGTTGAAATGTATGATCACGTTTTCCTCATAGTGTAGGCCATAATGATCTAGATTCCATCTCTAGGTTGACTTTTTTAGTGCATGTTAGGGTAGTGCTCATTGGCTAATGCTCAAGTCTAATTCTTGATTGTAATCAAGGTGAGCCTATCTAAGGTATGATGCTATGGTGCTGAAAATATACTCACTATCTCATGAGTAGATGTAATTCCTTACCCTTTTCATAACACAACACTCATTCCCTCAAAATGGAGGCTACTTAGTACTTAAGAATTCCCCTCAACTCGCTTTCCTCCTTAAAAGAGTGCAATTCAAAAGGATTCCTATCTTTGGATGCATCGTGTGAGGAGGCTGAAGGAAATAAAAATACTATTTCTAAAGGGTATGACTTGGCTAAAAGCAAATATGCTGATAAAACAAAGTGGATTTATGGTGGCGTACGACCCCCGTCGCCACCAAGGCATGACACTACGGCGCCGGTGGAGCCGACACCTACGCGCGTCCAGCCCCGTCGACAGGCGAAGACGAAGGATCCCGAGTTTCACTACACCAAGTGAGACCCTCTTCTCGCCACGAGCTCGCGCGCGTAGAGCTATCTTTCCCATTTTCTCTTTTATTATGACTTTATTTAGCCCGCACGTGTTAAGCGGGCCTTTGCATGTCTCTCTCTCTCTCTTTAGGCCGTTGGGTGGGTTTCCCTTTGTTTCGGGACCCTAGCCTAAGGCCCTTTTCCCTTTTGTGAACCTTTTATTCTATTTCTATGAGTATGGGTGTGGGTTGTGGGCCTCAAGTGGGCCCTTTCCTCTCTTGGCCCGCCAAGGGCTCTATAAGAGGGGAAGGGACCCCCCCACAAACCCTAGCCGTCATTTGAAGAAAGAAAGGGTCTCCCTTCATCTCAAGTGGCTGCTCAAGGAAGGACAAGGAGGGAACCAACCGCCATCGCCGCCGCCACCGCGGCCGCACCAGTAGATGCCGCCGCCGTGCCCGCCGCCGAGGCCGCCGCCTTCTCCCTGCCTTTGCCCACTGATCTCCTTTGCTGCCGCCTTCCGGCCGCCGCCGCCGCTGCCGCCGCCGCCGCAGATCGCTGCACCACCACCTCCTTCCTCCTCCACGGACCATCCTCTCCATCCCCCACTCCACCTCCACCTCCATCTCCCGGCGAACCGCCCAGCCGCCGCCTCCGACCATCTCCCTCCCCGATTTCGCCTCCCTTCCCCCTCCACGGACCATCATCCCCAATTTCCTCCTCCTCCTCCATTTCCGGCGAACCCCCAAGCTGCCGCCTCCCTTCCTCTTCCCCATCGAGGTTCCCCTTCCATCCACGTCCAGGCCTCGCGCCGTCGCCGTCGTAACCCGTCGCCTCGAGCTCCGCGTCGCTGCCGCGCCTGAGGCGCCCCCCAACGCGCCCCGCCGTCGTGCCGACGCCTCGTTGGCTGCAGACACCACAGCCGCCCCGCTCGCCTCCCAGCGTCACCTCCGCGGGCTCCATGCCCCATTCCGCCTCGAGGATCGCTGCCCCGAGCTCCTCTCACCTGACCCGCCCAGCGCGCCCGCCTCCGCGCCGGAATCGCGCGCGCCGCCTGCACTCGCAAGGAAACCCTAGGGGGCGAAGTGAGTCCATTCCCGCTGAGTCAACTCAGGCGGGAACCGCTCCCACTCCAGCCCGACCAGCCGCGAGTCAACTCGAGCCGCCGGACGGTCCTGACTCCACCAGTCCGCCCTGGGCTGATCGGAGTCGGGCCCAGCAACCGGCCGGACCGCGCCGGACAGAGCGGCCCGTCCCTCGCCGCCCTAGCTCGGTCGGTCTAGTGCCGCCCACGATCGACCGCCAGAGCTGCACCAGACCGCCTAGTGCCCGTGAGACGGCCCAGAGCTAGCCGGCCGCCAAGAGCCGCCGTGCCCGGCCTGCAGGCAAGTCCGTACCGCCCGAGCCGGCCTAGCACGCGGCCTGCACTCACTCCAAACACGGCCCAAACAGTCTGCAGTCAGACTGAGCCGCTCCAGTTGGCCTGCAGCCGTTCCTGCACCCCCGAGCCGGGCCCGAACCACCTTGCACCGGCCCAGGACGCCACCTCCCGCCTTCATCATGTTCGTCGCGACCTGTCCGGCTTGTTGCGACTCGACAACGCCCCGCCTCGCGCCAAACGCCCCTCCGCGTTCCCTCGCTGACTCGCCCGGTGTCCGTCATCACTGCCGCGCCCGAGACCTCCCTCGCCCCGACCGACCGGGCTCGCGCCCAGCAGGTTAGGCACTCCGTCCCTCGCCCCGACCGACCAGGCTCGCGCCCCGCAGGTGATAACATGCGTACTTGACCTGAAAATTCATGATTTCTCACTACTTTTAAAGCATAAATCATCACATCATAGTTCATGTTATCATGTTTTTATAACATTTTTTGCATATATCATGAGATTTCACATAAATACTCATTTTTATTAAATTGAGGTTAATCTGATGCATATTTGATGTTTGACCTTTCACAAGGTCAAACTATTATAAGCTAACCATATTTTGTTGAGTTTCTTATGTGTAGATTCTAAAATTAGCAAAGAAGGAAGATTGAGAAGGAAGAAATGGAGACCCAAATGCCTATTATGAGGCTAACCCTTCTTATATTTTTGGATTGCTGTTGATTTAAGAAGAAAGAGGGCTCAAAAAGGAAGACAATGAAAAAAATTTCACCCCAATCTGATTTATATATTGGGAGATATTGCATTTTGAAATCAGGGGTATTTCTGTAATTACGGGCAACTTCTCTTACGGGATTTTGAGTTTTTTTAAGTGCAGGAGGGGCAGTTTCGTCTTTTGCACGACTTTCTAACCTACAGAAGCTATAAAACACAGATTGGGGAAAGAAGAACTCACGATTCTTCTTTAGGTTGCTCCTAGCAGAAGCTAGCCGGAGGAAAGCGAGCGCCGATTGGGGAACGTCCGCGATTCAAGCTGAAGTTCTTGTGAGTTTCTTCGTTCTCCTTCTTGTTCTTCGTGTCGGAAGCAACACGCCTAGCTCGAGCGAAATATACGGGCTCTCGGATGAGCAACTGAAGCCGAAGCATCACATTGTATTGGTTTGATTGCGTTAATTAGGTTAGAAAAATTTTCTTCTTCAACTGGATCGTGAATCTTTGTTTTGGAACATCAAAATTATGATGTTTTTTTAGTTTCTTGAAATTTCTATTTTCAGCAATTTAGAACTTCAACGATCTTGATCCTTTCTCATCAAATTCTGTATCAATCCTTCTTCTACAGCCAATCTATCTCCTTCTCCAAAGATAAAAAAATAAGAATCAAGCTTCCAATCGGGATTATGACCTTTTTACAGATTTTGAAAAATCCAGATTATGAATTCTTGTTTTTTTCAAATCTTGAAAAACCTCTCTCTGCAGATTTCGAAATTCCAGATTATGATTTCTTGTTTTCAAATCTTGAAAACCTATTTCTACAGATTTCGAATCTTGAATTCTCTTGATTCCCTCTCATCAGTTTCTATATCAATCTTTCTTTTTAATTCAATCTAAATCTCTCTCAAAAAATTCAGAAAATTAAATCTAGTTTCAACAATCTTGATTGTCTTTAATAATTTCTGTTGCAATATTTCTTTTTAATTCAATCTAAATCTCTCTCAGAAAATCAGAAAACTAAATCTAGTTTCAGCGATCTTGATTGCCTTCTTAATTCAATCTAAAGCTCTCTCAAAAAACAAGAAAATAGAATCAAGTCAAATCAAGCCTATTGTCCTTCTTCTCCGTGGATTCGACCTCGAATTATTTCTATACTAGTCTTAATCGTAAATAGGAGATTCGTGAATATTCTTTGATATGCAAGCTCATGTTTAAACGATCGTGAGGTTTGTGGTTTATCAAATGGCGCCGTTGCCGGGGAAGTAGGTGTCCATAGGTCTGAAATTGAATTCTTTTTATTTTTTGTTTTGTTTTTAATATTTTCTTCCAAGAAATTGTTTTCTGTTTTTTGTTTTCTGTTCAAGAATTTATTTTTCAGTAAATAGTTGATTTTAATCATTTTTGTTGAACTGCTCTCAATAATTGAGATCTAACAATTCTGTTGGAGCTTTCTTTGCATGTACGGCAGGAGATCCCTACATCTTCCTCTTTTTAGGGAGAATTTAGGTAAGAATTCCTGGAATTCAGATTCAAAGCTTGAGAGTATTGAGGAAGAAATTCATTCAAAGAGAGAGAATATGGAGGGAAATCCAAATGATCTTCAAAATCAGACAGTAGATCAAAAATGCTAGAAGGATGAAGATAAGAGAATACTCGATCCATCCGAGAGCCAAGCTTATACTAGAATTTCTGCACCTCTAGCTGAAAATATCACATTTCAGGATAGATCCTCATATGCTTCAATTACTCCCCTGCATTCTATGGAAGATTTAATGAGGAGCCTTATGACTTTTCTAGAGGAATTCACTGACATTTGTATGAGTTACAATTATTCAGAGTTTCTCAAGAACATTTGAAAATGAGAGTTTTTCCTTTTGCTTTGAAGGACAGAGCCAAGGATTGGTTTAAGTCTATTGGACAGGAGTTTAGATCTTGGAGTGAAATAGAAAAATGCTTCTTGAGGAAATTTTACTCGTTTGGGAAAACCAATGCCCTTAGGAGAGCCATTAGAGACTTTTCTCAAGGAAATGATTCTTTTAGTGAAGCATGGGAGAGATTCATGGCTCTAACAAGGAGATGTCCACATCATGGGATTCCGTCATGGGAGTTAGTTCAAACATTTTATGGAGGATTAAATGATAATGAGAGGAATATGGTGGACATAGCTAGTGGAGGGAATTTTGTGGAAACTTATGCTGATGAATCCATGGAATTCATGGAAAAAAACTAGTAGACACTGGGCCTATCAGCAAAGCTTCTCAAATAATGGTAAGAACAGTGGACGAAACGTGGAGGAATCATCGATGTGAAGGCAGTGGAGCCCGAATACCGATTGGACCGAGTAGAGAGAGATATTGGTAAGATAGGTAATGCCATGGAGCAATTAACTGAAAATTTTAAATCTTTCATGCAAGGATCACAAGCAAGATCTCAGATTTATGAAGGAAAAATATTTCTAGCTCTTTTTTTGCTCTTTTTTTGTTCCACTAACGAACATGATGATGATGGTTGTCAAATGAGACTTCAGGTTAATGCATTTGGAAGAACAAATGATGGCCAAGGGAATTGGAACACAAGAGGGAATTTTGGAGGGCAAAAATTGGAGCAAAGGGGGCAACCAACTTTCAGCCAAAGCCTTTCGTGCCTCAACAATCTCAACCTTATTCTCAATATACTAAACCTTTTGTTTCTCAAAGTTCTTCTAATGATCAAACTAATGAAACTCTTATGGAACTTGTCAGGGAATTAAAAGAAGACAAGAAAAACCAGCAAAAGATTATCGACCAGCAAGGATCTCTTTTGAAAGAAGTGATGACAAAGATGGAGAAGTTAGAGAGAGGTCAAACAATGCAAGAACCCCAACATAATCAGAGAAATGAGAAGATGAAAGGTAAATTGGATGAAAATGTTCCAAGTGAAGCAAATTCAGGTACATTCCCTACTCAACCTCTTATGAATCCAAGAAATGTATGTTTTTTAGATAGTAATCCTAATGCATCCACAGAAATTGATAGGGAGAAAGTTATTATTGCTGTTCCTGTTATCTCTGACTTTAGGGAAGAGGAAGACATAAAAGCTATATCTAGACTTAGAAGTGGAAAAATCCTAGGGGATAGTATTGAACCTGTAAAGAAAGATGATTTTGAGAAAGAGGTAAGGGAACCTAAGGATAGTGAGGAATGTGAGGCTAGTAATAGGGAACTGAAAATAAAAGACTTAGATCCAAAAGATTATGTTCCACCAATTCCATTCCCTGCTGCCCTAAAATCAGCTAGAGAAAAACCGGATGATTCTCACCTCTTACAAATTTTTAAAGAAACTACTATTACGATACCTTTGATCGATGCAATCCAAAACATACCTTCTTATTCGAAATTTTTGAAAGAACTTTGCACACCAACTAGGAAACCTAAGAGAATTCAGCTTTCTGAAAGAGTTAGTGCCATGTTGTTGAATGAAATGCCAATAAAAAAAAGAGATCCCGGAGCTCCTTTAATTGGATGTGAAATTGGAGGAATGATATTCAATAGATCATTATTGGATTCTGGAGCTAGTGTGAATGTGATGCCTAAAGCTCTATATGATAAATTTAAATTTGGGGATTTAGAACCTATTATGTTAGAATTACAACTAGCCGATGGATCAATCAAGGAACCATATGGAATAATGGAGGATGTGGTAGTAACTGTCAAGAATTGTAAATTTCAGTTGACTTTGTGGTCATTGACATGAAACTTGCAGGAAATCTCAGCAAAGCACCAATTATTTTTGGTAGGCCATTCTTGGCCACAGCTAGAGCTATTACTGATTGGGGAAAAAGGGACCATAGAATTAAAAAGTTGGATCTGAAAAAATTGAACTTCCTATTTCAAATCTAATGAAATATCCTAAGGAATCTAGTGAGGATGTTTGTTTTGTAAGCTTAGTGGAAGAGGATGACTTCGGGTTCAATATTAATAACAAGGAGTTATTTTCTCTTGAGCCCAAAGAAAGTGAGGAGGAAGTATTTGAGGGGCTTCTGAATTCTCTTCCTATGACTGATATTGATTTAAAACCGCTACCATCTAATTTGAAATATGCATTTTTAGGACCTAACAATGCAATGCCCGTGATCATTTCATCTCTTTTGTCTAAAGAACAAGAGAAAGCATTATTAGAGGTTCTATCATATTATAAAACAGCAATAGCTTGGCATATTGATGATATTAAAGGAATCAGTTCGGATACTTGTGTCCATAGAATTTTCATTGAGGAAGATTCAAAGCCTTCTAGACAACCTCAACGTAGGCTTAATCCTCATATGCTTGAGGTTGTTAAGAAAGAGATTTTGAAATGGCTTAAAGCTGACTTTATATATGCCATCTCTGATAGTCCTTGGATTAGTCCAATACATTTAGTGCCAAAGAAATCAGGAATAACAGTAAAAATGAATGAGGACGGGGAGGAAATTCAAACCCGAGAGGAATCTAGTTGGAGAGTGTGCATAGATTATCGAAAACTCAACTCAGTGACTAAGAAAGATCATTATCCGTTACCCTTTCCTGATCAAATTCTTGAGAAACTTTCTGGACAGAATTTCTATTGTTTTCTTGATGGATACTCCGGATATAATCAAATAGAAATTCATAAACAAGACCAAGAGAAGAGCACTTTTACTTGTCCGGTTGGTACTTTTGCTTTTAAAAAGAATGCCTTTTTGGGTTATGCAATGCGCCGGCTACCTTTCAAAGATGTATGAATGCCATGTTTTCCAATTTAGTAGGAGATTGTTTAGAAATTTTTATGGATGATTTTTCAGTCTTTGGGTCATCGTTCGATTTATGTCTTGCTAATTTGACTAAAGTTTTGCACATTTGTGTGGAAAACAAATTAGTTCTAAGCTGGGAAAAAGTCTCATTTTTATGGTGGAGGAAGGAATAGTTTTAGGACATCATATTAGCAAGAATGGATTAGAGGTGGATAAAGCAAAGGTTGAAGTGATCAAGAAATTGAATCTTCCCACAACAATAAAACAAATTAGAGGATTTCTTGGACATGCTGGTTTTTCTCGAAGGTTTATTAAACATTTTGCTAAAATCTCTAAACCGTTGACTCATTTGCTTTCTAAAAATATAGATTTTATTTTAGATGAGAAGGCTAAAAACTCTTTTTGCAGATTAAGGAAGCTCTTATTAATGCGCCAATCATGCAGGCCCCCGATTGGACCCTTCCTTTCGAGTTAATGTGCGATGCTTCCATTCATGCAGTGGGGGCTGGTCTTGGTCAAAGAGTGGACAGGAAACCAGTAGCAATCTACTACGCTAGCAAGACATTAGATGGGGCTCAGGTAAACTACTCTACTACAGAAAAAGAATTGCTAGCTATTGTTTTTGCATTAGAAAAAGTTTCTGCTCTTACTTGCTGGGCAGCAAAGTCATCATATTTACAGATCATGCCGCCCTCAAATTTCTGTTAAATAAGAAGGAAACTAAACCTAGGCTCATGAGGTGGGTTCTACTAATGCAAGAATTTGACTTAGAAATTAAGGATAGGCGTGGGGGTTGAGAATGTTGTAGCCGATCACCTTTCTAGATTACCGGGTGAAGTTTCAATTCCGATTTTTAGATGAATTTCCCGATGAGCATATTTTAAAGGTTATGAGTAGTGCCCTACCTTGGTTTGCCCACATAGTAAACTACCTTGTTACGGGAAGATTGCCCGAAGATTGGGATACTAATGATAGGAAGAAGTTTTATAGGGATATCAAATATTATTTTCTATGATGAACCTGAATTGTTTCATGTTGGAGTGGATCATGTATATAGGAGGTGTGTACCCGAAGAAGAACAATGGAAAATTTTAGATTTTTTTGTCATTCTTCTTTTTTGTGGAGGACATTATGCCTCTAAAATTACCGGATATAAGGTGTTACAATCTGGTTTCTTTTGGCCAAATCTGTTTAAGGATGCTTATAAGTTTTGCTCTAATTGTTTAAAATGCCAAGCTTCAGTAAATTTGAGGAAGAATGACCGGATGCCGCTCCAACCGATCATCGAGGTCGAAATTTTTGATTTATGGGGTATAGATTTCATGGGTCCATTTCCTAATTCCGATGGGTTTGAATACATTCTCGTGGCTGTAGACTACTTGTCTAGGTGGGTAGAAGCAATCCCTACAAGAACTAATGATCATAAAGTAGTATTAAAGTTCATTCAGCAAAACATATTTTCTAGATTTGGCTGCCCTAGAGCAATAATTAGTGATGGGGGGACACATTTTAACAATCATCAATTTTGTGCTCTTTTTGAAGAAAAAAATGGAGTCCATCATAGGGTTACAACTCCATACCATCCTCAGGCCAATGGGCAAGTAGAAGTATCTAATAGGGAGATCAAAAAAATATTGAAAAATCATTAAACCCGATGGGAAGGATTGGTCTAGTAGACTTTATGATGCTCTATGGGCTTTATAGAACAGCCTATAAAACACCCTTAGGGATGTCTCCTTATAGGCTGGTGTTTGGAAAAGCTTGTCATCTTCCGGTGGAAATTGAACATAAGGCCTTTTGGGCCATTAAAAAACTTAACATGTCTTTAGATGCTGCAGGAAAGAATCGTTTATTGCAGATGCATGAGCTCCAAGAATTGAGAAATGAAGCATATGACAACTCGCTCATTTACAAGTCCAAGATGAAGAGCTTCCATGACAAAAATCTCAACCGTAGAGAATTTAAGGTGAACCAAAAGGTTTGGCTTTATAATTCTCGGTTGAAACTTTTTCCTGGAAAGCTCAAATCGCGATGGGATGGACCATTTATTATTGTAGAACTTTTCACTAATGGGGTAGTTTCAGTTCGTGATCCAAAAACAGGTTTGGAATTCAAAGTCAATGGTCAACGACTAAAGCCATATTTGGAAGACGTCCCAATCCATCCACCATCGTCATTCCATTTGGAAGAACCCTCTGGGGATAACCCCTAAAACCAATATAGCTATTTTACTATTTGATTTTTTTACATTTTACATACTGAAATTTAAGGTGAGATATTTTACATTTTCTTTTCTTTCTGTATGTTTTTCTTCCAAATAAACAGGTGATGCTCATTCAATAATGCTCAGCTCTCATCAACCAACCGTGGGCTTTGCAGCATATCAAATTCAAGCACCCAATGCGATACCCGCCGATCTTATCAGCCAATCGTGACTAAATTCAGCACCCAATGTGATACCCTCCAGGTTAGATTCTTGCTAAAAAAAATTTCTTTACCTTCTCATTTTCATGCATGAGGCCATTGCATATTTTTTTAGAGGGGGTTAGATCAGGAAATCTGATTCCATTTAGCGATCATTTTCTATTAAAAAAATCTCTCCCAAAAACTTTCAAAAATGCTTTCATTGCAAGATAAATATTCATATCTTGTAAGTTCCTTGCATGAATATATACGTTAAGGGGTGAAATATGACCAATAGAGGAGGCTGAATGTGAGGGCAACCTGTTGTGCCATGAATTGCCAATGAGTAACCAGGAGGGGCTGTCCTATGGTGAGCTCCCTAGGGAGGGTGATCATGTAAATAAGAAGCCTCAAAACCCTTATTGATTTACACAATTCTGTCCCACCAATCATTCCACCATCCTTAGAGCAAAATCTCCCCCAAAACATGGCAAGTTTTATGGGTTCACCTTGCCTTGTCATTCCTCATGTGCAAAAAAAAGAAAAAAAAAAAAAGAGTGAATAAGCTGCATGGTGACAATAGACAATCAATTAAGTGGCATGGGCCGCAGAATAAGTTGCCAGCAGCATGTGAGGAAATGAATAAGTGGCTTAAGCTACAATTGCTTCAAAAAGCAATAAGTATATAAAAAAAATAATAAAAATAAATAGCACATGGGGAGGGCAAGGTTAAGATAATTATAACCCACTGTGGTTTTAAGCCTGAAATATAGGGGAGTAATAACCTTGAAGGATGGTTGGATTATTTCTTTTTCACATTTCTTTTTCGGGTAATGAGTATTCTTGGCTTACATGGTATACCAAAACAAGGATCCAAAATCCAGCAACTCTAGGTGTAAATCTCAGAGGCAATTGCCTTGGAAACAAGGCCTTGTGTGGTACTTAAAGGGGAAACTTAAACTGCCCACCATAATGATGCAAGATATATGATAAGGTTGTATTATCCTCTTAAGGTTAGTGATTGCTAAGGGACTAGCAAAGATTTGGGTTGGGGGTTATGATAACATGCGTACTTGACCTGAAAATTCATGATTTCTCACTACTTTTAAAGCATAAATCATCACATCATAGTTCATGTTATCATGTTTTTATAACATTTTTTGCATATATCATGAGATTTCACATAAATACTCATTTTTATTAAATTGAGGTTAATCTGATGCATATTTGATGTTTGACCTTTCACAAGGTCAAACTATTATAAGCTAACCATATTTTGTTGAGTTTCTTATGTGTAGATTCTAAAAATTAGCAAAGAAGGAAGATTGAGAAGGAAGAAATGGAGACCCAAATGCCTATTATGAGGCTAACCCTTCTTATATTTTTTTGGATTGCTGTTGATTTAAGAAGAAAGAGGGCTCAAAAAGGAAGACAATGAAAAAATTTCACCCCCAATCTGATTTATATATTGGGAGATATTGCATTTTGAAATCAGGGGTATTTCTGTAATTACGGGCAACTTCTCTTACGGGATTTTGAGTTTTTAAGTGCAGGAGGGGCAGTTTCGTCTTTTTGCACGACTTTCTAACCTACAGAAGCTATAAAAACACAGATTGGGGAAAGAAGAACTCACGATTCTTCTTTAGGTTGCTCCTAGCAGAGGCTAGCCGGAGGAAAGCGAGCGCCGATTGGGGAACGTCCGTGATTCAAGCTGAAGTTCTTGTGAGTTTCTTCGTTCTCCTTCTTGTTCTTCGTGTCGGAAGCAACACGCCTAGCTCGGGCGAAATATACGGGCTCTCGGATGAGCAACTGAAGCCGAAGCATCACATTGTATTGGTTTGATTGCGTTAATTAGGTTAGAAAACATTTTCTTCTTCAACTAGACCGTGAATCTTTGTTTTGGAAAATCAAAATTATGATGTTTTTTTAGTTTCTTGAAATTTCTATTTTCAGCAATTTAGAACTTCAACGATCTTGATCCTTTCTCATCAAATTCTGTATCAATCCTTCTTCTACAGCCAATCTATCTCCTTCTCCAAAGATAAAAAAATAAGAATCAAGCTTCCAATCGGGATTATGACCTTTTACAGATTTTGAAAATCCAGATTATGAATTCTTGTTTTTCAAATCTTGAAAAACCTCTCTCTGCAGATTTCGAAATTCCAGATTATGATTTCTTGTTTTCAAATCTTGAAAACCTATTTCTACAGATTTCGAATCTTGAATTCTCTTGATTCCCTCTCATCAGTTTCTATATCAATCTTTCTTTTTAATTCAATCTAAATCTCTCTCAAAAAATTCAGAAAATTAAATCTAGTTTCAACAATCTTGATTGTCTTTAATAATTTCTGTTGCAATATTTCTTTTTAATTCAATCTAAATCTCCCTCAGAAAATCAGAAAACTAAATCTAGTTTCAGCGATCTTGATTGCCTTCTTAATTCAATCTAAAGCTCTCTCAAAAAACAAGAAAATAGAATCAAGTCAAATCAAGCCTATTGTCCTTCTTCTCCGTGGATTCGACCTCGAATTATTTCTATACTAGTCTTAATCGTAAATAGGAGATTCGTGAATATTCTTTGATATGCAAGCTCATGTTTAAACGATCGTGAGGTTTGTGGTTCATCAGCAGGTTAGGCACTCATCCCCTTTCTCTTACTTTGAAGTTCTGTATTTCCTTCAGTACTTCCCGCGCTTGTCTCTACCGCGCTCGGGCCTAGTTAGGCTGAGTGACGTCAGGGTTCGGGATAGGGATCGTGGATCCGGTCGCCGGGTTGACGATCGAGCTCCCCGACGACCCGAGGTTGCTCTCTCCCCTGCATCGACGGACCCGGGAGGACTCCCGCCCCATCCTACTCGGTGTACCCCAGGAGCACTGTGACGACGCGCCGGAAGGTTGGCTGCTTGAGGACATTTAGGATATCATTACATCATCTAGACACGTAGTTCTGCCGCTCCTAGTTTCCCCTTAGAGGATATTAGCGCCGAACCGATTCACCCCGTCAGTCCTGCATCAATTTATAAAAGCAAAGAAGGTACCACTTATGATGATTATACTCCCAAGTGAGGTGGATGATGATGGATAGGGTAAATTATACAGATGATGGTGGAGGTAGAGATAAAGGTAGAAGATGTTCCCACTTATTTTCCTTCTTGTAACTTTTTATTTCTCTCTTTCTTTTGACTTTTCTCCTCTTTCTTGTCTTCTTCTCTTCTATTTTTTTTAGTATTTCAGAAGACTAGAATGATGATGTGGAGGACTTTTAGGATTTCTGAAGAGAGTGTGTAGCAAATGAAGTGTAGTGAAGGTATAAGCACATGTGGGTGGAAAAATGGAAGGTGAGATGGATATGTGAGTTCACTTGGGAGTGTTCATAATCAAAAGTGAAGTTTAAAACAATTTGGTGTTAGTACTTGACTGCTTTGGGAGAGAAAAACTATAGACACGTAGATGAGCTTTCCCAAGTATGTGAGATTAATCATCTTCAGAATGTCCCCGCCGACATTATGAAGATGAAACTCTTTTCCGCTACCCTTAGAGATTGAGCCAAGGATTGGTTTTTGAAAGTAGGGAAAGAATTCACTAGTTGGACCAAGATGGAGGAAGAATTTTTAAGAAAATACTATTCAGTAGGGAAAACCACCTCTGTCTGAAAAGCCATCCACGAGTTTACCCAAGGCACGAGGAAAACCTTCCACGAGGCCTAGAAGCAATTAAGAGACCTCACTAGGGAGTGTCCACACCATGGAGTGTCCAACCATGAACTAACACAAATATTTTATGATGAGTTAGGCCCGCAAGATAGATATCTTTTAGATAAAGCAAGTGGCGGCACCTCCATGAGCAAATATGAAAACGACGCGATGGAACTCATCGAGACGGTGGTGGAGAATAGCCACCATAATGCTGAAAACCATTTGGAAGAGGTGCAATCCCAAAGACAATCGACAAATCAGCAGAGACGGGGAAAGAATCGATAAACTGGCGGAAGTCCATAATTTGCTACTGGACCGACTAAATATCCGCAACGGTTCTGAAGGACTCGTCCCCGTCTCACTTTAACAAGCGTCACCGTGTGCCAACTGCTCAAGATTTGATCATGTTGAATTAGACTGCCCCGTGATGGCAAATCCAAGGGCAAGGCATGTATAGACAAGGTCCATCTGAAGGACCGACTCAACATGGACGACCAAATTTTCGGGTACATACCCTAACTACTATAATACCCATGTTTTTAATAATTCTTCATAGAATGCAGGATATAGGAGGAACAACGATCAACCCTATCCTCCACAATACAACGGTCAGCAACAAAAACAACAATCATACCCTAATCAAAGACAATCATCGTTCGTCCCGCCGACTCAACTACAAGCCTACACGCAAGCTCCACGCCAGATTACGCCGGCATCTGATCCGATCCTCTACGCAATCTCGCAATTAATGGTACCAATGATGCGGATGAACTCTTGCGTGGACAAAATTCAGGACTTCATCAAGACGAACGTCCAACCAACCACCGACAAGAAGGGTAAATAGGTAACTTTTACTGACCAATTACCCTGGCAGGCCACAGCTAACCCAAGGAATCAAGGGGCCTCATCGAGCCAAATGCACAGCATTAACCATGTTCACGTCAAGGAGGAGGCTGTGGAAATGGCATTAGCAATATCAAGCAGTCGGAGTGGCAAAAACCAACCGGATCCATTAAGGATCATCCTATCCACCAAGGCCCGATTGAAGAAGAAGAGGCACCAATTATCGTCGAGCAAGATAGTTCCAAGGACGAGGAAAAATAGGCTACGGTAGAACCTAGCCCCGACAAATACAAGCCCTTGTGCCTTATCCTCAAGCACTTAATTGCCTTAAAGCCAAGACCAACGAAAACGATGACAACCTACTAGACGCCTTTAAGAAGGTCACCATCACAATTCCTCAAATAGATGCCATCAAGCATATCCCTTCGTATGCCAAATTTCTCAAAGGTATTTGCACTCCCCATAGAAACCCTAAAAGGATCCAACTTAGTGAGACGGTGATTTTCATCATGATAAATGCCTTATCGATTAAAAAGAGAGATCCAAGAGCACCCATGATCACTAGTGAGATAGGAGGAATGTCCTTCACTAGATCCCTACTAGATATAGCAGGTAGTATTAACATCCTCCCTAAAGCTGTATTCGACCGTCATCATGTAGGGGAGTTACAACCTTTCTTAGTAGAGCTATGCTTAGTCGATGGATCAGTGAGAAAGCTGCATGGATTAGTAGAGGATGTCATCGTTAGAATAGAAGACTGTTATTTCCCGGTAGACTTCCTAGTGGTCGATATGGAAATGACTAAAAAGCTTAGCCAAGCCTCGATCATATTAGGACGACCCTTCCTAGCTAACGCTAAAGCCGTTACTGATTGGGGGAAAGGAGAAGTTATTCTCAAGGTGGGAGAGTCATAAACTGCATTTATAACTTAAATTCTTATCCTAATTAACTCATATTCATGCTTAATTTACGAGAATATGATGCATATTATCATACTTTTTAGGAATTTTCTCCATTGGTATGTCATTTCACTAAAGTCGATATTTATGCATAAATTAGGGATAATTTCATGCTTAATAGATGATTAGTCCTTTGTTAAGTTTCAATTAATAGAAGTTAATCTCTTTTCATGGATGATTTTGACTTTAGTGCATGCTTTGAAGGATAATTTCAAGAGGAATTTATGATTTAGAATATTTATTAAGAAATTATTTAAGTAAATTCTTATTCATCTTTATTTCTTCTTTGTAAGCATATATTTAATGACATGATGTTAAAAAGGAAGAAATTTATGATCCAATGGAAAAAATTTGGGTTAAAAAGGAGTTGTATATTTTAAGTTATGAATTTTTGAAGTCATGTCCTTTTTCTGATTTTTATTTGATATTTTATTTGCTTTTTATTAATATTTTCTTTACTTAAATCGCGAAAAAGGGAATATCTTACCTACAGGTGATGACGTGGCGAGCGGGCCCAGGTGGCGAGCTGACGTGGCGCGCGGGACCACTGCGCGGATGCGACGCAGCACTAACGCCGCATGGCAGGGCCGCAAGTGGCCCACACGAGGCGTAGGCGGCGCACAGGGCGTGGACACGTGGCAGGAGGCCACGCGTTTCCACGGGTCCACGTGGACGCCCGTGTGGGGCGCCACGTGGCAGCAGTGGGGTTGGAAGTTGGAGGGCCCATGTGTTAGTGGGCCCTGGTAATAGGATTGGGGTGGTAATGCAATAGCGTTAAACCGCCGCCTGATTTAACCTCACAAACCTTCTCTTTTTCTTCCGCGTGGGACTATGTTCCCACACGGTTCTACGATGCCGGTAACTTGGCGGCACAAAGGATGTCGGATGCACGGGCTTCAATCGAAATGCACTTATTCGATGGACGCGGAGTCCACGTGATGACTATCATGAGCACGTGCTCAATAGAGGGAGTTAGTGGATGTGATCGAGCGCCTACCTGGTGACAAGTGGAGACACTAGGGGCATTGGATCATTGGCATGAATGGATTAGAGCTTCATCGGATTGTCGTGATCTTTCACGACTTCAGCGGCGCGTGGACTCACCTGGATGCGTTGATCTTCATTAGACGGTGGACGGACGATACGCAAGAACAACAATCGACGCTTGATCGTCGCCCGATCGTGAAGCGATCATGGTTTGATCGTGGCACGATCGTGGGCCCTTTGAGGTGAAATCAAGGCCACGATCGTTGGAACATCGTGGGCATCCATTCCACGTCTCGACCGCATCAAACGGCCGCAAAAATTGGGCGAAATTTCTCTTTAAAACAACGATGTATTCTCCTTCTTGTTCTTCAACTTTTGATCGATTCGTGAAGGTAATTAAGCAAATTTCAAGGAAGGTCTTAAGTTCTCGTGATCCTTTGCTTCCAAGAGTGTAGAGAAGCAGCCATTGAAGCAGGATAATCACGATTAAATCTCTTGATTTCATGGAATTTTCCCCTTGAATTCCGAACGTCCACGAGGAAGAATTCGAGCAAACTTGCTTCAATCCCTGAGAATTGAGGCCCCATTCTCACAGCAATCAGGTTAGTAGTGAGATTCGATCAATTGTCAAGAGGTAATTTGAGTTTTTATTAGGTTTAGATCTTTAATTATGCAAATTAGTTCTTAGTGTTCTACATTTTCCCCAAAATATAGTCCACAAAATTGTTGATTTTGAAAATAGGATATCTCTCTAATTATAATTTCAAATCACTTGATTTTGGTTTCATTGAATTCCTCTTTTCATCAGCTTTTCGTGGATAGCAAATTCATCAAATTCTGAGTTTATTTGACTCTCGAATTTGACGTTTGACCGAGGACTGTTCATCATTCATCATAAGTCAAACGTTGACTTTCGGGGTCAATTACTTCCAATTGACAAATCATAATTCGATCATTTTGTTTTAGATTTTTCTGGTTCTTAGCTATCCATTGACATATAAATTGCAAGATTTGGATTTCATTTGACTGGTCAATTTGACGATTTCCTTTGAGGTGTTCATTTCGGGGATTTTCTGATATTTGATTTTCAATAATTCATAATAAATCCATTTCTTATCCAAAAATCACGAATTTTATATCAATAAATTCCATTTTCTCTGTAGTTTCTAAATATATAATTTTCGTAATCATCTGACGCCTTTTGGTTCTCTGATTTTATAGAACATCTACTATTGGTCAAAGTCAATGCTTTGACTTTTGACTTTTCTCTGTCAAATCCGAGATTTCAATTGTTTAAACTTCTTATTAGGTCTATTTATATCATTTCTATTCATCACATCTTACTTTTACTTCTTTAAAACCCCTTTTAAACCTAAGCTTGACAAAGTCAACTCTGCAATTAAAGTCAACCCTGCTCTTTGTGGATCGACCCGATACTCACACATTACTTGATTTTATATCTTATCTTCGTGAGTTCGGTTTTATTAATTTTGTGTGATCGGGGCTTTTGTGATTTAATGACGCACGAAAATGCATCATCAAAGAGCACACCGTGAAGGTTGATATCAACAAGCTGATGAAATACCATTCACGAGCTTCCGAAGACTTGGGCACCATCGAGTTCGCCGACGACCAGGATATAGATGCCGGCGTAGAAGAAGTTATGATGATCGATGAGGAAGCACGATATGAGGAGCTGCCAATGGAAGAGCCTACCTTGGAGCTCAAGACTCTCCCATCTACACTCAAATACGCCTTCCTTGATGAGGAGAAAGCAAAGCTGGTAATTATTTCGTCCAAGCTGGATATGAAGCAGGAGGAACAATTACTGGAAGTAATACGGCAGAATGAAGAAGCAATCAGATGGACCTTGACAAACTTAAAAGGGCTTGACCCGTCACTATGCACGCATCGCATCTTCCTAGAGGATGAGTTAAGACCCGTCAAGGAAGCCCAAAGACAACTCAACCCAAAGGTATGGGAGACCGTGAAAGAAGAAATTCTTAAATGGCTCAATGCAAAAATCATCTATCATATATCTGATAGCCAATGGGTGAGTCTGGTACACGTTGTTCCAAAGAAAGCCGGAGTAACGGTCAGAACGAACGAGAAGGGCGAGAAAATCTAGACACGCCTTCTGTCGAAGTGGAGAGTCTGCATCGACTACTAGAAGTTGAACTCCGCAACCAAGAAGGACCACTTCCCGCTCTTGTTCATCGACCAAATCCTGGACCATCTGGCAGGATCGAGTTACTTTTGCTTCCTTGACGGATATTCAAACTACAGTCAGATTGCTATTCATCCCAACAATCAAGAGAAGACAATGTTCACATGTCCGTTTGGCACCTTCCCATTCAGACGCATGCCATTCGGACTATGTAATGCTCTCGCAACATTTCAATGATGCATGACGTCAATCTTCTTGGATTTTCTTTGTGATAGTTTAGAGTTTTTTATGGACGACTTCAGCATCTTTGGAAACGATTTTGAGAGTTGTCGTACTCACCTGACGAAGATCTTGGAGGTATACGTCAAAAAACGACTGGCGCTAAGTTGGGAAAAATCCTACTTTATGGTACGGGAGGGAGTAGTGCTCGGGCATATAGTCTCAAGCAAAGGACTGGAGGTGGACAAGGCCAAGATAGAGTTCATTCAAAACCTCCCTCTTCCAGGTACCGTTAAAGATTTGAGGAGCTTTCTCGAGCACGTTGGCTTTTACCGGAGATTTATTCAATACTATGCCAAAATCTCCAAGCCACTCACCACCCTTCTTTGCAAAGACAAAGATTTCATGATGTAGGATAGTTTAGAAATAATAATATATATGGATATGATGATGGAATGAAGGGAAAATTAATGAAATAGATATGATTTTCTACTACTATTAATTATAAAATAATCCTACAATCTGATGGAGGATCTATGAAATGATATCAGTGAGAATAATATAGAATAGATAATTTATAAATGATAGGATTATAAGTGAGAGGAGAAGAAATATGGAAGAGATATAAGAAAGAGAGGAAAATAGATGATGTGAGATGGACATTAAGAGAGGGTAGATACGGGAATGATGAGAGAAAACAAACAAAGGATAATATGTTATATGAGATGAAACGGGAGATGAGGCGTTGAACAGAAAATGAGGAAACGTTGACTAGGGATTATTTAAGAGTGATGTTTCGGATAAGGGATAATAGAAGATAAGGAATAGATTTAAGATAGAAGAAAAATAAGAGAGAATAGATGAATAACGAGTTATGAGGAGTGATTAATGTGGACTTATAGCTTTATGATTGAACTATTAAATACTGTGATAGAAAAGTGAGGATAATTACCTGATTGAGACGGAAAAGCAATGCTCTGGAATTGCTCCGTTGAAATGGATATTCCTCAATTTGATCTCTGACGATAAAGGTTTGAAAGAAGACAGAACAGGAGGGAGAACAGAGAGGGAGATAGAACTCGGGAGATGGGTTGGGGAAGATTCACGGGAAGAACAATGGAGATACGAAGAAGACACGTGAACGTGATGAACACGAACACAGGTAGAAGTATCCAAAGGCAAGAAAATTTTGATATAAACAACTGCCCTTTTCTCTCTTACAATTGTCTTTTACAGAGTAGAGAAAGAGAGAGAGGTTGGGACGAAGAGTCGCTTCGGAAGAGGAGAAGATGGTGGCAATTACCTCGCTCTTAAGCCCGCGGTTATGTGATGTAATCCTTGATATCACGGAGTCGCTGTTGTCGTATGCTCGTTTTCTTTGCAGGATTATTGTTGAAGAGTTTAGTTGTAAGAGACGGGAAATTCTTGATGATCGGGAAGAAGACGGAAAAGTTCTCGCCTGTCACTTGTCTTTAAAAGTTGTCGATGTCAAATATTCGTTGAACGTCGCGGGTTTTTTCGCATGTAGAAATATAGTCTTGCAATCGAATCTCTGCTTTCCTCTGTTGACTTTACTTTGTGAGAGGTGGTTACAATCGTCGCAGTCCCGTCATAGTTCAGGCGTAGCTTCGTTGCCATGCGCTCTGTTTTGAGGTTTTCTGTAGGACGATGGGTGTGATATTGGTGGAAGGCAGACACTGAATAAAGAAGATATGTGTTTTCCGATTCTCTGAGCTTCAATTGCAGGAATATGCTCGAGGACTGATAGGAGGCAAAGATGAAATTCCGTCATCGGTTTATCTCGTATTGTGGCGATGTGGCGAGTTGTAGTGTTTGCCACATTTCAATTTCCTAAGGTTTTGCAAGTTCAGTTGTAGTCGGGTTCCGTCATTCGCGTGCAGATCTTCTTTCTTGGGAGAGTGATAATGTAGTTGTTTTCTTCCTTATTAGCAAAAGTATATGGATGATTTGCCCTCAACCAAAGGTGACCTGTCCTGATAAGAGGAGTGTCTGTATCTCAAATTCCTTGGTTTTCGAAAAGTAACCTCCATGAAAGTCCTCAATTAGTCAGGGAGGATACCTTTAGAAACATCATTGCGCTGACTTTTCTTTTTCTTTATGTAAGCCGTGAGGGCTTTGTAAACTCCTCATGGATGACTTTTAGTCATCTTCTTTGCTTGATTAGTAGTGGTCGATTCAAGCTTTCTTTATCTTCTTTAGGGGGTGGATCACGTGGGAGAAAGTCCTCAATGTGACATCTCACTTGTGTTGCTCATAGTTAGGTCATATATATTCATTGATCTTGTGTTGGTAAGAGGATAAGTGTCATTTTCTTCTTCAATTGTGAGGCTTCTTTGTTGTTAGTCTTCATTGTCTTCTTGTGCTTGGACTTGAGCTGCCACTGAAGTTAACTTCTTCTAATAGTAATAATATATAGATCTCTTATAAAATTCTCACTAAAGGTGGTAGTCAAAGGGAAAAGAAATTTAATAACAAAAGGATTCCTATTGATTTTCTTTTGGAGATCATTAATTAAAATTATATAAGGTACCTATGATATGGTGAATAAGGTTTGGAAAATTAGGAACCTATATCAAGGTAGAAGGTGGTTGACTTGGTCCATTCAAGAAATTCTAATTATCTAAGGATAAGGCTAATTTCTTTTGACCAGGTCAATCTTTAGATCAGTGTAAAATAAGAAAATGAGGGAAGATAATTCCCTTAAGATCTATACTCTTTTTCAATTATTTAGAGAGGTCTTCTTCATCCATTTAATAAATGGATAATTTCTCAAACTCATGAGTAAGGAGGAGAATAGGTTCACTTGGAACCCTTGTGTTCATGTTTTGAGAATATTCTCCATCATTTCATCATCGACGAAGAAGGGAAGCGCGCATTCATGATGTTGAAGCAAGCACTGATCGAGGCACATATTCTACAAAGTCATAATTGGGACTTACCATTTGAGATCATGTGCGACGCTTCTGAATATGCGGTGGGAGCGATCATGGGGCAACGTCTCGACAAGAAGCTAACAGCTATCTGCTATGCAAGTAAGACTCTTGTTGAAGATTAAATAAACTACACGACTACAAAGAAAGAGCTTCTAGGGGTGGTCTACGCACTCAAGAAGTTCCGGCCTTACATCTTGGGGAGCAAGATCATCATCTACACTGATCATGCGGCCTTAAAGTACTTGCTCTCCAAGAAAGAGGCCAAACCACAACTTATAAGATGGGTGCTGCTCCTTCAAGCATTCGACTAGGAGATAAAACACAAGAGGGGCAGTGATAACTCGGTGGCAGACCATCTATCGCGTCTCCACATCTTGGTAGGAGGAGACATCAGTGACACATTCCCCGACAAGCATCTCCTTTCCATCTTGAGTCATGCCCCCTGGTATGCACACATCGTGAACTTCATTGTGACTGGATCGATCCCGGACCACTAAAATCGTCACCAAAAAGATAAGTTCTTCCATGAACTAAAGTACTATTTTTGGGAAGAACCACTCCTATTCCACCAAGGATACAACCAGATAATCAGACAATGATATTGGAGGAAGAGAAAGGAGACATCTTCGCGATGTGTCACTCGTCGACATGCGGAGGACATTTCGCGGCACGTAAGACCACAGATAAGATCCTACAGAGTGGCTTCTACTGGCCCTCCATCTTCAAGGACGCCCACCATTTCTACACAGAGTGCTTACAATGTCAAGCTGCGATAAACATCTCCAAGCGAGACGAGATGCCGATGCAGCCGATCCTTTAAGTGGAAATCTTTGACCTTGGGGGGATAGACTTTATGGAACCTTTCCCAACTTTTGACAGGAAAGAGTACATATTAGTGGCACCGAATTATGTGTCCAAGTGGGTCGAGGCAATTCCCACTAGACAAACTGATAAGTCTGAAATATTATGTTCAATATGTCGTTGATCAGACTTAAACAATAAACTGTATATAACAGAATTTCCCTTTAACAAATGCAAATATAAGAGTATACGGCTTAGTAAGGGGTCGAATCCAAGGGAGGTGGCACCAATAATTTTCTCTTTTTATATCTTCAAAACAGAATTCTTGATTATGTCAGGAATACTGAGCAATAAGAAAATATTATGAAATGAATTATGAAATATTTTATTGAGGTAACATGAGCAATTATTATGAAGAAATTATGAGTTTAATATGCTCAGCTTACTTAAATTGTTTATTTTTTTTTTTTATTCTAAGTCTTTATCAAACTGCTGCTATTATTTGTATTACTAAAACTTTATCAAAGGCATTTAATTTTCTATTCACCCCTTTCCAAAAGTATTTTCTGCTTATATAAAACTCTCTATCTTTTTCTGTTTTTAGTTTTAATTGGATTTACTTTGAGTTACAAATCAGCTTTATCGAAAAATCAGATTGACATAGAGAAGGATGTTGTTATTTATTTATAAGTATGTAACTCCTTACTGAAAATATGGACTACAGAATTCTAAAGCAAAAAGAAAAGAAGAGAAAAGAAATAAGGAAGAGGAGAAGAAAAGATTAAGAGGAAGAAATATAGGAGAAAGAAAGAATAGTGATAGAAATAGGTATAACACGTTTATTGTATTTATACCTTGCTGAGAAAATTTTAAGTGGACTTATGAAACAGAAAGGAAAGATTTGAATTACTTTATTGAATTCTCAAGAAGTCAGAAGAAAGTGAATTTTTCCCTAAAAACAATCACCGCACATGACAAATATTAAGAAACGATCATGAGATTTCAAAAATTAAACTGGAAACAAGCTACTTGGACAACTCGATTTAAGACCTTACATTTATCGACTACTACTGACGATCAAGGTAAAGAAATTACAATTGAAGAACTAACCTATTCAGAAAGGAGTGAGAGACGACAAAAGAGAAAGAATCAAGAGAAATAAATCGAAGTGAAATGCAAAATACAAGATCTCCACCTAATTTCTCACCTCAAAACAAAACAGAAAAGAAATTAACAGAAAAGAAAAAGAACGACCTAAAATTCTGGATTAACAATTCAATCTGATGTAATTATCCTGACGATCTTTAATTCAGAAGAAGATAGAAGAACAGAACGAAACAGAAAAGGAATTAACAGAAAAGAAAAAGAACGACCTAAAATTCTGGATTAACAATTCAATCTGATGTAATTATCCTGACAATCTTTAATTCAGAAGAAGATAGAAGAACAGAACGAAACAGAAAAGAAATTAACAGAAAAGAAAAAGAACGACCTAAAATTCTGGATTAACAATTCAATCTGATGTAATTATCCTGACGATCTTTAATTCAGAAGAAAATAGAAGAACAGAACGAAACATAAAAGAATCGAAACAATGTTTTCAGAACTAGACCTAATTTCGCAAACCGTTTTGCAGATCTTGATCGGATGATTCAACTCCACGCGAATGCTTCCAATCTTCACTGCTTCAAGTTGGATCTTTCTCCTCGCTGTGTCCTCCTGGCCGAATAATTTCGGGCGAGAAATCAAGAACGCCCTCTCCGCTTCTCTTCGATCCCTTTTAAAAAAAATCTTTCGAAAGCTTTGCGATTTCTCCCTCTTTTGCAGGTTTGTTAGGCCCTCGGTGTGGTTTGCTCCACACGCACGTTGGTGCTGGTCGCTGCCATTGGTCAGCGCCCGGTTTGCCTCCATCTGATTGGTGGAGGACGCCAAGCACGTGTCGGTGCTTATACCTTGCAGGTGAAACGCAGGTTGCCTGTGTACACATCGTTGTGCACACAGCCTCCTTCCTCATCGTGTGATTGGCTCACGCGATTCCTGTACATTGCCTGTCCATAGTTCCTCAAAAAACACATCAGTACAAATAAGCCCATTTAGGGCATTATTGATATAACCGAAAATTAAAGAAGTCTATTAAATGATTATTTCAGAATCAAAAAATAAGATTTTATTTAAAGTGAGTGCTAAAAAAAACTTGTGAATTATTTTGTCCAAAAAAATTACTAATAGAGTATTTATGAGAGTCCTTATCTATTACTTAAAATTCCTCATAAAAGCACTAATTATTTGCAATTAACTACTGATTTAAAATGCAATGAAAAAGTGATTATTTCAGGCATGACATCATGATAACATGCAAAATTCTTGTTGATTTCAAACTTTTAATAATCAAAATGCATATAGAAGGATGGTTTAGAGCATATTTTTGCCTGTTATCATAACCCCCTACTTTACCTATTGCTAGTCCCTTAGCAATGATTGAGGATTCAGCAATGAATACATCCTTTTGCCCGCACTTTGCATCATTATGACAGGTATTTTAAGTTTCCCCTAGCAGTGCCATATTGTCATTCCTTTGCAGAAATGATGAAAAGAAGGTAGTAATTCGAAGCTCATTCAGGGTCATCATTTATCCAAAATTGATCAAGGCGCTTTGCTGCTAAAAGGAAAGAAAGCAGAAAAGAAAATGGAAAAAGAAAAATTTCTCCTTCCACATGAGTTTTCTTGTGTTTTCTTGGTGTTTGCCACTGGGGTTTAAATAGGAACTTCCCATCCCACTCATGTGCAAGAATTTTTGTTAAAAGAATTCAGAACATAGTTCCTTTTGTGGTATTCACACACTTATTTCGTAAATGCCAAGTGTTCCTCACTGCTGTTTGCAACTTATTTGCAGCGGTAGCCGCTTATTGAGAGTTTGATGTTGCTCTGCAGCTTATTCCCCTCTTTTTTTGGTCTTGCACATGAGTGAAAAAGGTTTAAAATAATTTCTCCCCTTATTTTCACCATTTGTTTCACAATTGCTCATGGGTTGGAGAAACGATTTGGTAGGGATAAGAAATTGGGATATTAAGAATAAGACTTTAGCAGCAAAGCACTCCTAATCATGTTGAACTTTCCACTAAACTCTCCTACTGAGCTTTTCTTCTTTAGACTACAGTGGCACAGTAGGTTACCTGATTTCATTCAGCTTGTAAATCTCTAGTGTATTCCAACTTCCACCTCAATCATAGCTAAAGACTAAGTAAACCTGAGTTTGAAGGTAACTATTTTGTCCCTTCTTTTAGTTTCTCTAAACCATTCTAATTGTTGGCTCTAAATTTTGGGGAAATGTTCTTCACTATTGAAGTCTAACTCTTTTAATCACAGATTATATCATCATGGTTTAAAACTAAAACATACAATTTTAATGCATTCGTATGTATAAAAGGCAATGAAACAAGTGAAAATAGCAAAACTGCAAACCGCATTTTTCATAGGATTGGCAAAACCTATCTTCATCTGTTCTGCACTCAATTCCCAAAAGACCGTGCTCTTTTTTTCTGAATTTTTTAATGACAGAATTGTACCTGCAAAAGATAAAAATCATTCTGTTATAATTTGCTATAACTGTAAACTGGGATGTAAATTATAACGCTTTTTAACGTGAAAAACGAAAAAATGTAAAAACGAAAAAAATACTACCCTACACTAGGATCTTGTAAATTGTGGACTTCAGAAGTAAGAATTAATGGAAAATTTTGGTTTTCCAGTTCTATAAATGGTTTGAGTCTCTGTCCATTCACCTTAAATTGAGATTTATTTTTTTCATTTTCAATGAGAACTACCCCATTTTCATAACTCTCAATTACTATCATGGGTCCATCCCATTTGGACTTCAACTTACCTGGAAATAATTTCAACCTTGAGTTATACAGCCATACCTTTTGTCCTGGAGAGAATGTCTTACGGTTGAGGTGCTTATCATGAAACTTTTTCATTTTGTCCTTGTAAATCAGAGAATTGTTGTAAGCTTCATTTCTTAATTCTTCTAACTCATGCAATTGCAGCAACCTTGTCTTTCCTGCATCATCTAAAGAGAGATTTAGTTTCTTAATAGCCCAATAACTTCTATGTTGAATTTCCACAGGTAAATGACAAGCCTTACCATAAACTAACCTAAATGGTGACATTCCTAAGGGTGTTTTATAGGCTGTTCTATATGCCCACAATGCATCATAAAGTTTTGAAGACCAATCCTTACCATCTAATCTCACTATTTTCTTTAAAATTTTCTTTACCTCCCTGTTGGTATTCTCTACTTGACCATTGGCCTGAGGATGATAGGGAGTTGTGACTCGATGCTCCACTCCATATTTTTTAAGCATCAGTTGCAATTGATGGTTGTTAAAATGTTTCCCTCCATCACTGATGATAGCTCTTGGGCAACCAAATCTGCAAAAAATATGTTGGTGAATGAATTTTACCACCACTTGATGGTCATTAGTTCTCGTTGGAATTGCTTCTGCCCATCTTGACATGTAATCCACTGCAATTAAAATATATTCAAAACCATTAGAATTGGGGAATGGACCCATAAAGTCAATTCCCCATAAATCAAAGATTTCGACTTCAATTATCGGACGGAGAGGCATTGCATCTTTTTTAGATCAATAGATGCTTGACACTTAAGACATGCTGAACAATAGGTGTGTGCATCAGAAAAGAGGGTAGGCCAAAAAAATCCAGCTTGAAGTACTTTAAATGCTGTTATTTTGGATGCATAATGTCCCCCACAAAGTGAAGAATGGCATGCATTTAAAATACTGACCTGTTCTACCTCGGGCACGCATCGTCGAAATATATCATCAGCCCCTAATTTGAAAAGTTCAGGTTCATCATAAAAAAATAATGTTTTTACCTCTTTGTAGAATTTTTCGAGTCGCATAATCCCAATCCTCCGGTATTAAACCTGCAACCAAATAATTAATTATATGGGCATACCAAGGTAATGGTTGGCAATTCACTGCAAGGATGCTTTCATCGGGGAAATTTTCGTTGATGATTTGTGAATCTTCAGCTTGAATTCGTGAGAGGTGATCTGCTGCAACATTTTCTTTTCCCGGCCGATCCTTAATTTCTAAATCAAATTCTTGTAATAAAAGAATCCATCTAATTAGCCGAGACTTGGATTCTTTTTTAGTTAGCAGATATTTCAATGCTGCATGGTCAGAAAAAACGATAATTTTGCTCCCTAACACATATTGCCTGAATTTTTCCAATGCAAAAATAATAGCAAGTAATTCTTTCTCTGTTGTTGAGTAATTTACCTGTGCTCCTCCGAGTGTCTTACTTGCATAATAGATTGCTACCGGATTACCATCGATGCGTTGGCCAAGAATTGCTCCCACTGCGGTGTTAGATGCATCACACATAATTTCAAAGGGAAATTCCCATCTTGGAGCTTGCAAGATAGGTGCTTTTATAAGAGCTTCTTTAATGAGTAAAAATGAAGATTTAGCTTCTTCTCCTAAAGAAAAATCCACATTATTACAAAGCAAATGTGTTAGAGGTTTAGCTATTTTTTTGCAAAGTCTTTAATGAAGCGACGGTAAAAATCCAAAGATGTCCTAAAAAAATCCTCTAAGTTGTTTTTTTGAGTCTCATGGCAAGGGAAGATTCTTGATTACTTCCACCTTGGCTTGATCCACTTTGATTCCCTCTTTGCTGATAATGTGGCCCGTAACAATCCCCCTTGCACCATAAAAATGGGATTTCTCCCACTGAGAACTAGGTTGTTCTCGCACTACGATTTTCAGAACTTGTTCAAGGTTAGTTAGGCAATTATCAAATGAAACACCGAAAACAGAAAAAAATCATCCATAAAAAAATTTCTAAAAATTCTCCAATAAAAATCAGAAAAAGAGTGCATTCATACACCTTTGAAAGGTTGCCTGTGCATTACACAAACCAAAAGGCATCCTTTTTAAAGGCATAAGTACCTACCGGGCACGTAAATGTTGTTTTTCCCGATCGTGTTCATGACACAGCAATTTGATTATATCCTCGAATAACCGTCCAAAAAAAGCAGTAAAATTCTTGTCCCGGCCAATTTTTTTCTAAGATTTGATCGGTGAAGGGAAGTGGATAATGATCTTTTTCGTAGCCAAATTGAGTTTTCTGTAATCTATGCATACCCGATGCCCCGAAATTATTCTCGTTTGAATTTCCCCTCCATCTTCACTCTTAATCACCGTAGTTCCCGATTTTTGGTACTACGTGGACTGGACTTACCTAGTGACTGTCCGATATAGCATAAATAAAATCAGCTGTTTAACCATTTCAGTATTTCTTTTTTACAACTTCAAAGATGTGAGGGATTTCAGCCTTCTTTGAGGTTGCCGAGTAGGGTTTTGAATCTTCTTCTAAAAATTCTCAGTGCTCACGCATTTCCCTATTTATTCCTTTTATATCATCTATCTTCCAACCTATGGCTGCTTTGTATTTCGAGATGACTGAAATCAATTTTTCTTCTTGCTCTTCAGAGAGCAATGATGAGATGATAATTGGTTTAGAGTTCCCTTCCTCTAAGAAAATATATTTTAATGTTTCTGGTAGGGGTTTTAATTCTAACTCAGCTGAATTTTCTGCTATTAATAGTGTCTCAAGATCTACTTCTTCACTGTCATTAATTGCAAAAACTTCTTCAATTAATTCATCATAATCTACTTCCTCTTCCAAGAATTGATCCATCCTATTTGCATCCTCATATGTGTATTCAGGTATTCTCCTCAAATTTGGTATTGGGATTTCTAATTTATCATTCCCTACCCTTAATTCAATTTTTTTCCCTTATCAAAATCAGTTATTGCTCTAGCAAAAGTAGCAAGAAAGGGTCTTCCCAATATGATTGGAGCATTGCATAATGCTCCAATAACCTTCACATCAGTCACTATGAAGTCTACGGAAATGCTAAATCCCCTACAAGGACAATAATATCCTCTAATCGTCCATACGGTGCGCGAACTGACCCATCAGCTAATTGTAATTCTAATTTAATTGGTTCTAATGCCACAAGATTGAGTTTGTCATATAAAAGTTTTGGGAGTATATTCACACTTGCTCCCGTATCCAGCAATACTCTCTTAAATTCCAAATTTTTGTATCGTACACCCAATCACCGGTGCTCCAGATCTTGTAACTTCTCGGGTAGACTATTTAAAAATAATGGAGCTAATATTTTTCAGAAAAGTTTAATTTTTCTTTCTTTTCTCGTGAAGGAGTGCAAAGTTCTTTCACAAACTTTCCATAAAGTGGAATATAACGGATCGCATCCGTTAGAGGAATGGTAATAGAAGTATTTTTTTAACACCTCAAGTAAGGAAGAATTGTCTAAATTTCTCTTTCTTTGAAACTAGAGCACTTGGGAAGGGAATCAACTGTTCTTTCCCTTCCCTATTTAATTCCTCATTTTTCTCGGAATTATTTCCATGTCTTCTATCTTATCTTCTATTCTAAGTTTATTATTCTCTATATCCTTACTTTTAATATCCTCTCGAGTTTGATAAAAATTCTCCCACTTCTCGTGGGCTGAAATAGCATTAATTGCTCGTTCCATTTCTGCTAAGATTATAACTACTATCGATTTCGATTATTACTAATTTCAGCAATAGAAGTATGTGAAAAACAATTAAATCTATCAACATGTAATAAATTTCGTGGATTAATGCAAGGTTTAGTTGGTAACCGACCTTGTAGACTTCTTTTTAGAGGAATTTTCATCAATTTTTACCTTGATTTTTTTGTCTTCTCTTTGCAATTCGCTGCCCATTCCAAGAGTTCTCGCGATGATCTCAGCCCTTCAATTTGTAGTAATAAAAGCTTCTTCTCCTCTTCCCAAGTCTTCTCCTTATCCCGCAAACGTTTCACGCTTCCTCACGCATTGTTATTATAAGCATAATTAGTATGATTCTCGTGCTTGAGGCTGCATATTAGCCGTATTTTTGGTAAAACCGAGGCTGATTGTGCTGATAGGGAGGTTGATTGTGCTGGAAGTGCATATTATGATAGAATTGTTGGTGATTCTGCTGGTATGGCAGACTCGAATTGCTGCTGATTTGGCATCTTAAATTGATTATTTTGAATTCCAAATCCCTCGCTGTCCACTATTGCTTCCAAAATTTGTCATTTTATTCCCATTATTCCCTGCATTCCAATTAGTATGGTTTGAGTGTGCTCCAAATGCATTCACTTGCTCGTCGATATTGCCTTGCCTTTATCTTGCATATGATCATTTGCTCGTGCAATTCATACAAGTGATATCAGAATTACCTTTGTTCAGATTTACATCCTGGCTTTAATAGTAGCAATAGCATCTTTGAGGAGATGCTTGAAGTTTTTCGCTAATGTCAATCACCGATTGCTTCATCTCCCTCTCCAACTTCTCCATTTTAATGTCTGCTTCCATACCTTTTACATCGATGACTCCTCTTTTTCAATCCTCCAGCTTTTGGTATCAATCATAGAGCTTTGCCTAAACACCCAATCTTCAACTAATTCCTCCATCCGCTTTAACGATTCACCGGCTCTTGTATTCGTAAAAATTACCTCCACTGGATATATCAACTAATTGCCTCTCTTGATAATCTAAACCTTGGTAGAAGATTTGGGCTAACTCATGATTAGGGAATGCCATGATGAGGGCACTTTCCTAGTCAATGTCATAAAGCGCTCCCAAGCTTCTCCAAATGTTTCATTTCCTTGCGTAAAATCCCTTATCACTTTCCCCGAGAGCATGTGTCCTCCCATATGAAAAAAATATTTCTGCAAGAAACTTGTTTGTACCTCTTGCCATGATGTAAACGTTTTTCCGAAAGTGCCATTCAGCCATTCTCTTGCTCTATCCTTCAATGCAAAGGGAAACAACATGAGTTTCACTACTTCTTGTGAAATTCCGAGAAAATAATAGGATGAGCAGAATTGAGTGAATTCCCGTAGGAATTCATAAGGTTCATCACCGAATCGTCCGTTGAAGCTTGGTAGAAAGTTTAACATAGTCGCATCTATCTTGAAGTTTGCATTCTCACTTAATGGAGCTGAAATCTTCGTGAATGCCTCATAATCCGAAGGTGCGTATAATTCCTTCAGTAGTTGGTTCATGTTGATTATTGACTTCCTCTTCCATTGCTTCGGAAAAAAATAAACTCGCCTCCTTGTTACCGAATTCAGCAAATTGTAGACCTTCCTCTTCCTCCGTCTCTTTCTGTTTTAATGACCTTCTACCGTGCATATAGTATTATGCTTCAATTTGATCAAAAACAATTTACATTCAGTTAGTTAAAGGTCGAAAAAATTGCAGAGATAATATTCTGATGAAAAATAATTCCCTCGTTTTCTTGAATCAAAAATAAAAAGAAAGAAAAATTGGCTTTTTACCTCCCCCGGCAAGCGGCGCCAATTGATAAGTCTCGAAATATTATGTTCAATATGTCGTTGATCAGACTTAAACAATAAACCGTATATAACAGAATTTCCCTTTAACAAATGCAAATATAAGAGTATACGGCTTAGTAAGGGGGTCGAATCCAAGGGAGGTGGCACCAATAATTTTCTCTTTTTTTATATCTTCAAAACAGAATTCTTGATTATGTCAAGAATACTGAGCAATAAGAAAATATTATGAAATGAATTGCAGTGTATTCTCTTTTTTATTGAGGTAACATGAGCAATTATTATGAAGAAATTATGAGTTTAATATGCTCAGCTTACTTTAATATGCTCAGAACTAGACTTAAATTGTTTAATTTTTTTTATTCTAAGTCTTTATCAAACTGCTGCTATTATTTGTATTACTAAAACTTTATCAAAGGCATTTAATTTTCTATTCACCCCTTTCCAAAAGTATTTTCTGCTTATATAAAACTCTCTATTTTTTCTTTTTCTGTTTTAGTTTTAATTGGATTTACTTGATTTACAAATCAGCTTTATCGAAAATCAGATTGACATAGAGAAGGATGTTGTTATTTATTTATAAGTATGTAACTCCTTACTGAAAATATGGACTGCAGAATTTTAAAGCAAAAAGAAAAGAAGAGAAAAGAAATAAGGAAAAGGAGAAGAAAAGATTAAGAGGAAGAAATATAGGAGAAAGAAAGAATAGTGATAGAAATAGGTATAACACGTTTATTGTATTTATACCTTGCTGAGAAAATTTTCAGTGGACTTATGAAACAGAAAGGAAAGATTTGAATTACTTTATTGAATTCTCAAGAAGTCAGAAGAAAGTGAATTTTTCCCTAAAAACAATCACCGCACATGACAAATATTAAGAAACGATCATGAGATTTCAAAAATTAAGCTGGAAACAAGCTACCTGGACAACTCGATTTAAGACCTTACATTTCATCGACTAAAAACTACGACGATCAAGGTAAAGAAATTACAATTGAAGAACTAACCTATTCGAAAAGGAGTGAGAGACGACAAAAGAGAAAGAATCAAGAGAAATAAATCGAAGTGAAATGCAAAAATACAAGATCTCCACCTAATTTCTCACCTCAAAACAAAACAGAAAAAGAAATTAACGAAAAGAAAAAAAGAACGACCTAAAATTCTGGATTAACAATTCAATCTGATGTAATTATCCCGACGATCTTTAATTCGAAGAAGATAGAAGAAACGAGAACGAAACGAAAAAGGAATTAACAGAAAAAGAAAAAAAGAACGACCTAAAATTTCGGATTAACAATTCAATCTGATGTAATTATCCCGACAATCTTTAATTCAGAAGAAGATAGAAGAAACGAGCGAAACGGAAAAGAAATTAATGAAAAGAAAAAGAACGACCTAAAATTACGGATTAACAATTCAATCTGATGTAATTATCCCGACGATCTTTAATTCGAAGAAAAATAGAAGAACGAACGAAACGAGATAAAAGAATCGAAACAATGTTTTCAGAACTAGACCTAATTTCGCAAACCGTTTTGCAGATCTTGATCGGATGATTCAACTCCACGCGAATGCTTCCAATCTTCACTGCTTCAAGTTGGATCTTTCCTCGTCGTGTCCTCCTGGCCGAATAATTTCGGGCGAGAAATCAGAACGCCCTCTCAGCTTCTCTTCGATCCCTTTTAAAAAAATCTTCGAAAGCTTTGCGATTTCTCCCTCTTTTTGCAGGTTTGTTAGGCCCTCGGTGTGGTTTGCTCCACACGCACGTTGGTGCTGGTCGCTGCCATTGGTCAGCGCCCGGTTTGCCTCCATCTGATTGGTGGAGGACGCCAAGCTACGTGTCGGTGCTTATACCTTGCGAGGTGAAAGCGCAGGTTGCCTGTGTACACATCGTTGTGCACACAGCCTCCTTCCTCATCGTGTGATTGGCTCACGCGATTCCTGTACATTGCCTGTCCATAGTTCCTCAAAAAACACATCAGTACAAATAAGCCCATTTAGGGCATTATTGATATAACCGAAAATTAAAGAAGTCTATTAAATGATTATTTCAGAATCAAAAAATAAGATTTTATTTAAAGTGAGTGCTAAAAAAACTTGTGAATTATTTTGTCCAAAAAAATTACTAATAGAGTATTTATGAGAGTCCTTATCTATTACTTAAAATTCCTCATAAAAGCACTAATTATTTGCAATTAACTACTGATTTAAAATGCAATGAAAAAGTGATTATTTCAGACATGACATTATGATAACATGCAAAATTCTTGTTGATTTCAAACTTTTAATAATCAAAATGCATATAGAAGGATGGTTTAGAGCATATTTTTGCCTGTTATCACAAACGATCATCGGGAGGTACTAAGATTCGTCACACGATGCATCTTTGCCCGATACGGTTGTTTGAGGGCCATCATCAGCGATGGCGGATCACACTTTGATAATGCTCACTTCCGGGCATTATTGAAAAAGTACGGAGTACATCATCGCGTCACCACGCCATACCACTCCTAGGCAAATGGGCAGGTAGAGGTAAGTAATCGAGAAGTCAAGACCATACTCCAGAAAATAATTCATCCAGATGGAAAAGATTGGGCACACAACCTTCCCGATGCACTATGGTCATACCAGACGGCATACAAGACACCTATCAAGATGTCTCCCTTCCGGCGGTATCTTCGGAAGCCTGTCATCTTCTGGTTGAGCTAGAGCATCAAGCCTACTAGGCTATCAAAAAGCTCAACCTATCACTGGATGAAGCAGGGAAAGAACAACTTCTCCAGCTCCAAGAGTTACAGGAGCTGAGGCACGACGCGTACGAAAACACATCAATCTACAAGGTGAAGACCAAGGCCTTCCACAGCTGACACATCCAACGACGATCATTCCACCTCAACGACAAGGTCTAGCTTTAAAATTCACGCCTCAAGCTCTTTCATGGGAAGCTGCGCTCTCGATGGGATGGTTTGTACGCAGTTTTGAAGTTGTTCGATGGTGGATTGGTACTCATCTCCAAAGTCAAATGCGATCAACAATTCAAGGCTAACGGTCATCGTCTCAAGCCGTATCTGACATCAAAGTCACCCACACTGGCAGATAAGATAAATCTGCATCTTTGCGAGCACTCGAGGACGTGACGGTATCACCCTTGACCCATCAGTAGTCGTAGGATTTATTATAGTTTAGTCTGGCTGAAGACGTTAAACTTAGTGCTCTTGGGAGGCACCCCAAGATTATCTTACCTTTTAGTTTTTCTTTGTTTTTCAGTTTTTATAGATATCGGAGAACTACACTAGGAAACGACGCACCTGGACGAAATCCTGCGAGCGAGCATCACGGATTAATGAGCTTCTCTAAACCTTACTTTTCTCACCACATTTGTATATCTTTTTATGCCATGATTCGATTATTTTACTATCTTCACATGAGCATGTAGTTTTCATTGAGGGCAATGAAAGATTCTAGTTGGGGGGTGAGGACTTAGAAAAAGCTCCACTGTTTTTTAAAAATTTTAAAATGCTACACTCTAAAAACCCCTATTTTTCAAAAATTTGATCTACTCTACCCCACCTTAGAAGTCTTGACATCTAGAGATCCGACCTACTAGAAATGTAGAAGTGAGGGCCTTATAGCCCATATGATTACATTTTGAGTAATAAAGCTAAATGATCGAGAGAAACCATGGATTATACTTAGTGGTTGACTTCTTTGGAGTTGGGTACCTAAAAGGCACCAAGGAAAAAGAGTAATCAGAGGTTGAAATGTTATGGGATTGAAAAGGAGAATATTTGAGAGAAGATAAAATTCCATTCCCTACCTAACATTTGCCAAAACTGCTTAGTGTAAGGAATTCCTCGATTCTAGACTTTCCCTTTTAAAGAGTGCAATGATCCATAATTTTTGTAGCACTTGTCTTTCCTTATAGGCATATACTTTATCTTTTCCAAAGCAGTCAAGTAGTTACACTCCCAAGTGATTCACACATCCACCACATTTTCCATATCTTCCCCACATGTACTTCTACCTTCACACTACACTTCATTTTGTTACATACTCTCTTCATCCTAAAACTCCTCCATCCTCATGCTAGTCTTCTGAAATGTTTAAAAAATAATATAAAAAAGAAGAAAAGAAAGAGGAGAAAAATCAAAAGAAGAGAGAAATAAGAAGTTACAAGAAGGAAAATAAGTGGGAATATCGTCTACCTTCATCTCTACCTCCATCTCCACCATCTACCCTATCCATCACCATCCACCTCATTTGGGAGTATAATTATCATAAGTGGTACCTTCTTTATTTTAAAAATCTACTTTGTTTTATCTACATATTTGCTTTTAACCACGTCATACCTTTAGAAATAGTATCTTTTATTTCCTCAAGCCACCTCACACGATGCATCCCAAAGATAGGAATCCGTTTGAATTGCGCTCTTTATAAGAGAAAAGCGAGTTGAGGGGAATTCTAAAACACTTAGGTATCTTTTCATCACCATAGCATCATACCTTAGATATGCTCACCTTGATTAAAATTGAGAATTAGACTTGAGCATTAGCCGATGAGCACTACCCTAACATGCACTAAAGAATTCAACCTAGAGATAGAATCTAGATCATTATTGGCCTACACTATGAGGAAAACGTGATCATACATTTATACACTCCACCTTTTTAGTAGTATGATCAAAGGATGAAAGGACCTTCTTGGGAGATTATATAGTAAATTGCTAAGAGACTAGCAATCATTTAAGTTGGGGGGCGTGATAACATACTAATTAGACATGATAATACCTAATTATTGATACATATTAAGACATAAATGATTTCATTCCTAAGCATGTTATCATATTTATGCATATTTATCTATCATTCCACGAAAAAGTTATTATAATGTCAAAATACTTTAAATTGGGGTTAAATATGATGAATTAAAGATAAATAATTTATAACCCATCTTTACTTGAGATTATAAGTGTTTTTAAAGTTAAAATAACGAGAGAAATCATTTTATAAATATTTACTTAATTTTCTAAAGTTAAAATCTTTAACAAATAAATGTATTTTTGAAATAGAAATTCAAACTCTTGTTATTTACTAACTTTGACTTTTTAGAATAATAGATAATTAAATTTCTAATCAAATGAAAGAAATTTTGATTAATTTGGAGTTATATTTTGAAAGTTATGAATTTTCTAATTTTTAGGGATTTGTTTGGATTTTTTTGAATTTATTTTTTATTTTAAATCTATTAAAACAATAAAAAATAACAAAAAGGGGATTATTAATCGCGCGGGACCCACGTGGATGCAACGTGGCACGCAAGGCCATGTTGTAGAGCCATGCGGACCCACTCGAGCGCGTGCGCGGCGCGGAAGTGACATGTGTGCATATTTATATTTACTCGTAATATAGGGTTATAGTACATATAAGCATCCCGATTATTGGAACTCGCTAACATTTATTTTCGTTGCATGATATATATCCCATCACTCCCTTTCTTTTTCTCCGTGTGGGACTATGTTCCACTCTAGTTTTCAATTGCAGGCGACGTGGCAGAAGATGCTACGTTGGATCAAAAGCGCGTGGATTATCGCGCGTGGATCGCTTAGACACAAAGTCCACCGGATCACTAATCATGCACGTACCTTTATGGGGAGTTATGTGAAATGATCGCGACCATCCATCAAGGAATTATAACTATCGAGATTAAAGCGCGATGAAACACATCAGGAGCATCGAATCACGATCCAACATCGGCGATTTCACGCATTTTATAACGCATACACACGTGGCATCATCTCGCGCGTCCATCCGGGGATCCGCAGACACGACTTAATTGTAACAGTTCACGATGAACCGTTTCATCAAAACTGTGCATTTTTATGCATCGTTAAATCACAAAAACGCTTGTCAAACAAAATTTATAAAACCAAACTCCCGAAGATAAGATATAAAATCAACTAATGTGTAAGTAGCGGGTCGATCCACAGAGAGCACGGTTGACTTTAATTGCAGAGTTGACTTGGTCAAACTTAGGTTTAAAAGGGGTTTAAATAAGTAAAAATAAGAATTAATGAGTGGAAATGGTATAAATGAGCTAAATAAGAAGTTTGAAGAACTTAATTCTCGGGTTTGACAGAGAAAAGTCAAAAGTCAAAGTCAAAGCATTGACTTTGACCAACAGTATGTGTTCTGTAAAATTAGATAATCAAACAGAGCCATAAGATTACCAAAAATATATATTTAGAAACTAGAGGTAAAATGGAATTTTTTGATATATAATTCGTGATTTTTGGATAAGAAATGGCTTTACTATGAATTATTGAAAATCAAATATCACAAAATCCCTGAAATGAACACGTTAGAAGAAATCTTCAAATTGACGAATCAAATGAAATCTAAATCTTGCAATATATTTCAATGAAAAGCTAAGAACCCCAGGAATCTAACAAGACCAAAATTATTGAATTCTGATTTTTAAATTAAAAGTAATTGACCCCAAAAATCAACATTTTACTTCAGATGAAAGATGAACAGTCCTTGGTCAAACGTCAAATTAGAGGGTCAAATGAACTCGGAATTCGATGAATTTGCTATCCACGGAAACTGATGAAAAGAGGAATCCAATGAAACCAAAATCAAGTGATTTGGAATTATAATCAAAGAGATATCCTAGTTTGAAAATCAGCAATTTTTCGGACTAAAAATTGAGGAAAATGAAGAATGCTACGAACTAGTTTGCAAAATTTAACTTCAAAATCAAATAAAAACTCAAATTACCTCCTGATAATCAATTGAATCTCGCTGCTAACCCGATTGCGACAAGCATGAGGCTTCAAATTGTATGGATTGAAGCAAATTTGCTCAGATTCTTCCTCGTGGATGTTAGGAATTCGAGAGGAAAATTCGATGAAATCAAGGAGAAATTCGTGATCAATCCCGCTCCAATTGCTTCGCAATCAAGTCTAAACGCGGGGGGATCATGATAAACTAGAGATATTCGTCGAAATTTGCTTAATTTACTTCACGAATCGATCAAAAGTTAAGTTTACGAAGGGGGAGAACATCTATTTATAGAGAAGTTTGTGCAAAATTGGTGGATCGTGGCCCACGACGCGGATTTCACTCCGTGTGATTTCAGCCGTCGGATCGCGCAAAATTGGTGGCTCGTGAGGCGGATTTCACTCCATGTAATTTCAGCCGTTGGATCGCGCGTAATTGGTGGGATCGTGGCCCATGATGCGGATTCCACTCCGTGTGATTTCAGCCGTACAATTGCGCAATTTAATCCCCACGGTCCGATTGCATGATTTAATCTCGACCGCCCGATTGCACGATTTAATCCCAACCATCCGATTGCGCGATTTAATCTCGTCCGTCTGATATCACTGTTCAGGCAACGTAGGCACCATGTAGGCATCCATGTGGGCTTGCGTGGCCCCGCCATGTGTTTGCATCGTGCCACGTCACCTTCGGGGGTCCCGCACAATTAAATAAATCCTGAAAAATCAAAATAAAATCCAAAAAATACTATAAAATTAAGAAATTCATAAATTCATTTATATAAATCCTTTTTAACTCAAATTTTCTCCATTGGATCACAAATTCCTTCATCTTTAATATTATGCCATTTAACAATACAAATTAAAAGAATCATATAAGATGAATTTCAAATAAACATAGATAATTTCTTAAGAAGTCTATTTTATATCATCCAACATTCTCTTCTTGAAATTAAATCTTCTAATCATCTACTAAAGTCAAAGTAAATTAAGGAAAATACTTAATTCTTGTTAGTTTAACCTTGCAAAAAGATTAATCATTAAGAAAGCACATAATTAATCCTAATTTATGCATAAATATGAACTTTAGTAGAATGTCATACCAATGGAGAAAACTCATTAAAACTATGATAACCTGCATCATATTCACATAAAATAAGCATGAATATGAGTTAAATAGGATAAGAATTTAAGTTATAAATGCATGTTATCAACGGTTATGCCCAAATGTCCTAGAAATTGAGATGTTCTTCCGATTTGTAAGACATTCGAGAGCAAATCAATACAACTGATTTGTTTAGATACAAAATCTCTTGAATCTCTTGATCCTAACCTCTTCTATACTCAATTCCGCATCCTCGATGCTTGAACTCCACGATCACAATTTTTTGGATTTTTTATGAAAAGCCTTGATCCGGCGATTAATTGGGTTGATCCGATCGTAATCTTGGGTTAGTGGAAGCGGTTTTTACTAATATTTCATCTATTCATGTTTAAAATCATTTAGATTAGGAATTTCATCTTAATTTTGTTTTATTTCGTTAATTTCGCGATTTTCAGTTTCAAAAAAATCACCTCACTTCGATCTTCAATTTCTCTGCGAAATCAAAGTCCAATTTGATCATTTTTGATTCTGTGGAATCGTCTTGAAGTTCTCTTTCATAATCTATCATTTTCCCCAATTTATACCATCAATTCATCATCTGATTTGATCAAATTCGAAGAGATCATCATAAATTTCCTAATTCCCTGTGGATTCGACCCTTATTTACCATTATACCCCTCAACTCGAGATATTTTCATCAAATTGGTAAGTTTGGTTTTATTTTTGACACGAATCGGTATGCAATTAATGACTGATATGCGTAAAAACGCGGTCGTCGAATGCGCGATTTTACGTATCAAACAAATTTATACTCAACTCTTCAAATCTGATATTTAAATTAGGACAGTGGCAAGTCGAGGTCGAATCCACAGGGAGGAAGGTTAAGAGATTGAAATCAGAAGCTATTGTTTTGGTATTTTTATATTTAGAAAGCGGAAATGGACGATGAAAGGAAGAAAATGTGCGTGGAGATGAAATGAACCGATCAAACGCTTCCAAACTCCTTTCAAAGATTGGAAACCCTTGATCGATGGTGGAAATGTCGTTTTTAGGGTTTGTAAATGTGGAAATATGGATGAACAGATGATGAAATCAGAAGAAATGGATAGAAAACGATCCTAATCTAAAGGTTTGTGATGAAAATACGATCTAGTGATGCTCCCTAATCAAAACATACCTTCGAGAGCCGTATATTTCGCCCGGACTCGGCGTCTTGCATCCAACACGAAGAATGAATAGAAGAGGGAAGAAATTCACTGAAAATGAAGTTCAACACATGAACAATGATCCATCGCTGCTTTCTTTCCTTCTGGCTAGCCAATGCTAGAAGCAAACAACAAAAACACTGATAACCCTAATTTTTTTGTCTCTGAGCCTAAATCAGCCCCAGCAGATTCGTGGAGCTTGAAATGACGATCATGCCCACGAAATTTCAACCCCTGACTCCATCCAGATCGTCGGATATTAGGCTTTTAATGTGGATCATTTCTGACCGTTGATCTGATTTCTCTCTCCTCAGATCGCGCCGGTCAAACCGCTACAGGCCCGGTCAAACTTCGCTGAGTCGCCGAGTCCCCGAGTCGCTGAGTCACACGCTAAAAAAAGAAAAATTAAAGTTTAAACGTTCACTCTCTCTCTCCTCTCTCTTCTCCACTCTATTCTCTCTCCTTTCATTTCTCTCTCTCGACGGCAGAAGGAGTTGTCGTGGCGAAACAAGGAGAGGAAGAAGAAACTCCTCCCGCCTCTCCTCGCGACTGGAAAAATTTTTCGTCGCAGGAGGGGGAGAAGAGAGAGAAGAAAGAATGAGGGAAGAGAAAGGACAAGAGAGAAAAAGAGAATGCGGACAGAGAAAACTGGGAGAGAGGGAAGAGCGCAGAGGAGAGAGGAAGCGGCAGAAAGGGAGGAGAGAGACTCGTCTGACGACAGAAAAATTTCCGTCGCCAGAGAGGGGAGCTCTGGAGAGAGAGAGAAGAGTGAGGAAAAAATATTTTCCTCATTTCGCCTCTCCTCGGGACGGAAAAATTTCCGTCGCGAGAGTGAGGGCGAGAGAGGAAGAGAGAGAGGGAGAAGGTGAGCTGGGGACGAACGCGGAAGAGAGAGAAAGAAGAAGAAATGGAGGAAGGGGGAGAGAACGAAGAAGAGAGAAGAAGAAGGAGAGGAGAGAGACGAGAGAAAAGAGGAAATTTCCGTCGCAACGGAAATTTCCGGAAAGAGAGAAATAGCGAGAGAAGAAAGAGAGAAGAGAGAGAAGGAGAAGAGAAGGAAGAGAAAGAGGAATTTCCGACGGAAGTTCCCGGAAAGAGATAAGAGAGGGAAGAAGGAAGGGAGAGAGAAAAGAAGAGAGGAAGAGGAGGAGAAGTGGAGAACTCCTTGCGACGTACGTCGCGAAGAGAGAGGGAGAGAGGAGAATCTCCCTCTCTCCTTTCCGCACGCACGCGTGCGCGAGAAAAGAAGAGAAGAACAGAATGAGGGGAAAGAGAAAGAGAACATGGAAGAGTTAGAGAGGGGGAATGGGAGAGCGAGAGAGGCGACTCTCCTCGCGACGGAAGTTTCCGTCGCGAGAGAGGGAGAAGAGGGAGAAAAAAACGAGAGAAGAGAAAAAGAATCTCTCCTCCTTACGACACGTGCGCGCGTGCGAGAGAGAGGGGAAGGAGAGGAAAAGAGAGAAGAGAAAGAGATAGAAGAGAGATCGTGAGGGAGAGAGGAAGACAGAGGAGAGGGGAGCAGAAGAAAAACTTTTCTCCCACTCGCCTCTCCTCGCGACGGAAATTCCGTCGCGAGAGAGAGAGCGAGGGAGAGAAAAGAGAGAGAGAGAGAGAGAGAGAGAGAGAAAATAGAGAGAGAAGAGAGGAAGGAAGAGAAGGAAGAGAGAGAGAGAGAGAAAATAGAGAGAGAAGAGAGGAAGGAAGAGAGAGAGAGAGAGATTCTCTCTCTTCTTTTTCTCTATTCCCCTTTTCTCTATTTTTATAAAGTTATCTTTTTTAGGATTTCAACTTCTCAAATTCTCAAAAGATACTAAAAAATCCAGAAAAAAAATGTTAATTCATTAGATATAAAAATATACATAATCTTGATGAATCAATGTCATTAAAATGCTCATAAAATGCTATTAATTATGAAAAATCAAGAATATCCTTTAAAACATAGAAATTATCAATTTAATCATTTTAAATCATGATAACATGCATTTATGATTATATTTCAAAGATTAAATGCATAAAATGCATGATATTAATGCATGAAATTGCATGTTATCATATCTCCCAACTCAAACCATTGCTAGTCCCTTAGCAATGTCCTTAGAATCTTCTTTAGGAGTCCCTTATCATCAGTGGAACCATGAACCCTTGTGCATGAAGTCTTTTAACAATATCCCTCACATGCTTAGCGTGACTACTCCGTCATGACCATCTAAACACACGTCCCTTTCGAGCAAGTGAGAATGACTCCGAGGAGCCAATGAAGATGAAAAAATGATGCTACTTCTCTCCAGATATGACACTATAAACCCGAATGTTTTCCCTGAAACTCATGAAGTGGTGGACCTCACACCTCTCATAGCGAGGACACTCTCTTTCTTTTTGGGTATTTGCTACCTAGCTCTTGAAATTCCAGTATTCTCCCTCCTGTCCAAAAACAAGAACGAGGCACTCTTTTCCTCCTTTAAGCACAAAATCAATAAAGCAACCCAAAAAGTATGGATGATGAGGCTAAAATCAATGACAGTCATCTAAGTGTTAAAAGAGAGAAAAGAAAGATGGAAGGCCTTCAAAAGAATGAGAATATAACAGCTTTGGAAGGTTATGACGATAGGAAGGAGGTAATATTACCTAAGATAGTCGCTTCCCAACAAAGAGAATGATGAGATGGAGATGTGGTAATAGCAAAGATCAAAGAAAAGAGGAACATGGCAAGAGCATAGTGAAGCAAGGTGCATAAAAGGCTTTCAAAAGATTGTATTAATAATGAGCCTCAATGGATGCACCTTCAAAAGAGCCACTAATGAATCCCTTCTTCTTCTTCTTCTTTTTACTTTTTTTGTTTTGTTCTGACTCTCTCTTGAAAAACTCATAGAGGATGGAAAAACAGATTGCCTTCATCAACTCTTCATATGGCAATGATGAATGTGTTTTTAATAGTGGCCCAAATGACTTAGTGAAGAAGGTGTTTATTCGGTGTGTGATAATTGCGAGTATGAGTGAGGACTAACGATTGAATGAAGTGAAATATGATGAAGATGAAAATAGGGGAAACAAGTGTGAATTGGGAATTGACATATCCTCGGTAATATGACTGGAAGAGATAGGTTCCTACTTTGGGAAAGGTTTCAAATTTAGGTTGAAATGAGATAAAAAGCAAACGTGGCTTATGGGTTTAACAAAATAGCTTGGGTGGCCTCAAAAAGGGAACCTTTGTGCTTTAGGACTTGAAGAATGCATACTGAAAAGTCAAAATGCATACGTAGGATCGGCTAATGAAGAGTGGAGGTAAACACACAATTATCGTTTTCTACCATTCAAGGTTTATAGTGCTTCAATCCTTTGATTTTCACTCGCCTACAACCTCAATACACATAATCCAAAATCATGGTTTTGTAATCATCTAAGCATGCTCAAGATGCGCTCTAAGAGCCTACCCCTATACACAAGCACTCACGGTTCCAAGGGTGAAAAGGAATCTTGAAGAAAATCCATGATTGATGCTTAGATTTCATTGGACATGAATTTTTTTTCTTTTCAAAATATGACCATAGCAATGCTTGACATGAAATGCTCCCTGCCCCTACTAATATATGCATGGTCCTCAATGCATGAATATGACAATAAAAGCATTTCAAGGGAGAGAATTGCAAACCGAGGGGAAATTTTCTCATAATGGCGATGAGCTTTAAGAGTTTCATGGCTTGCTGTGGGCTTTGTGATTAGCATCGATCGATCATTGTTTCTGGAAAGGTACCTAAAAAAAGAAAAAGCAGAGAAAATAAAAACACACAATAAAGCATGAAAGCAATAAAGAAACAAAAGAAAGTACAACAAAAGATAAAGACAAATATAGCTATGAGGTGGGCAGTTGGTCTTGTGATGCTTCCGGCGGCTCTCCAAGAACAATAGATGTGGGGTTTGAAGCAAGGATGCATCTACATAGGGTTTAAGTCTTTGACCATTGACTTTGAATTGCATACCTGATTTTGGGTCAAGGATTAAAACAGCACCATTAGAAAATATTTCCCTAATAATGTATGGGCCATCCCAACGCGACTTGAGCTTCCCTGGAAAGAGTTTTAAACGAGAATTATAAAGCCAAACCTTTTGATCCACCTGAAAGTCCCTACGATTAAGATTTTTATCATGAAAGTGCTTCATCTTGGCTTTATAAATCAAAGAATTTTCGTATGCTTCATTCCTCAATTCTTGAAGCTCGTGCATCTGTAATAAACGCTTCTTTCCAGCTGCATCTAAAGACAAGTTAAGACATTTAATAGCCCAAAATGCTTTATGCTCAATTTCTACTGGAAGATGACAAGCTTTCCCAAAAACCAATCTATAAGGTGACATCCCTAAAGGTGTTTTATATGCTGTCCTATAAGCCCACAAAGCATCATACAATCGACTCGACCAATCCTTCCCATCCGGCTTAATGATTTTCTTCATTATCTTCTTAATTTCTCTATTAGAGACTTCTACTTGCCCATTAGCTTGAGGATGATAAGGAGTGGTAACTCTATGATGGACTCCGTATTTTTTTAGAAGGGAACGAAAGTGATAATTATTAAAAATGTGTCCCCCATCGCTAATAATTGCCCTAGGACATCCAAACCTAGAGAAGATATTTTGCTCAATGAACTTAAGGACAATTTTATGATCATTAGTTCTTGTAGGAATAGCTTCTACCCATTTAGAAACATAATCTACAGCCATAAGGATATACTCATAACCATTAGAGATAGGAAATGGGCCCATAAAATCAATACCCCATAAATCAAAAATTTCTACCTCAATGACGGGTTGGAGTGGCATGCGGTCACACTTCTTAATGTTCAAGGCTGCTTGACATTTCACACAACTAGAACAATACTCATAAGCATCTTTAAACAATTTTGGCCAATAGAATCCAGATTGTAAAACTTTTAATGCCGTTATTCTAGGGGCATAATGCCCTCCACAAAAAGAAGAATGACAAAGGTTTAAAATACTCCATTGTTCCTCCTCCGGTACACAACGTCTAAAAACATGATCTACTCCCCTATGGAATAACTCCGGCTCATCATAAAAATAGAATGGGAGATCTTTAAAAAACTTTTTCCTATCATTAAAATCCCAACCATCCGGTAATTTCTCGGTAACAAGATAATTAACTATATGTGCATACCATGGCAAAGATTGGGTTTTAATTTTCAAAATGTGCTCATCCGGGAAAGTGTCAAAAATAGGCGTGGAAACATGAGTAGACAAACGAGAAAGATGATCCGCTACTACATTCTCTACACCACGCCTATCTTTAATCTCTATATCAAACTCTTGCATCAATAAAATCCACCTCATAAGCCTAGGTTTTGTTTCTTTTTTACTAAGAAGAAATTTTAAAGCAGCATGATCAGTGAACACAATGACTTTGCTACCTAACAAATACGAACGAAATTTTTCTAATGCAAAAATGATAGCTAGCAATTCCTTTTCAGTTGTAGTATAATTTACCTGAGCTTCTCCTAAGGTTTTGCTAGCATAGTAAATGGCAACTGGCTTCTTATCGATCCTTTGACCCAACACGGCTCCTACTGCAAAATCAGAAGCATCACACATTAACTCAAAGGGTGCATCCCAATTAGGGGTCTGCAAAATAGGAGAATTGATGAGTGCTTCTTTAATTTTAAGAAATGAATTTTTTGCATTTTCATCTAAAACAAAATCAACATCTTTAGAAAGTAAATGAGTCAAGGGTTTAGAAATCGTGGCGAAGTCTTTGATGAATCGCCGATAGAAGCCAGCATGCCCTAGGAATCCTCTAAGTTGCTTGAGTGTGGTGGGAAGAGGAAGGTTCTTGATCACTTCGACCTTTGCCTTGTCCACCTCTAACCCACTCTTGCTGATGTGATGACCCAAAACTATTCCCTCCTCCACCATGAAATGGGATTTTTCCCAACTTAGCACTAGCTTGTTCTCCACACAAATCTGCAAAACTCTTGCCAAGTTAGTCAAACATAAATTAAAAGAGGATCCAAAAACAGAAAAATCATCCATGAATATCTCCAAACAATCTCCCACTAAGGCTGAAAACATAGCAGTCATACATCTTTGAAAAGTAGCCGGTGCATTACATAATCCAAACGACATACGTTTAAAAGCAAATGTACCGACGGGGCAAGTGAAAGTCGTTTTCTCTTGATCATGCTCATGGATTTCAATTTGATTATGGTAGGACCCCCATAATCACCTACCGTCGCAGGAAGCACAGGAGGTCGTCGAAAGGTACGGAGGGTGGTTTTAATTCACTAACCTTGATCGGTGATAAGCGGGAAGATGAAATCCGATCCAACGATCGATCGGAAGAGGGAGGCGGGGACCACGTGCAATCGTGGGAAGGGCGACGGACGGTTACGAAGACAATAAAGGGGAGTGCGCCTTCAGCGAGATGGGGGGGAGAGGAATCGAGAGGAGATTCTGAGAGGTGAGGAGGACTTGAGCACGGGACCTCGACTTCCATGCTCCTTGGATCAGCTCCGAGATCCGTGCAACGGAATCCTACTCGACTACTATTTCCGCAGATCCGGACGCCGCTGGAGCTGGGACGCAGTGCAAACGTCTTGGACGGGAGGTGACGGAGCTCTCCTTCTTCCCCGGATCCCGCGTCGACGCATACGTAGGAGACGACATCGGCGAGACCGGGCTGATATCCGTAACTACCTAATTTTAGATCTATAACAAGTCGCGAGCAACTATCGCTGTCAACCCGGATTTGGTTACTGGGATCCGTGAACAGCCTCGGACTATTTTCCTTAACTCAAATAAATAGTAGAGTCTTTCCATTTGGTATCTGAGCCATACCTTCCATGGCAAAGCATACCGCTAGAGGTGGTGGAAAAATTGACCACTCAATTTGAGGAGATGAAGGCCAAGGTTATGCAACTCGATGACTTAAAGGCCGCTCAAGCTTCAACTCAAGCCACGTTGGAACAAATGCAATCGTCTACTCAAGGAATGTTTCAGCAGATGATGCTTCAAATGCATACATTAACGACGCGCTTGCAGCTAAATTGGGGGATTTACCTAAACCCAGAAATGTTAGTGACGTTTGAGAAGCCGCCAGAGATCCAAATTCAGCGTCACCGTCTATCGTTACATGACTATATGACAGTAAAGGGGAGCTATTTCCTTTGCAGTGGAGGCTGTAAGTTTGGCTTCAACAAGCCGAGAGATATTTTACTCTCAACGACATTAAGGAGAATGATCGATGAAATCCATCATGTTGTATTTAGAAGGACCGCACTCAGCTGGTTTATATGGACTCGAAAAGAATGATAAGATAAATACATGGCAAGAGTTTAGGTCTCGGTTGGATGAGCGCCGGGATTCGTTCGATCCGGATTTAGCGCTGAAAAGTTAATGGATATCAAGCAAGAAAAATACTATTTTTGGCATACCGAACGGAGTTTGAGAGGTTATCATCCCAAATTCCGAGATCTGGAACCGAAATTTCTGGAACGAGTCTTCCTCAAGGGCTCCTCAAACCAGCGATCCGCTACCATATCGCACGTCCTCAAGATCGAGGTCTTTCTGCTCTAATGGATGCTGCCCTCAAAATGGAGAAGCAATTACATGCCAATTGGCACGTCATGAGGTCTTCTCAACCTCCCCGCGCACTGTTCCCTTAACATCAACAAATCAAGGGTTTCGGAAGACTGGGATATAATACGTCCTCTACATATGATCGAGGCAAAGCCGTTATCCCTGTGGAACAACTTCGTCTAATAATACTCACGCACGATTAGCTTGTCCCCACGACTAATAATACGAGGAGACAACTCAGTTGACTCGATGCGAATTCCAGTGTTCTACGAGATAAGGGCCTTTGCTTTCATTGCGACTAGAAATTTTCCCTGACATAAGTGTAAAAACAGCTCAACATTCTCGTTAGTCCATGACGATGAATGTGAGCCTCTCCGCGATCTGTAACCAGATTGGGCGCCAGAGGATACGGATTCTCGTGAGGTAAATAATATAGTGACTCCGCTTCGCGCTTGTAATTCAGTCCGTGGCCTTTCCAAACGATCGACGATGAAGCTGCATGGAAAGATAGAAAAACAGAGATATTGTAATCCTCATCGACTCCGGAGCAAACTCACAATTTCATTTGTGAAAAATTGGCCGAGGAGCTCAGGTTGACAGCTTATCTCCGATGCCCACTTATCGCATCGTATTAGGGGATGGACCCATGGTATATGGTAAGGGTAAATATGTAAATGTCCCCTCGTTACCACTCAAGGAATTATGATTATTGATGAGTTCCTACCATCGACACTCTCTAGTATCCATGTTATCATGGGAAAAACAAAGTGGCTGGATTCCATAGGATGGGTCCACCAACATTTCAGGAATTTGGTCATGAAGTTCATCGTGGATGGACAAATACACACTCTGCATGGGGATCCAAACTTGCACGCCAGCTGATTGACCCTGACAAAATCAACAATGATACATTAGCAGGTAGCGTGTTTATGGCCGAGCTGTATTTTGCTAGAAGAGCTCAGATCCTTTGCATAATTCAACCAGCAGCATGTATCGCTGGGCTGAGGAATTGCAGGACCAATTCTATCAAGTTTTTCAGAACCTAGCTAATTACCACTCAACTCGAGACATTGACCACGCCATCACTATGGTGCCCAACGCCCTGCTGGTAAAACAAGCGGCCATACTTCGCACTCTTATGACCGTAAGAACTGCAGGTGGAGCCGCTGGTTAAGGAACTCATGGCACGGAATTATTCAGCACTCTAAGAGCCCGTCATGCGAGCCCACACATCGGGTCAAGAAGTGGATAACAGTGGCTGCATATGTGTGGACTATCGCGCGCTTAACAAGCTCACCATACCTGACCGGTTTCCATACCAAACGTGGGATGAGTTGGATTGATGAATTGTATGGCAGCAGGTTTTCTCGAAATTGGACTTGAGATCGGGATATTATCGATTCGAATGAGGGAGGAGGATATTCCAAGACTCGCTTTTTAAACACATGAAGGCCATTACGAATTCAAGGTAATGCCCTTTGGGTTGTGTAACGCCCCGTCCACCTTTCAATCCATTATGAACCGGATTTTTCAGCCGTATCTTCGGAAATTTGTATTAGTGTTCTTTGATGATATATTAATCTATAGTTCGGATGACCAACTACACAAGGACCATCTCGTCATGGTATTCTCTATTCTACAAGACAACCAATTGCATGTCAATGTGGGAAAATGTCAGTTTGGTCAAGAGCGGTTGGAATATCTCGGACATTGGATTTCGGCTGAAGGGGTATCTACTGATATGGGTAAAGTAAGTTCCATCCTCAAGTGGCCTCGGCCTCAAAATATTAGGGATGTGCGCAGCTTTCTGGGCATGGCAGGGTATTATCGTAAGTTCGTCCGGAACTATGCACTAATTGCCAAGCCTTTGTTCCGCTTGACTAAAGGTAATAAAATCGCCTGGACTGAGGAAGCTGAAGACTCATTTCACCAACTTAAACAGGCCTTGGCATCTACGCCGGTCTTGGCTTTACCTGATTTTACTGATTCATTTGTGGTAGAAACAGATGCCTCGAACCAGGGCATCGGAGCGGTCCTAGTGCAGCAGGGGAGACCTATCGCTTACTACAGCCATGGATTACCCAAAACTAAGGTACCAAAGTCAGCTTATGAAATAGAACTCTTCGCTGTGGTTATGGCCGTGCAAAAGTGGAAACATTACTTAATTCATAGGCCATTTACTATCCGTTCAGATCAAATGAGCCTTAAGTATTTATGGGAACAAAAAGAAATTCCAATTCATTATGCCAAATGGTTAGTGAAACTCATGGGTTTCCAATTCACTGTCGAGTATCGAGCGGGCCGTACAAACAAGGTAGCAGATGCTTTATCCCGCATGACTCACGAAGACGATGCCTCTCTCCATGAGATTTCGGTTCTACTTTCCCCCGATGTGGAAGCCATACGACAAGAAGTACTACAGGACCCATCGTTGCTCAAAATTATACACCTATTAGCGACTGATCCAGATAAATCTTCCCCCTTTTCTGTCAATCAGAACCAGTTGCTGCTTAAAGGCAGGTTAGTGATCCCCAGAAGGTCGAATTTTATTCAATCTATATTATCCAAATTTCATAATAGTCCCGTTGGGGGACATGAGGGTTACCTAAAAACCTACAAAAGGATATCGGCGCAATTTTATTGGACCGGCATGAAGGGGGATATAAAACGCCATGTGAGCGAATGTCAAGCTTGTCAGTTATACAAAACGAATGCCTTGGCGCCCGCGGGGCTACTTCAACCTCTGCCCATTCCGCAACAGATATGGGAAGATATAACTATGGACTTCATCGAAGCGCTGCCCCGCTCTGACGGGTATGACACTATTTGGGTCATCGTTGACCGTCTTTCCAAATACAGCCACTTCGTCCCACTCAAGCATCCTTTTAATGCGCAAGGATTGGCACGTCTTTTTATCAAGGAAATCGTTCGTCTGCATGGCATTCCCAAATCCATCATTTCGGATCGAGGAAAGACCTTCATGGGACACTTTTGGCAAGAGATACATAAACTCCAAGGAACCAAGCTTAATTTTTACTTCAAAGCATACCACCCGGAATCCCGATGGTCAAACAGTAAGTCGCAAACAAGCGCCCGGGCAATTACCTCGCGTCTGCTTTTTCTTCGACCAAGCCGTCATCATGGAGTTCGTGGCTACCATGGGCAGAGTTCTGTTATAACACCTCCTATCATGTAAGCACTCATACCACCCCTTTCAAGGTCGTTTATGGTAGAGATCCACCAACAGTCCGCAGGTACGGTCATCCTAAATCACCGATGGACGATATTGACCGTTATTTACAAGAGCGGGACCAGGTCCTCACCCTACTCAAGGAGCACCTATCTAACGCCCAGGCAACTATGAAAGCCGCTAAGGATTCTCATCGGAGGGATGTCTCGTTCAAAGAGGGTGAATTAGTTTACTTGAAGCTTCGACCCTACCGCATGAGGGCATTATCCAAGCGTTTCAACGAGAAGCTAGCCCCTAAATATTTCGGTCCGTATCCTATTATCAAACAAATTAACGCTAGCCGCTATAAGTTGGCGCTACCGAATGACCGCCGCATCCACCCCGTCTTCCACGCTCACAGCTCAAAAAGTCAGGCAATCCGAATGTGATTACCACTTCCTTCTACGGTAGCAGAAGATTTGGAGTGGGTGGTTGAACCCATGGAAATCAAGGACATCAGAGGGACGGGTCCGAGCCAGTTGGTTTTAGTGAAGTGGAAAGGGTTACCAGATTTTGAGTCGACTTGGGAGTCTGCTCGATTGATCAGCCAAAGATTTCCAGAATTTCAACTTGAGGACAAGTTGAATCTATTGGCCGGGAGAGATGGTAGGACCCCCATAATCACCTACCGTCGCAGGAAGCACAGGAGGTCGTCGAAAGGTACGGAGGGTGGTTTTAATTCACTAACCTTGATCGGTGATAAGCGGGAAGATGAAATCCGATCCAACGATCGATCGGAAGAGGGAGGCGGGGACCACGTGCAATCGTGGGAAGGGCGACGGACGGTTACGAAGACAATAAAGGGGAGTGCGCCTTCAGCGAGATGGGGGGGAGAGGAATCGAGAGGAGATTCTGAGAGGTGAGGAGGACTTGAGCACGGGACCTCGAATTTCCATGCTCCTTGGATCAGTTCCTGAGGATCCAGTAACGGGAATCCTACTGACTACTATTTCCGCAGATCCGGACGCTGCTGGAGCGGACAGAATTGCAAACGTCTTGGACGGAGGTGACGGGAGCTCTCCTTCTTCCCCGGATCCCGCGTCAGACGCATACGTAGGAGACGACATCGGCGAGACCAGTTGATATCCAGAACTACCTAATTTTAGATCTATAACAAGTCGCGAGCAACTATCGCTGTCAACCCGGGATTTGGTTACGGGATCCGTGAACAGCCCTCGGACTATTTTCCTTAACTCAAATAAATAGTAGAGTCTTTCCAGATTATAACCCGAATACCCATCAAGAAAGCAATAAAAGTTTTGGCATGAGATCTTTTCAAGAATTTGATCAATAAAAGGTAAGGGGTAATGATCTTTCTTAGTAACGGAGTTAAGCTTTCGATAATCAATACATACTCTCCAACTTGATGCCAGTCGGGTTTGCACTTCCTCACCTTTTTCATTTTTCTTTACTGTTATACCTGATTTCTTAGGCACCACATGAATAGGGCTCACCCAAGGACTATCCGAAATAGCATAAATAAAATCAGCTTTAAGCCATTTCATAATTTCTTTCTTTACTATTTCGAGCATATGAGGGTTAAGTCTTCTTTGAGGTTGTCTAGATGGCTTGGAGTCCTCTTCAAGAAATATTCTATGCTCACAAGTTTTTGGGCTAATCCCTTTAATATCATCAATGCTCCAAGCTATGGCTGATTTATGGGAAGATAAAACATCAAGTAAAGCATGCTCTTGTTCAAGTGATAAAAGAGATGAAATGATAATGGGCTGAGTTTTATTAGGTCCTAAAAATGAATACTTAAGATGGGAAGGTAGAGGTTTTAATTCAATAGTGGAAGGAGGAAGAAAATTAGGTATATCTTTAAAAGGATCATTTTCAGCTTCTTCGACATCAAGAGAAAACAAGTCCTGTTGATATAAATCAAAACCAAAATCATCTTCTTCCACTAAGCTCAACAAACACACATCCTCACTAGCATCCTCTGGATATTTCATCAAACGAGAGATGGGCAATTCAATTTTTTCTGAACCTACTTTTAACTCTACTATCCCCTTATCCCAATCGGTGATGGCTTTCGCCGTAGCAAGGAATGGTCTCCCTAAGATGATAGGTGCATGACTCAAATTTCCTAAAATTTTCATATCTACTACAATAAAATCCACTGGAAATTTGCACTTCTCTACCTTTACTATCACATCCTCTAATTTCCCATATGGCTCTCTAATCGATCCATCAGCTAGCTGCAATTCTAACATAATAGGCTCTAGATCTCCAAATTTAAATTTATCATAAAGAGCTTTAGGCATAACATTAACACTAGCTCCTGAATCTAAAAGAGACCTATTAAAGATCATTCCTCCTATTTCACATGTAATTAAAGGTGCTCCAGGATCTCTCCTTTTCCTAGGGATGTCATCTAGCAAAATAGAACTCACGCTTTCAGAGAGATGGACTCGCTTAGGTTTCCTAGAGGGCGTGCAAAGGTCCTTTACAAATTTAGAATAAGAAGGAATGTTTTGAATAGCATCAATTAAAGGAATAGTAATAGTAGCTTCCTTAAATATTTCTAGGAGACGAGGGTCACTAGGTTTCTCTTTAGTCGATTTTAAGGCATTCGGGAAAGGAATTGGCGGTGTGTAATCCTTAGGGTTTGGGGATGCTCTATTCAGTTCCTTCTCACTTTCTAGGGCTATCTCACCATCCAAATCATCCTCTACTCCCTTTTTAGGATCTTTATCTATTCTAGACTCATAAGGATCACTCAAATTCTTACCATTCCTAAGTTTGGAAATGGCATTCATATCTTCCCTTCTCTTATCCTCATCATCATCAAGTGGGATATCACTCTCCACTACATTGTGATCATCTAAAAGAAGAGGCATGCTACTGTCTATAGAACATAAATTCTTAGGATTCACAAGAGGTTGAGTTGGGAGTTGACCTGCTTGACGATCATATTGACCGGTTTCATCTAATTTACCTTTCATCTTCTCATTCCTTGAGTTTTGATGGTGCTCTTGCATTCCTTGTCCTCTCTTGAGCATCTCCATCTCCATTCTCATCTCTCTCATGAAGTTTTGTTGCTGCTCTATGATCAGTTGCTGATTTTTCTTGTCTTCCTTCAACTCCCTAACAAATTCCATGAGAGTTGCATTAGTTTGATCATTATGAGAATTATGAGCAACAAAAGGTTTGGAAAATTGAGAAAAAGGTTGAGGTTGTTGTGGTATGAAAGGTTTTGGCTGAAAGTTGCTTCCTCCTCCTTTGTTCCAATTCTGTCCTCCAAAATTGCCTTTAGTGTTCCAATTACGTTGAGCATCGTCGGCTCTTCCAAAGGCGTTGACCTGCTCGCTTATGGGACAAAATTCTTCCAAGTGATCATTAGATGAGCAAATAGAACAAAAAGAGTTAGAAATATTTCTAGCCTCATGGGTTGGTGGTTTGGCTTGTGATCCCTGCATAAAAGATTTAAAGTTTTCTGTCAACTCCTCCATTGCTTGTCCTAATTTGCCCATGTCTCTTTCCACACGATCCATGCGATATTCCGGCTCTACGGACCTCACGTCGATGAGTCCTCCTCTTTTAGGTGCTGAATTCCTGCCATTGTTAGAAAAACTTTGCTGATAGGCCCAATTTTCAACTAACCTTTCCATAAATTGCATGGACTCGTCGGCATATGTCTCCACAAAAGTGCCGCCGCTAGCAATATCTACCATATTTCGCTCATTATCATTTAAACCCCCATAGAATGTTTGAACCAACTCCCAAGATGGAATTCCATGATGAGGACATCTCCTAGTTAAGGCCATAAATCTCTCCCAAGCCTCACTAAGGTTATCATTACCTTGGGTGAATTCCCTAATTGCTCTCCTAAGGGCATTTGTTTTGCCAAATGAGTAGAATTTTCTTAAGAAGCACTTCTCCATCTCACTCCATGAGGTAAACTCTTGTCCTACTGACTTAAACCACTCTTTAGCTTTATCTTTTAACGCTAGAGGAAATATTCTCATCTTAAGATGCTCTTGGGACACTCCGGGATAGTTATAGGTCATACATATATCAGTAAACTCCTCAAGAAATTCATATGGTTCCTCATTGAATTTCCCATAAAAAGTAGGTAATAATTGAAGCATATGAGGATCGATCCTAAAGGACACATTATCAGCTAGAGGGGCTGATATCCTAGTATAGCTTTGGCTCTCAGTAGGATCGGAATATTCTCTTAGCTTCATTCTTCTAACAACTTGATCTACATGACAGTTTTGGTTTTGATTAGGAATTTCCTCCATTATATCCTCCAAAGATTGATCTTCTACTTCAAAGGTACTGATCTTAGGCTCTGATGTGGATGAAGTATCACCAAGGGTAATTTCTAGAACACGAGAATGGAGGGAACGTCTTCCGTTCATGCAAAACAACTCAAATTCACCGTTAGATCAAGGTTAGTCTAAAAATCAAAGAACAAAATCAAATGAAACAAATCTAGTTTAAGAAGAAATTTTAAAATCAGATAACAAAAATTAAAAGATTTCAATCTAATAGACACCTACCTCCCCGGCAACGGCGCCATTTTGATATGCGTAAAAACGCGGTCGTCGAATGCGCGATTTTACGTATCAAACAAATTTATACTCAACTCTTCAAATCTGATATTTAAATTAGGACAGTGGCAAGTCGAGGTCGAATCCACAGGGAGGAAGGTTAAGAGATTGAAATCAGAAGCTATTGTTTTGGTATTTTTATATTTAGAAAGCGGAAATGGACGATGAAAGGAAGAAAATGTGCGTGGAGATGAAATGAACCGATCAAACGCTTCCAAACTCCTTTCAAAGATTGGAAACCCTTGATCGATGGTGGAAATGTCGTTTTTAGGGTTTGTAAATGTGGAAATATGGATGAACAGATGATGAAATCAGAAGAAATGGATAGAAAACGATCCTAATCTAAAGGTTTGTGATGAAAATACGATCTAGTGATGCTCCCTAATCAAAACATACCTTCGAGAGCCGTATATTTCGCCCGGACTCGGCGTCTTGCATCCAACACGAAGAATGAATAGAAGAGGGAAGAAATTCACTGAAAATGAAGTTCAACACATGAACAATGATCCATCGCTGCTTTCTTTCCTTCTGGCTAGCCAATGCTAGAAGCAAACAACAAAAACACTGATAACCCTAATTTTTTTGTCTCTGAGCCTAAATCAGCCCCAGCAGATTCGTGGAGCTTGAAATGACGATCATGCCCACGAAATTTCAGCCCCTGACTCCATCCAGATCGTCGGATATTAGGCTTTTAATGTGGATCATTTCTGACCGTTGATCTGATTTCTCTCTCCTCAGATCGCGCCGGTCAAACCGCTACAGGCCCGGTCAAACTTCGCTGAGTCGCCGAGTCCCCGAGTCGCTGAGTCACACGCTAAAAAAAGAAAAATTAAAGTTTAAACGTTCACTCTCTCTCCTCTCTCTTCTCCACTCTATTCTCTCTCCTTTCATTTCTCTCTCTCGACGGCAGAAGGAGTTGTCGTGGCGAAACAAGGAGAGGAAGAAGAAACTCCTCCCGCCTCTCCTCGCGACTGGAAAATTTTCGTCGCAGGAGGGGGAGAGAGAGAGAAGAAAGAATGAGGGGAAGAGAAAGGACAAGAGAGAAAAAGAGAATGCGGACAGAGAAAACTGGGAGAGAGGGAAGAGCGCAGAGGAGAGAGGAAGCGGCAGAAAGGGAGGAGAGAGACTCGTCTGACGACAGAAAAATTTCCGTCGCCAGAGAGGGGAGCTCTGGAGAGAGAGAGAAGAGTGAGGAAAATTTTCCTCATTTCGCCTCTCCTCGGGACGGAAAAATTTCCGTCGCGAGAGTGAGGGCGAGAGAGGAAGAGAGAGAGGGAGAAGGTGAGCTGGGGACGAACGCGGAAGAGAGAGAAAGAAGAAGAAATGGAGGAAGGGGGAGAGAACGAAGAAGAGAGAAGAAGAAGGAGAGGAGAGAGACGAGAGAAAAGAGGAAATTTCCGTCGCAACGGAAATTTCCGGAAAGAGAGAAATAGCGAGAGAAGAAAGAGAGAAGAGAGAGAAGGAGAAGAGAAGGAAGAGAAAGAGGAATTTCCGACGGAAGTTCCCGGAAAGAGATAAGAGAGGGAAGAAGGAAGGGAGAGAGAAAAGAAGAGAGGAAGAGGAGGAGAAGTGGAGAACTCCTTGCGACGTACGTCGCGAAGAGAGAGGGAGAGAGGAGAATCTCCCTCTCTCCTTTCCGCACGCACGCGTGCGCGAGAAAAGAAGAGAAGAACAGAATGAGGGGAAAGAGAAAGAGAACATGGAAGAGTTAGAGAGGGGGAATGGGAGAGCGAGAGAGGCGAATCTCTCCTCGCGACGGAAGTTTCCGTCGCGAGAGAGGGAGAAGAGGGAGAAAAACGAGAGAAGAGAAAAGAATCTCTCCCTCCCCTTACGCACGCATGCGCGCGTGCGAGAGAGAGGGGAAGGAGAGGAAAAGAGAGAAGAGAAAGAGATAGAAGAGAGATCGTGAGGGAGAGAGGAAGACAGAGGAGAGGGGAGCAGAAGAAAAACTTTTCTCCCACTCGCCTCTCCTCGCGACGGAAATTCCGTCGCGAGAGAGAGAGCGAGGGAGAGAAAAGAGAGAGAGAGAGAGAGAGAGAGAGAAAATAGAGAGAGAAGAGAGGAAGGAAGAGAAGGAAGAGAGAGAGAGAGAGAAAATAGAGAGAGAAGAGAGGAAGGAAGAGAGAGAGAGAGAGATTCTCTCTCTTCTTTTTCTCTATTCCCCTTTTCTCTATTTTTATAAAGTTATCTTTTTTAGGATTTCAACTTCTCAAATTCTCAAAAGATACTAAAAAATCCAGAAAAAAAATGTTAATTCATTAGATATAAAAATATACATAATCTTGATGAATCAATGTCATTAAAATGCTCATAAAATGCTATTAATTATGAAAAATCAAGAATATCCTTTAAAACATAGAAATTATCAATTTAATCATTTTAAATCATGATAACATGCATTTATGATTATATTTCAAAGATTAAATGCATAAAATGCATGATATTAATGCATGAAATTGCATGTTATCAATGACCGCATCGATTTTTTTCGTCACGTAGGAAGACTAGAAGAGGGGAGAATTGATAGAGAGTTTGGGAGAAGATGAGAAAGAAAACTAGTACAGAAAAGAAAAATAACTGCAAGAAAAATAAGAAAAGAAATTGGAAGGAGAAAGAGAGAACGGGTTCACCGAAGATAAGATAGAAGAGAATGAGAGATCACCGAGGGGAGTGGAGAAGAGGACAGACAAGGAGCGACCCAGAGAAGGGAGAAGGACTGATCATGATGGGAAAAAAAAGAGAGAGCTCTAGAGGAATCAAGTAGGGAGAGAGAGAGAGAGAATAGAGAACTTTCTAAGAAGAAAAACCTAAAAGAAAAAAGTGCTCGAGGAGCAAGAAGAAGCTGAAAAAGAAGAGAAGAAGAGGCATCGAAAAGGGAGAGAAAGAGAGAGCCCCTTGAGGAGAACTTTTGCCCATTTTAAGTCCCCCGTGTCTTTGCCTTGCTGAGCTCACTATGTTTAACTAGGTTTACAATTGCTTGTCTTGGACAACCCATTAAGCCCTTTAAACACTTCCATTTTGGAGGATCTTGCTGCCCTTCCTCTTGTATACGTCTTAACAATGAAAAGACAAAAGTCATGTAAAATAAATTCCTCTTAATACACTAATATTTTAGAAACGTCAAGTTATGAGATAGTATAGGAGATGATGTGTTCAAGAGTTTAATAGAGTTAAACAAGAGCAATTAATGGGTGATTATAACTACATTTTATGTTCTTATCAGTAGTGCTCATTCAAGAGGTGCTCCACGTGATCAACCCACGAAATGCTAGCTATGTGGCTGCAATGAAGTGGCACTTGGGCTGGTGAGATGCTGGCAGTGGCATGGGGTACTCCTTGGAGGTTGACTCTAGGAAAAATCACCGAGAAAGTATGGACCCTAGCATTTGTGAACTTCGGTGAGGAGATGGTTGTATTGCAAGCGGGCCTTCTGATGGGAGGTAATATGGCTAACAGTTGCAAAGAGCCTCGCCCAGTTGACTCCATTTTCCTATAGTAGTATGGTCGATGGCTTTGTGTTGTTGGCTTTCTCGAGCAGAAGTTTGCATGTCCCTAGTATTGAAGGTTGCCTTATTGGAAATGAACTCTTCATTATGTAGTCATATCCCCAATCTTGAATTTTCTATATCTCTCTCTCTCTCTTATCGTCATCATCACCATCATCATTATAATTATTATCATCATCATCATCACCATCATCTCTTTATATATATTTATATATCTCTTTCTATTCATCTTTGTGTGTTTCTTTCAACTGCGGGATTTCTTACAAATGCTATTTTATATGCCATTTATGAGTATGAGAGGGATGTTCCCAGCTGTGTACATGAAGAGAAATGGGCTTCTTAGTTGTGGTCCATTGTTTTCTAAAAATACGTAATATCTTTCTTAAGGTAAGGTATACAATGAAGTTATTGACCGTCCAACATTCGTTTTGTGTTGTATTGTGTTTGCAGTGTCCAGAATTTGATCAATACTCTTAACCCATATTTCCTCGTTCCTTATCATCTACATAAGAAGAGAACCAATGGGCTTTAGTTGGCAAATCACTACAGGACATGTACACTAGGCTTTGATCAAGAGCTCGCTTCACATATGCTCAATTGCTAACAACTTCTTCTAGATGTACTTGTTGTGGTTTATGTATAAAGTGACTCAATATTCCCGCTCAAAATGTGAGCAAATTTAAGTATGCCTCTCAAAATGACTGCAGGCTCTTGGGCAAGGCCTTTACAAGCACAATAGCAAGTAAACACTTAACTCACAAGACCTCTTCTTGTGCAGGTCACAACCTGTTACCTGGCACAATCACGATCGTTGTAGGTTGAAAAATTCAAAATCAGCCAAAATTTAAAAATTCACACAAAAATATATTCCTAAAACGAAGATCTCTCCCAGTTCATAAGAAATAATTAAATATTAGAAAACATTTAATGATTTAATGTTCTCGAGCTAGAAATCAGTGCCGCTAAAACTTATGAGCAATGACTTTTTTAAAAAGATCTATGGATGTCACTTGGAGAAAAAGACAAATGATCCAAGAAACATTCATTACACGTGCACTATGGGAGTTTAGGAACATTCTATCAGAGGCAAAACCTCGCTTTTGCAATTGATGTACACATGGAAATGCTGAAATGTCGAATGCGTTTGTGATGAGTGACGAGACGTGACCATGAGGTTGTCCATTTCACATGGTGTCATGTCCAAACAAAGTCCAAACTTACCAATTTGATGAAAATATCTTGAATTGAGGGGTATAACGATAAATAAGGGTCAAATCCACAAGGAAATAAGAAAATTTATGATGATCTCTTTGAAATTGATCAAATCGGATGATGAATCAATGATAGAAATTGGGAAAAATGATAATTTATGAAAGAGAACTTCAAATCGTTTCCACGGAATAAAAAATCCTTGAAATTGATCTTGATTTCGCAGAGAAATTGAAGATCGAACTGGGGAGAAATTTCCGAACTTGTAAATCACGATTTTGAGGCAAATTAAACTAAATTGAACTTGAAATCCTAATCTAAATCAAAATTAAACATGAATGGATGATAGATTAGCAAAAACCGACTCCACTAACCCAAGATTGCGATCGAATGAACACGATTAATCACCTTAATCATCGAAAATGTGAAGAACGTGATCGTGGAGTTCAAGCTGTGATTTTTCCTTCGTCTCTCAACCAAATATCCATTTCAAACCCTCCGTGGATGCAGAAATGAGTGTAGAAGGGGATGGAATTCACAGACTCGAGAAGGGAGGTGTCTAAGCAGATCAATTGGATTGATTTCTAACTCGAATGCCTTACAAATCGGAAGAACATGTCTTTTTATAGGGTATTTGGGTGTAACCTTTTGATCGAAACAATCGACGGTTACGATGAAACGGTCCATCATAGACCGTTTCGATTAAGTCGCAGCCGTCGGATCTTGATGTAGGGTCAGGATGAAACCGTGTGATAAGCGTTATAAAAACGCCTTTGATCGCCGCCGTTGGATCGCAATCCGACACCTCGGATGCATCCCGCACGATTAGATCTGAGTTGTTTTAACTCCCAATAAAGCCACGTGCATTTGATGCGATCCGGTGGACTATGAGTACACGCGATCGATGCGCGTCGATCGTTCTCCGTTTGATCCACCGTTCATCCTTCAGCTACGCGTTCTGCGCGATTAAAAATCTGTGGAAGTTAGTCTCGCACGGAAACAATTAATAGAAGAGGACAAGTATATAATATGTAATGTATTATAAGGTTAGCTTAAATTCCGAATACGGAATGCTTATATGTACTATAACCCATATACTTATGATAAATATAAATATGCCACATCCGCGCCGCGTAGGCGTCGCGTGGCGCTGCCATGTGGCCCTGAGTGCCACTTCGCATCCACGTGGGTCCCGCACAAAAATACCCACTTTTTCCTCTTTTTTGAATTGTTTTAATCATTAAAAAATCAAAAATAAATTCAGAAAAATACGGAAAAATCCCTAAAAATTAGAAAATTCATAACTTTCAAAATATAACTCTAAATTAATCCAAATTTCTTTCCTTTGATCCGAAATTTAATTATCTATCATTCTCAAGAGTCAAAATTAATAAATAATGAGAGTTTTAATTTCCAATTCAAAAATACATTTTATTTTTTAAGGATTTATAAATAAATGTTTATAAAACATTTTCGCTCATTACATTAACTCTAAAAAAATCTATAATCTCAAGTGAAGAAGGGTTATTAAAGTATTCATCTTTAAATCATCATATTTAACCCTTATTTAAAGTATTTTTGAGATTATAATGACTTTTTCATGGAATGATAGAAAAATACACATAAATATGATAACATGCATGAAAATGAAATCATTTATGACTTAACATGCATCAATAATCATGTTTTATCATGTTAATTTAGAATGTTATCACACCCCCCAACTTAAATTATTGCTGGTCTCTTAGCAATTTACTATATAATCTCCCTAGAAGGTCTTTTCATCTTTTGATCCTACTAGTGGAAGGGTGAAGTGTATAAATGTATGATCACATTTTCCTCATAGTGTAGGTCATAATGATCTAGATTCCATCGCTAGGTTGACTTCTTTAGTTCATGTTGGGGTAGTGCTCATCGGCTAATGCTCAAGTCTAATTCTTAATTGTAATCAAGGTCATCATATCTAAGGTATGATGCTATGGTGATGAAAATATACTCACTCTCTCATGAGTGGATGTAATTCCTTACCCTCTTGATAAATACATCACTCCTTCCCTCAAAATGGAGGCTACTTAGTACTTTAGAATTCCCTCAACTCGTTTCCTCCTTAAAAGGGTGCAATTCAAAAAGGACTCCTATCTTTGGATGCATTGTGTGAGGAGGCTTAAGGAAATAAAAGATACTATTTCTAAAGGTATGACTTGGCTAAATGCAAATATGTTGATAAAACAATGTGGATTATAAAAGACAAAGAAGGTACCACTTATGATAATTATACTCCCAAGTGAGGTGGATGGTGATGGATAGGGTAGATGGTGGAGATGAGAGTGGAGGTGGAGATAAAGGTAGAAGATATTCCCACTTGTTTTCCTTCTTGTAACTTCTTATTTCTCTTTTTCTTTTGACTTTTCTCCTTCTGTCTCTTTTTTAAAAGCATTTCAGAAGACTAGAATGATGATGTGAAGGAGTTTTAGGATTTCTGAAGAGAGTATGTAGCAAATGAAGTGTATTGAAGGTATAAGTACATGTGGGGAGGAAAATGGAAGGTGAGATGGATGTGTGAGTCACTTGGGAGTGTTCATTATCAAAAGTGAAGTGTTAAAACAAAGTGGTGTAGCTACTTGACGGCTTTGGAAGAGATAAACTACATGCCTATAAGGAAAGATAGGTGCTACAAGAATTATGGATCATCGCACTCTTTAAAAGGGAAAGTCAAGAGTCTAGAAATTCCTCATACTAAGCAGTTTTGGCTGATGATAGGTAGGGAATGGAATTTTGTTTTCTCTCAAATACTATCCTTTTTAATCCCATAGCATTTTAACCTCTGATTACTCTTTTTCCTAGGTGCTTGTTAGGTAGCCAACCCCAAAGAAGTCAACTACTAAGTATAATCCATGGTTTCTCTAGATCATTTGGCTTTATTACTCAAAATGTAATCATATGGGCTATGAGGCCCTCACTTCTCCATCTCTATTAGGTCAGATCTCTAGATGAAAAGACTTCTAAGGTGGGGTAGATTAGATCAAAGTTTTTAAAAATAGGAGTTTTTAGAAGGTAGAATTTTAAAATTTTTGAAAATGGTAGAGCTTTTTCTAAATCCTCACCCCCAACTGGAATCTTTCATTGCCCTCAATGAAAACTACATGCTCATGCGAAAACTCATCGAATCATGACATGAAAACAATAAAAATGTGGTGAGAGAGGTCTAGAAAGGCTCATTTTTCAGTGATGCTCATGGGATTTCCGTGCAGGTGCACCCTTTCCTAATGTAGTTCTCCGATATCTATAAAAGCTGAAAAACACATAAAACTAAAAAGAGGTAAGATAATCTTGGGGTGCCTCCCAAGAGCGCTAAGTTTAACGTCTTCAGCCAGACTAAACAAAAAAAAAACCTACAACTAATGATGGGTCGAGGGTGATACCGTCACATCCTTGAGTGCTCGAGAAGATGCAGTTTTACCTTATCTTCCGGTGCGGGTGGTTTTGAGGTCAGGTACGGCTTGAGACGATGGCCGTTTACCTTGAATTGTCGACCAGTTTTAGCGTCGGAGTTGAGTACCGCTCCGCCGTCAAACAATTCCACAACCACGTAAGGACCATCCCATCTAGACCGTAGCTTTCCAGGGAAGAGTTTGAGGGGTGAACTGTAGAGCTAGACCTTGTCCTTGACCTAGAATGATCGTCGTTGGATGTGTATGTCGTGGAAGGTCTTGGTCTTCTCTTTGTAGATTGGCGGGTTCTCGTACCCGTCGTGCCTCAAATCTTGTAACTCCTGGAGCTGGAGAAGTCGCTCTTTCCCTGCTTCATCCAATGACATGTTGAGCTTTCTGATAGCCCAGTAGGCTCGATGCTTTAGCTCAACCGGAACGTGGCATGCTTTCCCAAAGATAATCCAGAAGGGAGACATCTCGATGGGAGTCTTGTATGCTGTCCCGTATGCCCATAGTGCGTCGGGAAGCTTGTGTGCCCAATCCTTCCCATATGGAGGAATTATCTTTTTAAGTATAGTCTTGACTTCTCAATTGCTTACCTCTACTAGCCCATTTGCCTGGGGGTGGTATGGCGTGGTGATGCGGTGGTGTACTCCGTACTTCTTCAACAATGCCCAGAAGTGAGAGCCGCCGTCGCTGATGATCGCCCTCGGACAACTGTACCGGGCAAAGATACATCGTGTGATGAATCTTAGAACCTCCCGATGATCATTTGTCCTAGTGGGGATTGTCTCAACCCACTTGGACACATAGTCCGCCGCTTGACATTGTAGGCATTCTATGTAGAAACGGTGGGTGTCCTTGAAGATGGAGGGCCAGTAGAAGCCGCTCTGCAAGATCTTGTCTGCGGTCTTGCGTGCCATGAAATGTCCTCTGCACGTCGATGAGTGACACATCGCTAGGATATCTCCTTGCTCCTCCTCCACCACGTATCACAGATAATCTGGTCGTATCCTAGGTGGAACAAAAGCGGTTCTTCCCAAAAGTAGTACTTGAGCTCATGGAAGAACTTATCTTTTTGATGCCGGTTCCAGTGCTCCGGGATCGATCAAGTGACGATGAAGTTTACGATGTGTGCGTACCAAGAGGCATGACTCGAGATGGCAAGGAGATGCTCGTTTGGAAATGTATCACCGATGCCTCCTCCTCCCGAGATGTGGAGACGCGATAAGTGGTCTGCCACCAAGTTTTCGTGGCCCTTCTTGTCTTTAATCTCCAAGTCAAATTCTTGAAGGAGCAACACCCATCGTATGAGTCGTGGTTTGGTCTCTTTATTGGAGAGCAAGTATTTCAACGCCGCATGATCAGTGTAGATTATAATCTTGCTCCCCAAGATGTATGGCTGGAACTTCTGGAGAGCGTAGACAACCGCCAGAAGCTCTTTATGTGTAGTCGTATAATTTATTTGAGCTTCAATTAGGGTCTTACTTACATACCTGATGGCCGTCGGCTTTTTGTCAAGTCGTTGCCCCAAGACCGCTCCCACCGCGTAGTCCAAAGCGTAGCACATGATCTCGAAGGGTAAGTCCCAATTAGGACTTTGTAGAATTGGTGCCTTGATCAGTGCTTGCTTCAGTATCGTGAATGCGCGCTTTCCTTCTTCGTCAATGATGAAATCTTTGTCTTTGCGAAGAAGGGTGGTTAGTGGCTTTGAGACTTTGGCAAAATCTTGACTGAATATTCGATAAAAGCCGACGTGCTCGAGAAAGCTCCTTAAGTCTTTGACGGTACTTGGCAGAGGGAGGTTTTGGATGACCTCTATCTTGGCCTTGTCCACTTCTAAACCTTTGCCTGAGACAATATGCCCGAGCACTATTCCCTCTCGTATCATGAAGTGGGATTTCTCCCAACTTAACACCAGTCGTTTCCCCATGCATACCTCTAGAATCTTTGTCAGGTGAGCAAGACAACTTTCAAAGTCATTTCCAAAGATGGAGAAATTGTCCATGAAGACTTCTAAGCTATCGCCAAGAAAGTCGGAAAAGATAGCCGTCATGTATCATTGGAAGGTCATGGGGGCGTTGCACAGTCCAAATGGCATGCGTCTGAAGGCAAAGGTGCCAAAAAGACATGTGAACGTTGTCTTCTCTTGATCGTCGGGATGAATGGCAATCTGATTGTAGCCGGAATATCCATCGAGAAAGCAGAAGTAACTTGATCCTGCCAGTCGGTTGAGGATATGGTCGATGAAGGGTAGCAGGAAGTGGTCCTATAGTCAATGCAGACTCTCCACTTTGTTGGAAGGCATGTGATGGAGAATTATTTCTATACATGAACAGAAGGGTTCTAAGTGAACCTATCCTCCTCCTCCTCCTTATCTACCGATTTGAAAAATTATCCATTCATTAAATGGATAAAGAAGACATCTCTAAATAATTGAAAGAGAGTGTAGATCTTAAGGGAATTATCTTCCCTCCTTCTCTTATTTTATATAGATCTAAAGATTGACTTGGTCAAAAGAATTTAACCCTATCTTTAGAAACCTAGAATTCCTTGGATAGACAAAGTCAACTAGCTTTTACCTTTGATATAGGTTTCTAATTATCCAAACCATACCACCTTATCATAGGTACCTTGTGTGAATAAATGATCTCAAAAGAAAAGAAAAATAGGAACATCTTTGTTATTCCATTTCCTTCTTTCTTTGAATACCACCTCTAGTTAGAATTTAGGTGAGATCTAAAGGAGGAATTTACCTTCTTAGTTTACTTCAAGACAAAGCCTTTGCATGAATATTATCATGCATTTATCCACATGAAGCAACATCACCAAGACTTTTAATGAACACTGAAGACCCCCATGAAGACAGTCATGAAGCCTATCAAAGAAGCAATTCTACTATGAAGAGCATGACAAAAGATTATCGGAAGAAGAATTATCCTCTTTGAATGAAAATCTCTATGGCTGATGGATAAGAAGAAGGTTCACTTGGATATCATCCCCTATAGCAGTTCTCTTGAAAGTATGGAGATATCACCCAAGGACGGACTTTTAAACATCACTATCATCTAAGGTCTTAGCCGCGTCAACTTCTGCCTCAACAGATGCAAATAATCTGTCGGCCACTCGAAGACAAACACAAGGCATTGAAATTTGTAGAATCGACGGAAACAGCTGATGGACTTGGCGTCAACCTAACTGCCGTCGACCCCTGCATATTCTACGATAACGATTGGAGTCCGCAGATGGATCTCCAGGCAATGGATAAGCATCACAGGATTGGTAAACTAAGCCCGTTCATCTTTATAGGCAGACTACTATGCATTCAATAGAAGGTCGGATGCTGAAGAGAGCTTTTGATAAGCTGAAGCAGGAACACAATCTATTGAGCGATTGGTCGGGCTACTAATCACCAACTATGCATCAACCTTACCTCATGCATAGCTTCCTCGTGCCATCAGAATAACCACATAACGCCCGACAGCATTTCCTTCCAACGTGGAACTGTGAAGAAGCACGACAACTTCTAAGCTCAAAGATTGATTCAAGATCATCGCCGGCATCGGGTCAACGCCGTTAAATGAAGTTCTATCCCATCAGCGCGTCTATCAACAATATTACTCCGACGGGGAGTTTACTTTCGTTTTGGAAAATTCCTCGTTCAAAGCCTTTTGAGCTCAACCTGATCTTCTGATCACGGTCGCAAATACCAATGAACTACGTGAGGAATCGCTAAATTTCTCAGTGGATTCCATTCATCGATAAAGTTCATTCATCGTCAGACAGCGTAAGTCGCCGCAACTATCGAAGACCGTCAACATTCCTGAAATTTCACGGTCAAACCTTCTACGAAGTGGAAGTTCTTTTCACTATCGCCATCCGCCTCAGCTTCTCTCCACCCTTTCTGGGAGTTTTTTTAACGTCAAACGGAATGCCATACAACCGGCCTATCCAAAGAGCGAAGGGCATCGCTGAGTTGCGTTACGGCTACAACAAAACGCGCGTAGGATAAGTTGCACCGAGAAAACTTCTAGCAGGTTGCAAAACCCGTAGGTAATCCCACTAGGTCTCCAAAACTGTCAACTCGCCTCCAATCGAAGGGACTATTCTCTACATCAACGGTCATCAACCTCCATTATCCACAAATTACCACAACCGCTCAATCGCGAAAAGAAATTATCACGAAACGAGGCTTCACTGCAACTTCTTCTCTTTACATCTATAAAACAAAAATTGTACGACGGAAAAGGGAGGTTTTTTTTAGTGAAATTTGGTTCTTGGTTCTTGGTTCTTCAGTGATTATCACCTTTGTGTTTCGTGTCTCCTGTGTCTCCACCATTCTCCCACAACCTTTTCTTCTCTCCGCGTTCTATCTCCCTATCTTTTCTTCCCCACTTCTGTCCTCTTTGAATCAACTCAAAGTAGGGAGCAAACAAAGGCTTTCTTTTGGTCGTGGAGTGATCTCAGAGCATCATCTTCACTTCAATATCAGGTATCATCCTCTCCTCATTTTTTTTCTGAATGATAGTTCTATCATAAAATCGTAAGTCCAACTTTATTCTGTACTTCTATCTTACCGTCTATCTCCGTCTTCTTATTCTATATCCTCTACCGCCTTTATCTCTCCTATAACCACTGTTCTATCACTTCTTCTATCCTCTCCCTTATCACATTTAATTATATATTATTCCTTTCCTACTTCCCATCCCCGTTACCTTCTCTATTTACGCTTCTATTGCTCTCCATTCTCTCTTCCCACTCCCGCTATCTTATATTATATAAGATAATAATCTCACCTCATCCTTCTCCTTATTCTCTCTTTATCATCCCTACTAAGTCATCATATATCCTTATATTCCTGAATTAAATCACAATAAATTCTCACTGATTTCCTGATATCTTTTCATAATGATATCACTTCATAGGTCCTCCACTCATTTGTAGGATTATTTTCTTAATAATATCATTATTATCATACATAGCATAGCGTTCTAAATTATCCTACATCAGCATGTCTAGATTTCTTCGCCCTTCTCGTCCGTCGTGACCATTACTCCAGCTTTCTTTGGAACAACGTGTACTGGACTCACCCATTGGCTG
>CM044109.1:9411158-9439286 GCA_024174645.1 Lemna minuta
AATATGTCAAGAAATTGGATCAATTCAAGCACTATCTTGGGTTAGAAATCATGTTTTCAACTTAATATTTCTTCCTATAACATTATATTTCAATTTGAATCATAGATTAAGTTAATTTCGTTTTTAATTTGGGTTTTCTCTTTCTTCGCTATCCGATTTTCTATCTAATTTTTGCTTGATTTCTGCCAAATCCGAATCAAACTGTGATTTTTTATTTCGTGATTTTCCTTCGAGTTCTCTTTCCAAATCTATCATAATCCTTAATTTTTTACCTCATTTTAGCATCCAATTTTATCAAATTTCAAAGAATACAACAAAAATACCTTCATTCTCTGTGGATTCAACCCTTAATATACTCCTTAATTCATGACTATTTCTTTAAATTGGTGGATTGGATTATTTTTTTACGTGTGTTCATGTGTAATCACGATGACTTTACTATGCTTATCAAATTCCCTCAATTCTCGTGAGTGTGAGTTATTTCCTAACAAGGTAAACAATGTTGTGTCCAAAAATATTGCCCAATGTTTTGCTCCTTGTTTATGAGTATTTCTACTCAATACTCCTCTATACCTAAAATCATCTATATATATAGTGCCTTTAAATTTGTCCTGCGGGTTACTAGAAGAACATTGTGACTCCCTTGAAATTATCTATCAAACTTTGTACCCTCATAAATACAATCAAGATGATGTCTCTAAATGTAAGCAACAACTTTTCTTGATATCACTGCACTTTCTTTCGAAATCTGAATGCTCCAGTATTTTGGTGTGATGTTATGTTAGTGTCACCTACCTCTTTACTGGTTATCTTCTTCTCCATAAGGTGGAAAAGTTTCCTTTCCTTGGATTTACTAGGAATCATGCATTTTTTCATTAGCAACTCATTTTTTTGATGTGTTGGCTTCGTCCAAAGTCAAACACCCAATATTTCTATGTTTATGAGATCTAAAAATTATGTTTGTTGATTACAGTCATATTTAGAAGGGATATTGCTCCTATATTCTAGAGAGGAACTAATATATTGTCTAAATTGAAACTATCTACCACCACTTTCTTTCCATTTTTAGAACCCCCAATACAACCCTTACCCAATTGAGAGGAGATTTCCATCTCACCCTGTCTCCAAGACCTTTGTTACAAATTAATCCCTTTCCACCACTTTTTTCATTGACAAAACGATTATGTGCGGTCATTGAAAACACACTTACTTGTGTCAAAATAATTACCAAACTTACTCATTTAAGGATTTATTCACGAGCTGACTAATACAAGGGTAAGTAAGGGTCGAATCCATGGAGAATTCAAAAGATTCTTTAAATATATCAAAATTTGATCAAATTGAACAATGAATTAGAGAAATTGGTGTTTTTATAATTAAGACTCCAAGGTAAATCTATGCAATCAAAAATCACTTAATTTGGATAAGTATTTGCGTAGAAATCAAGGAGTGAAATAAGGAGAGAAAATTGGATGGCGCAGAGAGAGAAAATGACTAAATTTCATAACATTAAACTAATCTAAGCTTAAAAATTAAAATATAATGTTATAGGACAAAAGATTAGGAGGAAAACATATAATCTAACCCAAAATCATACTCCAAACGGTCCAATTAATTTCCGGATCAAGGATTTTCATTTCGCGTTTCGAAATACAAAAATTTGGATTTCAAGCGGTGAATTCCTCCTCTTCTCTCGACAAAATCTTGATTTCAAACACTCCCTTGATGTGGAAATGAGCCTAGAAGAATAAGAAAGCAAGAGATTCAAGGATTATGTTGTCCAAAAGGTTTGATCGATTGAAAATCCAAGAATGATTTACACCGTCGAAGAAAGAGAGTACAAATAGGGAAAATTTTGGCGTGGTCATTTGATCTGTCCATTGATCTTCAATCAACGGCCCACATGAGACATGAGGATGCAAATTGACACCATTACGTTGCATGTATCCAATCCAAAATTGAAATGTCAACATGAAGCCAAGTCGCATGTGAATAAGAAGCGTTGTGTAACGTGTACCGTTTGATCTTCATCAGATGCCTGAGATACTGCCACGCGTCTCATGAAGTCCATCATGTGCAATTAATCTAAGCCGTTATAACCCCCGAATGAACGGCTGAGATTGCACGGTTATTAGAAAGACAATTCGTCGTTCAATAAGAATGCACCATGTACCTCCTTCATTTAAGTGAAAGTGGCAGGCTAAGATTAACTTTCTCTCCTCCACGCCAATTGAATGCTCCTAAGCGTGCCATGTCACCTGCATAATTAAAGAGAAAGATAGTCCCACATTGCAAAAATAACGGGACATATCATGTATAAAAAGATGAGCATTTTAAAGGGTTAGCTTATGTCCTTAACAAGAACATTTAATACTAATAAAGAAGACGCAAAGAGGAGGGTGAATGAGAGGATTGTTCAAAAATATCTACGTCTAAAGGGCTATTCCTCGTTCTTCAAGTGGTCTACATCTCATGAAAGGGCAGATCGTATATATATATATATACGAAAAAATGGCAAACTATTGTACCTTGGCATTGGTATCCATAAGAGTTACGCTTTCTTAATACGATTTTGAAGAAGTGATCGTATGTAAAACTGAGAAAAAAAGGAAAACCACTCGATCTCATCAAATTAAGGATCCCCAATATGGTTTTCTCCTTCAGATCACTCAATGTATGATAGATATGAGTTAAAATCAAGAAAAAAAAACCAAAAAATCCAAGTTTGACCAAGTCAAAATTGACTTTGTTTTCAAAAATAAAGCCTAAATCCCTAGCAACATCGCCAATTGAAGGAATGAATTCATGCAATCTTTGAAAACACACAAATTCATATCCAAATGATGACCAAAATTACCAATTTTAAGATTCAATCATACATTAATTAGTATAATGATGAATAATGGTTGAATCTATAGAGATTTTGGGGAATTTTTAGATATTCTTGAACCGTGATCTAATGTGATGACGAATTGAGTTGACAAATTAGGGATTTCAGTATTTTTGGAAAGAAGACTCCAAGAAAAATCCACATAATCAAAAATATCTCAATTTCGATAAGTATTCTCCGAGAAATCAAGGAGCAAAATCAAGAGAGAGAAATAGATTGCAAAGAGAGATAAAACACTTAAAAGTTATTAAATTTGACTAATAAACTATTTGAAATCAAAATATAATGCTACAGGAAGAAAGATTAGAAAGAAAACATATAATCTAATCCAAAATTGTGCTTTAAATGATTCAAATTTCTAATGAATTAAGGCTTTTCATTTGTTATTTTCAAAAACAAAAATCCGTAGTTCAAACACTCCCTATTCTCCCTATTCTCTTAACAAAATTATGATTTTAAACACTCCTTGGACGTGGAGATGAGTCTAGAAGAGGAAGAAAGAAAGAGATTCAAGGATTGAGGTATCTAAACAATTAGATTAATCAAAACATCAAGAATGGTTTACATCATCAAAGAAAGAGAGTATAAATAGGCAAAATTGGGTGTGGTCATTCGATCAGTCAATTGATCTTCAATCAACAGACGAGATGAAATGCCAAGATATGAATCGACACCACTAAGTCCTGTTTGTCCAATTGAAAATGAAGTGTTAAGATAAAGCCATGTCGCGCATGAAGAAGAAGCATCACACAACACGCGTCATTCAATCTTCACCATATGCCTAAGATGCTATCACACATCTCATGAAGTCCATCAAATGCACTTAATCTTAGCCGCTATAACTCTCTAGATGAACGGCTGAAATTGAATAATTTTAAATAAAATAATTTGTCACCAAATGAAATTGCGCCACGTACCCCTTCCATTTAAGTGAAAATGGAGGGGCGCGACTGCACACTCCAAAATGTGTCACGTCACATGCATAAAAGAAAATAAAACATAGTCCTACATGGAAAAAATAAGGGAAAAAATTCATGTATAAATAACGAAGTGCGTTAGTAGGTTAGCTTATATCCTTAAAAAGGATGCTTAACCACTAATTATATGCATACCATACACTAACGTGTGCGCCACATGGCTCATGCATACATTACCACGTAAGCACGTAGTCCATGTCATTTGTCATGCTAGCGCACAATAAAAATCAAAAAAACATTATATTTTTAAATTAAAATAAGTTCAAAACAAATCCAGAAAAATTCTAAAAATTTCTAAAAATTAAAAAATTCATAAAGTTCAAATTCTAACTCTATCTTTAATTCAAATTTTTATAACAAATTAAATAATCTATCATTCTAAAGATCAAATCTAATAAATAGAAAGATAATAAATTTTTATTTCAAAAATACACTCATTTCTTTTGAAAAATAAATGATTGTATACAAAAATATTTTCTCTTATTAATTGACATTAAAACTCAATTACAATCTCAAATAAAAAATAGAAATGATCTAATCTCAAATATCTCTCTTGAATTATTTATGATTTTCTCTAAAAAAATAGTACATTTTGCGATTATAACTTTAAATTTTATAGAATTATAGATATGCACTCAAATTATGATAGCATACATAACAATGGAATCGTTAATGCCTCAATTTGCATGAATAATCATATAATTACTAGTATAAATTACATATTATCAAACACGTGACATAAATTGTTTTCTAAGAAGCAACCTACTCTTCATGGAGACATCCAATATATGACCTAAAAAATGTGTTATCTATGTCTTGAAGAGTAGTCCTTAGGTGTGGATTGATAAAATGCAACTTACACTTGTAAATAGATTATTATTAATGCAAATTAAGGCATTAAATATTCTGTTCGTATGCTTATTATCATACTTTGAGTACATATTTATCATTCCATGCAATTTCAAATTGTAATCTAAAAATACATTATTTTAAGGGATAATCATGCATAATTAAAAATTAAAATTTTTTAGTACATTATTCTCATTTTAAATTTAAGGTTGTAATTGGGTTTTTAATGCAAACTAATGAGAGAAGACACTTTGATACACACTCATTTATTTTTTAAACTTTTATCTCTCAAATAAAATGAATATATTTTTTAGTTTGAAATTTATACTCTTGGTATTCTTAAATTTTATTTTTTAGAAAGATAGATTATTTAATTTCTAATCAAACCAAAAAATTTAGATTAACAAGGAGTTTTTTGAAAGTTATAAATTTTCTAATTTTTTCTGATTTGTATGAAATTTTTTTAAATTTTTTTCAATTTGTATTGAATTTATTTTAAGTTAAAATATTCAATATTAAAAAGGGGGTTATTATCCAAATCTATCCCCAACTCTCAGATTTTATCCAAATCTAGCCCCAACTATCGTATTCTCCAAATCTATCCCCAACTCTCAGTTTTTTATCCAAATCTATCCCAGCCGCTATTGTTGACTCTTCCCGATCCAGTTGGCAGCCAAGTAAGCCAAGCGAGATCCACGTAGCAGCCACGTCATAGAAAAATAAAGGGGCAATAGTATGGAAACCCCCAATGTTTGGGGTTTGTCCTCTTTTCACCCCAATGTTTCGAAACAGCCGCCTCCACCCCAATGTTTGGGTTTTGTCCTCTTTTCACCCCGACGGTTCTATCGCGCAGAGCTGACGAGACGAAACCGCGAGGTCGTCAATTTCAAGCGGTATCGCGTCAAAAACAATTCCAAACTTACCAATTTTGAGAATTAATCACGAATTCAAGGGTATAATGGTAAATATGGGTCGAATCCACAGGGAATTTAGGAATTTTTCGATGTACTCTTCAAATTTGATCAAATCGGACAAGAAATTGATGGAAGAAATTGGGGAAAATGGTGTTTTATGAAAGTAGACTTCAAATCGATTCCACGGAATCAAAAATCGTCAAAATCGGACTTGATTTCGCGGAGAAATCATGAATTGAAGTGGAGAGAAATTTCGGATCGGCGAAATCGCGTTTTGAGATGGAATTTGATGAAATTGGAATTGAAACACTAATCTAAACGAAAATTAAAAGTTATAGGAAGAGAAATGATGAAAAACCGCTCCCACTAAACCCGATTTGCGATCAAATCGCGTCGATTAAGCCTCTTAATCACGAAGAACACGAAGAACGCCTCGACGAGTTTCAAGCTGCGATTTCTCACTCAATACTCAACCAAATCTCGATTTCTACCACTCCTCGGACGCGGAAATTGAAGAGGAAGAGGAGGAACTCGAGAGAAACAGGCAAAGATGGTGTCTGGACAGTCAATTTGATTGATCTTTGCTTGGATGCTTAAGAATCGTGAAGAACATGTGTATATATAGGAGGAATTTTCAGAATCGTCCGATCAAAACGATCGACGATGCATGATGAAACGGTCCACGATGGACCGTTTCAGTTAGTCGTGACCGCCGGATCACGATCGACGGTCACGATTAGATCCATAACTCTAAGCGTTTAAAAACGCTAAAATTTTGTCCGTTGATCTTGATTCGACGGCCGCGATCCTCCCGATCTCTTAATCCCGGGCCGTTATAACGCCCGAGTTTGACCACGTGCTGATTGATCTCCGGTGCGCCCCGCTTCCACGCGATCAACGCGCATGATGTCGCCACGTTGCAGCCGATCGGACCGTCATAATGATGTTAAATCCCACGTGCTCTTGATCACGATCGCGTGGTCCTCGCTCCATGCGATCGACGCTGCGCCGATCGATCGGCCGCGCGATCCGACGCTCCCTCCTCGCGCCACGTCGCCCGAAAGGTAAGTGAGTGATAAAACTTAGTCCCACACGGGATTTATTAATAGAAACGGTCGGGTATATAATACCCGACCGTTTATACGGGTATGACCCTCCTTTATGGAGGACAGAGACCATTTTATAACTATAGGTATAATACCATATATATGATATATATTAGCCACGTCGGCGCGGCTGCGCGGGTCCACGTGGCGCTGCCACGTGGCCTTGCGTGCCACGTCGCATCCACGCGGGCCCCGCGCCCATTTTTACTATTTCTTTTTATTATTTAAAAATCAAAAATAAAATCATAAAAAATCCGGAAAAATACAGAAAAATCCCTAAAAATTGTAAAAATCATATCTTTTAAAATACAACTCCAAATTAATCCAAATTTCTTTCATTTGATCCAAAATTTAATTATCTATTATTCTAAAAGGTCAAATTAATTAAATAATAAGAGTTAAAATTATTATTTCAAAAATACATTCATTTATTAAGATTTTAATCTTTAGAAAATAAAATGAATGTTTATAAAAGTTATTTCTCTTATTATTTTATCTTTAAAAACAATTATAATCTCAATAAAAATATGGGTTATCAAATTATGAAACTCTAATTTATAAAAATTAACCCTAATTTAAAGTATTTTGAGATTATAATGACTTTTTAAGAGAATAATAGAAAAATACATATAAATATGATAACATGCATGTAAATGAAATCATTTAAGCTTTAATATGCATGAAAAATCATGTTTTATGATGTAAATATAGCATGTTATCAAGAGCTGGCAGCGACGTGGAAGCCACGTCGCTGCCATGTCAGCACAGGGCAAAACAAAAAATCCGAGGTGCTCAGTGAGGAAATTCGAGGAGACTGGAGCAAACGGAATGGCCTGAACTACCTGTCCGGGGGAGAAAGAAATCCGGCGGGGAGAGAGGATAGCGGAGGGGAGCGGCGGCGAGAGGGAGCGTGAAGAGGGTCGTCGAAATTTTTTGAAAATGACTCTCTATCTCTCTCTATTTCTCTCTCTCACGATCGCTCTATTTCTCTCTCACGCAATCTCTCTATTTCTCTCTCTTGCTTCCGATCGCTCTCCTCTCATTCTCTCATTTTCTCCTCTCCTCTCTCATTTTCTTTGATCTCCTTTCCTTCTTCCACCTCTCCTACACTCACTCGTGTGAGCGTGTAAGGGGAGGGAGGAAGGAGGAAAATCCTCCTCTTCGGTGTGGGCACGCGAAGAGGAGGCAGAGAGTCTTTCTCTCCCGCGCGCACGCGTGCACGCATAAGGGAGAGGGTGAGATTTCTTCTCCCCTTCTCCTTCTCTCTCTCGACTTCTCTCACGCGCGTTCATGCATGTGTGAGGGGAGGAAATGGTTCCCCCTCTCTCTTTCTTTCTCATCCTTCCTCCTCTCCCTTCCTTCTCCATTTTGCACCATCTCCCTTTTCTTCCGATTTGTGTGTGTGAGAGAGAGAAACAAAGAAGGGAGAGGGAAAGATACAGGGAGACAGGGACAATCTTCCGATTCGTTTGCCCTGCCAGTTGTGCCGCCGCTATAACTTCGGCCGAGATATTAGGCTGCTCTGGAAGAAGATCGATGAAATCGAGAAAAGCACGGCGAGGTACAGAATCGAGCGTCCCTCCGCGGAAGAAGTAGGGAAGAAGCACGTCGACAAGGATGTCGCGCAGCGGCAAAGCGTGGTTTTGCACGCCGACTTCCGCGTGGTGGGCATGGACGACGAGAAGAAGGCGATTCTGGATCTGCTTCTCCCCGCGAAGAAAGAGGACCGGCGCTTCGTTGTCTCCATCGTGGGAATGGGCGGCCTCGGAAAGACCACCCTCGCCAAGAAAGTCTTCAAGGATTCCAAGATCCAAAGCTTCGAAATCGCCGCGTGGATCGACGTGTCCCAGCAATACACGGATGACGAACTTTTCAGGAACTTGTACGTGGATGTAAAAACGAGTCTGAGGAAATTGAACGAGAGGACAAAGACTTCTGAGGAAATTTCTAAAAAAATTGGAAGTGGACAACTTCCAAGATTGTCCCTGTCTCCCTGTATCTTTTCCCTCTCCCTTCTTTGTTTCTCTCTCTCACACACAAATCGGAAGAAAAGGAGATGGTGCAAAAATGGAGAAGGAAGGGAGAGGAGGAAGGATGAGAAAGAAAGAGAGAGGGGGAACCATTTCCTCCCCTCACACATGCATGAACGCGCGTGAGAGAAGTCGAGAGAGAAGGAGAAGGGAGAAGAAATCTCACCCTCTCCCTTATGCGTGCACGCGTGCGCGCGGGAGAGAAAGACTCTCTGCCTCCTCTTCGCGTGCCCACACCGAAGAGGGGAGGATTTTCCTCCTTCCCTCCCTCCTTACACGCTCACGCAGAGTGTAGGAGAGGTGGAAGAAGGAAAGGAGATCAAAGAAACATGAGAGAGGAGAGGAGAAAATGAGAGAATGAGAGGAGAGCGATCGGAAGCAAGAGAGAGAAATAGAGAGATCGCGTGAGAGAGAAATAGAGCGATCGTGAGAGAGAGAAATAGAGAGAGATAGAGAGTCATTTTCAAAAAATTTCGACGACCCTCTTCACGCTCCCTCTCGCCGCCGCTCCCCTCCGCTATCCTCTCTCCCCGCCGGATTTCTTTCTCCCCCGGACAGGTAGTTCAGGTTATTCCGTTTGCTCCAGTCTCCTCGGATTTCCTCACCGACCACCTCCGATTTTTTGTTTTGCCCTGTGCTGACATGGCAGCGATGTGGCTTCCACGTCGCTGCCAGCTATGCGCGATAGAACCGTCGGGGTGAAAAGAGGACAAAACCCCAAACGTTGGGGTGGAGGCGGCTGTTTCGAAACATTGGGGTGAAAAGAGGACAAACCCCAAACATTGGGGGTTTCCAGACTATTACCCCTTTAATTTTTTCCATCGGCTGACACGTGGCGGCCAGGTGTCTTCCGTCCCGTCAGCCTCCGCCATGGACTCCACGTCGATGCACATTGGACTAAGATTTTGCCATGTCAGCAGCTGGGGTAGATCTCACTAACTTTTTGAAAGATTGGGGTAGATCTCATGGTTTTAGAAGGTTGGGGTAGATCTCGGAGTCGGGGGAAAGGTTGGGGGTACCTAGTGATAAAACCCCTTTTTATTACACGTGATCCGCCCCGAAGCTCCACCGCTTACCGCCCAACGTCATGCTACCGATTCAATCAACTGTTTTGCAGAAAACAGCCCGTTCTTCAATTTTCTTCCCCCCGCAAGCTTTAGAGTTACAGGCTTCTCTAATTTACCTTTGCATTTACCGCGATTCGCCTTCCATCAATCACTGTCTTCCACTGTCTTTCCATGCGGAAGACAGGGGTTATGGGCAGGAACTGTTCGACAAAATACCCGAAAGGGGAACCATCTCATTTTGAAAGCAATCGTTCTGCTAGTTTCTACAGCAAAAGTAAGCGAAAATATATTCATGTCCTATCACGAGGAACATGAGATTCTAGAATATATCGGCAACAATATAAACCGTTCCTCAAAAAGATGTTGCGGCATCTATTGAGCCAATATTTGCATATTCAAGGATAGGAGAGTGACGAGATTCGAGTTTTTGAAATTTGATACAGACCGCATCATAGATTATGAGATATTTATGCAGCTTGATTACAATTTTCTAAATGACAAGTTCGATTAATTAACTATAATGCATTTAATGCCATAATCATTAAAATAAATTGTCAAATCCTGGAATTCCTTGTGAAATATACAATTGGATCTTTTACATAGTATGATATTAAATTATTTTTAAAATTAATAAGTAATGGCAATATTAATTGTATATTTCATAATTTAATATTTTTAAAATAACTTGAAAATAATCAAATACAGGCTTTTTAAAGCACCCGGTTGTATATTTCATTAAAAAAAATTGTAAATCAAATATTTATGCGGTGAATATTCATATATCTCGTAGATCATGTTGACTCTTTGTATCTTTTTGTTGGTGATAAGCGGCTTCTGAAATACAAGAATGGATGGGGATGAGAATGATATACGCTTCTAAGTTCTTTATAAAGTTCCGCGTAACCTATCACTCTTGAGACAAATTGCTAGATTCCTGATTCGTCAGTCAAAAATCATCCCCGACAAAAGAGTCCCATGCTTTTTGCTGTCTATGAAAGAAACGACAACGCAGTTCCTCGTCTTTCTTTTCACTTCAGAAAGTATTCCCAGATATAGTCCGCACGTGTGCGCAACTTTCTTGTAGCCTTGTCCTGGGAACTGGCCCCTCAAAGCACGGTGTCTGCTTTCAACTCTTCTCCTGCAACTCCATGTTCCCTTGAGTATGTCTTCGCGACCTGCCTCCTCCCACCAAGAAAGAGAGAAACTTTCGTCCACCCGCAGTTGAATTCGAAGTCAATTCGAGAGAGAGATAGGAACGATGTAGCCTTATCACCAGTGACGACCAAGTCTTCCAATCGGTGATGTAAAGGGAAAGAGAACGAGAAACACGTCGGATATCTCATCTCCCTTTCATTCCACGCAACGTAGCAAAGAAAAAAAAGAAGGCGAAGCAGCAAAGTCAGACTTCCTTTCTGCTACAGTCCAAGGGCCAGGGCTGACGTCTCATTCATTATTTTCCGGGGAAAACTCACCGTACATCGTCACCTTTTGAGGAGCGTCCAAATCCACTCCCACCTTCTCAATTGTCCAAATCCACTGCCAGCGGGGCATAGACGCCGACGTGACGGCGAATTAAGTCATCCGATGCCACATCAGCGAGGGCAATGCGGGAAAAAAAAATTGAGGCGCGCGCATCAGAAAAAAAAAACGAGATCTGAAAATGGCGTGCAAGTCAACGCGGAGATGATTATATGCATGTAACGCTTTAATTTCTTTTCCCTCCGCATCTTTTCCCTAACGCAGAGAAAAAAAAAACGAGATCTGCCCTCACTGCGCATCTGCCCTCACTGCGCTTCCTCTTCAGCTCATCTCTCCCACCCTCTTCTCTAGGTATCAGGAAATCGTCAAACAGCAGTCGGTCTTTTATCGGTTCCGTTTCGGTTTTCAATTTCGGTGTTCACCGGAGTTAACCCTCTCTCTCACTCTCTCACACACCCCGTCACGCGCTATTGGGCGAATCGCGATTCCATCGTCAACTCTCTTTCTCAGTATCTCCCCTTCAAATCTCAGCGATGAAGCCGGCCCTTGATGGCGATCATATATTTACAGTCCAGGTGCAACTCCATAACAAATATAAAGTGAAAGGCTTCAGTGCATCTATTGAACTGAAAATGCCTCGTCGTGTTCAGCTCTTCAGATATATTTTTCGTAAAATCACATCAAATCTATGGCTTTAACTGCTTTTGAAACTCGGAATGGATGTTAATACCGTAGATTAAGACTTTCATTTCTTGGACAAGAAGATCAAACCCACTTTGTGGGAGATGCATTCAGTGTGAAAATTGCTAACACGAGTTTCTACAAAATATTGGGTATTTTTTTTCCATATGATTATGATAAATGCATGAACTCTAGTCTTCAAAGTCAATTGGAATTCATGTTCAATAACACATGGTTATGTGGCCAATCAAGACGAGTGAAACTCTATTCATCTTGAACCCCACGTCAAGAGTTTCGAGAACAATTTCGGGACAAGAAATCATTAGAAAAGAGGGTCAGTGAAAACGTGGACGGCCCGATCTTCATTAGAAAGATTTGGAGGTATGGACCCTGAACCGTTTCAACAGCACAATTTGAAGACTTTGGTGGTTCCCCTGTAATTTGAAATTATGGTTCGGGCGACCCATGTTGGGGGTGATCGGGTTGACATCAGGGGTTGACGGTTGGTCAGCTTAGAAAGTCAACATGACTGGTAAGTCAACGTGACTGGTAAGTCAACGTGACTGGTAAGTAGACATGGGAATAACATGGCTCTACACGACCTGAAATAGATTCGTCGTGTTCGTCAGCTAATCGATTCTTGCATAAAATTTTTCTAGTATAAAAATAAATTGAGTTCATAATCGCTTTTCAATAATCGCCTGCCTTGTATAAATTGAACGGCTACGGTCTGCAGCTTCGGAAGAAGCCAGTGGCTGGTAGGCCGCCCCTCCCCCCTCCGGCTCCTGGTTTTGGAGATGAGGACGATGACGACGTTGAGAAGGAAATCGCCCGGCAGGCTGCTATGAAAATATCCAAGATATAATGCGAAAAGGGAATACGAAATCGAACAGCAGATACAAATACGAAATCGGAAATAAAAAATGAAAATCGGAGAATCGGAAAAGGGAAATGGAAAATTGGAGAGAGAGATACAGAGAGAGAGAGAGAGAAACCTACCTTCTCCCGGAGGTTGCAATCTTCTCCCGTCCTCCTTGCCGTCCACGTCAGCGTCGTCCTCTCCTAATTTCCTGATACCTAGAGAAGAGGGTGGGAGAGATGAGCTGAAGAGGAAGCGCAGTGAGGGCAGATCTCGTTTTTTTTTTTTCTGCCGCGCGCGCCTTAATTTTTTTTTCTCGCATGGCCCTCGCTGATGTGGCATCGGATGACTTAATTCGCCGTCCACGTCGGCGTCTGTGCCCCGCTGGCAGTGGTGGGAGTGGATTTGGACGCTCCTCAAAAGGTGACGATGTACGGTGAGTTTTCCCCTTATTTTCCCATTAAAATTTTATTTTACCACGTCCCACTTGGCTTGGCTACGACATTTAGCCCATCTATCAATGGCCCACAGACTGACCCGTTCAAGAGTTTATGTCCCTCACTTAAATCCGCTTAAACTCATTTTTATTATTTTAAATTTATTTTTATTTAAATACATCTGTTTGACCTGGTCGTTGCCGGAGCTCCGGCGATCGCCGAACGTCATCCGGCCGATTCGATCAATTGTGGAATGCTGGGTCAAACCCAAAGGTCTGTTCTTCAATTTGACTTCTCTCATTTGCCTTTGCAGCAATGTTTTCCATTCATCGCAATCCGCCTTCAATCAAGCATCGTTAGGGTTCAACGGTTTCGGTCCGGTCCGGTTTTTGGCACAATACTCGGTCCAAACCTTAATTCGGTCTCGGTCTCGGTCTCGGTCAACCTCGGTCACGGTTCGGTTCGGTCTTAATTTCGGTCTCCAATTTTCAAATCTAAAACAATTTCAAATATCAAAAACTAGTTTTGAATGTCAAAAATTTTTCCAAAAGACGTATCCCTTGATAATCTGAGCCTTTGAGGATCTGCCCATGAAAAAAAGTGAAAAATGAAATGTAGAAATAGACCTAGCAATAATAAATTGAGCTAGCAATTAGAAAATATACTCAATAAAAAATAATTTACTCAATAAGACCTAGCAATAAGAAATTGAGTTTGAAATAAGAACTAGTTTTAAATCTCTCGAAAGATGTATCCCTTGCGAATTTGAGCCTTTGAGGATCTGCACATGAACAAAACTGAAATAATAAATGGAGAAATAGACTTAGCAATAAGAAATTGAGATAGCAATAAGAAATTTATTCAATAAAAAATAATTTACTCAATAAGACCTAGCAATAAGAAAATTCTTGTTTTTAGGACTTTAGTCACTAGAGGTCCAGTTCGACCACACAATCTCTATCTTAAGTGTTCGAGATGACCCATCTCGATTGCCATCGTGGTTTAGGCCAAACAAGCCATTGCACCTTGTCGATCTGGATCGTCACTCTCCCCAGTGTACTCTGCAACAAGAATGATGATGATGATGATGATGATGATGATGATGATGATGATGATGATAATGACGATGATGATGATGATGATGACAATGATGAAATAACATACTTTCCCGAATGTGTTCTTGCTCTTGTAGAGTATGAAAAGCTTCTGGCCCTTGGGAGGAACATCAAATGCCCAGGTGAACCCCTCCTTCCACTCTGGCGAGGTACTGTGAGGCACAACCTTTCGAAAGAAGACCAAATTAATATGATACGATATATAGTTCAGGGAGTAGAAAGATAAGGTACTCAATGCACCTTGGTCTGCTTAGGAGGGGAATTGCCGATGGTCAAGTGGCAAAAGGCATTGGTGATGCCCATAGTTCGCTTGAGGTTGGAACCTCGCTTGATGATGACAATGAGGCAGCTGGGGAGGCAGTGGAGGAGGGCGTCAACATTGTTGTGGAAGCTGGGAGGGCAGGTCTTGACTAGCAGCTGGAGAATGGGAATGGCCTCAGCAGCGACAAGAGCCTGAGCCTTGGCCACGTCCTCATTCATGTCAGGCCAGAAGTCTTTGAGGAGGCAGAGAGTATCGAGGGAGGACCCTTGCGCAGCCTCTCTGCCGGATTTGAGAGCGCCAACCAGGTGGGGGGATGCAGAGGGTGGCTGCTTCTGATGTGCGGAGCTTTTGAAGTTGGCAAAGATCACTTGGATAGTCTTTAAGACTTCCTCGTTTGCCATCGCCGTTAACCACAGCTCCCTCTCCAGAGCCGCTGCCAACAGGAATCCATAATCCTCAGATCAAGATAGATAAATAGATAGATAGAGATAGACAGAGAGACAGACGGAAAGATAGAAAACTGAAGAGGAAAAGAGGGAGCAGAGAGAGGAGGGGAACCTTCTCTATCTTCCTCGTGAATGTGCATGTAGGAGCACCATTAAGAGAGAGAGAGAGAGCCAGAAAAACACGCGGCTGGGAAACGACAGGCGGGAGCCCATTAGAGATATTTCTGCTCTCTTACCCGCCTTCTTGGCTTTCCCAACTTGCTCTCGCTGTAAATCCAATTTTCCACCTCGTACATCCTGCCTACTTCCAGATAAATGGGAAGCTGCAAGGTGGCCGGCGAACTCCCTTGGGGGCTGATGTTTTGGACGGCGAAAGCCACCCAAAAGCACGGAAATCCAGCGAACATCACTTCATTTGCGGGATCCGCATCGTCGAGTTCAAGTACTTTTGGTCCCCTTGTGGTTTCCGACCTGGGGATAAGACATCCCCGGGCCTTGGCCAAGGAAGACGACGAGCCGGCCGTTAGATTCCAGTTGTTCGATCACCTTGTCTTCGGTCTGGCTCCATCCAGAGAGGAGGCATCAGAGGTCGTCTCCTCCATCATGCAGTAGATTCCACCATTTATCGTCTATTTATATTTACTCTCGCTCCGTTCACGATAGTTGGAAACTGCAAGACGTTTACATGTAACCCGAATCCGCACGTTCAAACGCAGCAGTGGCTTTCCAAAGGCCATGTGAGTCACACACACAGACAGAGAGACTGACCGGTCAAGGATCCCTCCCGTCTCCCGCCTCCGCCATGGCGCACCGGGATTTTTTTTTTCATTCGGTCTAGGACCGAGCTTGTCAGTCGACCGGACCGAATCGGGACCGAGACCGTCAAAGGCCCATTTTTATTGACCGACGGTCTCGGTCCGGTCCGGTTGACCGAACCTCGGTCGGTCTTTGTGGAACCCTAAGCATCGTCTTTCTGTACTTTCATAATGAATAAAGGGTTATGGGCAGGAACTGTTCGACAAAATACCCGAAAAGGAAATCCTGACACACCATCTCATTTTGAAAGCAATCATTCTTTTAGTTTCTACAGCACAAGTACGCGAAAATCCATTCATGTCTCATCCCGAGGCACATGAGAATCTAGAATATATCTGCAACAATCTGAACTGTTCTTCAGAATGATTTAAAAACTGTGTATTCGATTATTTGATAACCTATTAATAATTAGTGTCAATAATTGTGATTGATGACCATAATTTGGATTACATGAATATTTGTGAATGTGAAGATGATGCTCGTTACAAGGTCAAAGCCAAGAATCATGCTCTTCAAAAGATTAGTCAAGGTATGAAATGATTAAATCAAACAAAGCATTGAATACCAATCCCAGCACAATGAATCTATCTTATTTCAGTATATCATTTCTTTTTGTTGGTGATAACTGGTTTGTGAAACACAAAAAATGGATGGGGATGAGAGTGATATATGTTTTCTAAGTTCTTTACAAAGTTCCCCATAACCTATGACTCTTGAGTTATGTCACTTCACAAAAAATATTTCATTCCTGATAGGTCAATCAAAAACCATCCCTGACAAAAAAAGTCCCACCCTACTGTTATCTGTGCAAAGAAACAGCATTGCAGTTCCTCGTTTTTCTTTTCACATCAGATAGTACTCCTATCTGCATACATGCACAACTTTCTTGTAGCCTTGTCCTTGGAATTGGCCTTTCTATGTACGGTGTTTGCTTTCAGCTCTTCCTGATAAGAAGACGCGACGTTTCCTCTCTTGAACTTCTCTAAAACTCGGTAAGGTTTTATAAGACTTGGAATTTCCATTGAACTTGTTTTTTGAAATGGCGCCGCTAGGCTTCAAACTCTGGTCGATTCCAGGAGAAATGTAAGGAGTATTCGACAGCTGAGAGGACGAAGATCCACCGCCCGTGGAAATAAGACCCAAAAAATACAGAAAGGATGATAGTGGCGTGAAAACAACTGAGAGTATCCAATAAAATTTGGGTCTTCATTTCATGATTTTGGCCAAATTTTGACCCATTAATTAAACAATATAGGAATTTTATTGGATTTTCTTTTGTTTATTTCTATACATTTTTATTTCAATCCAATGATCACGTTTTTTTCATTTTCAAAACCAATGAGAAAATTTCCGTGCAATGAATTCTTATACTTTGGATTCCTTCTAGGAAAAATCATGTACGATTGCAAACGATGAAGGCCATGTAATTTTCTCACTTAGCCAGGACAAATCAAGAGCTCATCTGCGTGACATCGAATAAGTGATGTCATTTGAGTAAATTTCATGAATTTTTTTTAATAAAAGGCTGGTTTCACCCTTACATGTTAATAATTGAGTTAAATATTTTCTATATGTATCTCATCTGTGTGATAATATTATCCCCATGATAACGTGGATGCAAGGTTGAGCGTGTGCGTATAAATATACGGTATAGTATTATAGTCTAGTACAATCCTTTCTATACACATTTTTTATGAGACTTAATAGCTCCATTTTAATTGAGCAATAAGCTATGTTTTCAGCCACTTACCTAGAGTTACAATTTCTATTTTTGAATGTAAATTTTTTAACTTATACTTTATTGGTCTGTCTTTCACGGAATAATGTCAGTATGAACATTACCATGTAAAATGGAGCCAGCAACTTTCCTGAATGGGAGTAAGCTTGCTCTCTTCCATCTAGATTTAATGAATCTTTACATGTGTTTTGATGAACCTAAACATAGTACACCTATGGAGGTGAGAAATACCAATGCGAAGTAGCATGAGTAAAATAGATGAAATCCAACAAACTTTGCCTTTGATTGTCTAGTGACTTAATACTTGGATAAAATAGAGAAATAGTTTGTTGGAAAAGAGAAAGCCATGGATGGAGCTTTAATTCCAAGATTCAACTCAACTCTCTATACCAAGAAAGGGAATATTGGTGAGCACATCATGCATTTACGTGACCTTGGCATTATCATGCTTGAAAAATATGTGGTTCATTACATCTTGCAAACCTTGTTGGCAGTCACCTTGGCATTGTGTTGGTTATGTTGTCGGGGATCTTGGGTAGGAGGCCAAACAATCCATTCAAGCAGACTAGGGCAATGGCAAGAGGCTTTAACCCATCCATTATATATATATAATGGATGAAGAGAGAAAAGATCTACAAATGAGAAGCTGCATATTTAGTTTTACTCCCTTAGATTTATCATTCCCTTGTCCACTGAAGTAGTTCACAATTTCAGAGTTGAGGAATGGAGAGAGGATTATGATAATATTTACATAAAAAAATAGTAGGGCTCTCTTTGACCAAGATATTTATCTCCAAGGTGACATAGGTGACCCAGCACATTAAGGGATTCTCTTTCATGAACATTAGCACTAAGATAATGTACCACTCCAATGCATACATTACTACGTTAACTCTCTTCATCCAAGTTGCCATATAAGAATGCATTTTTTATGTCATACTGTTGCATATTCCACTCTACGTTAACTTCTGGCTAGATTAGTATCCTAATTGTATTCATCTTGGCTACGGGGGCAAATGTCTCTTTTTAGTCTATACCATAGCGTTGAGAGTATCCCTTGGCTACAAGCCTAGCCATGTATCTCTCCAATGAGCCATCTGACTTATACTTAAAAATGAATATCCCCCTGCAACCTACCAGTTTTTTGTCCTTTGGCCTCTCCACCACTTCCCCAGATCATTTTTAATTGAAGCCTGCATTTCATCATTTATTGCATTTCTTCATTGAGGATATCTGAGCACTCTTCAATTGCCTTTGGAATCAGAGTCTGATTAAGCTTAGTAAGAAAGGTCTTACAGCCAGGCGACACTCTCTCATAGGTAAGGAAATCTGAAATTTCATATGGGAGAGATTTCGCACAAGTTCTAGATTCCTTTCTCAAGGCTACAGGGCAGATCTTCCTTCTCTTGACCCTCAGTTGTGAGATTATGCATTGGGCTCCCAGCTTGGGTTGGCGAAACAGCTATTTGTGGTTTATTCTCTCCACTTACATAATGTTTAGGGAATGAATCCGGGGTAGTGTATTCACCTCTACCTCCTTTTACTGATTATCTTGGTTTTCTTGTTCTATAAGCATTCCTTCTTTTTCAATTTTCTGGAATTGTTGCATGTGACCAGCACCTCCTATCTTTGGTCTTGTGTCTCCAATCAGTAGTTGGTGTTAAGAGGATAAAAGAATCTCCCTTTGTCAAAGGTGACATCCTTGGTCACGAACACCTTTTGGTTTGGAGGGTGATAGCATTTATAACCCTTTTGTTTGTTTGAGTATCCCACAAATGCGCATTTCAAGGCTTTATGTGATAATTTATCAAGGCGTAGGTTATGTAGGTGGACATAGCTGACACATTCAAAGATCTGTGGGGTGGGGTTAAGCCATAACGTAATCTCACCTTTGGAAATATCTTTTCTAGGATGTCTATCGGGCTTTTTAACCCAATGGTTCTAGAAGGTAGTCTACTTATCAGGTGGATGGCAGTCATCATCGCAAAACCCCACAGATTTTTAGAAAAGGCTGCAAGTCCATCAATGTTCTTCTTTTACTCATGATATCCCAATTTTTATTTCAACAAGTCCATTTTGTTGTGAAGTATATGGGCATGAGGTTTTGCATATAATTCCTTCCTTATCAGAAAACTCCTATAATTCATTGTTATAGAAATCTTTAGCATTGTTAGCTCCATATCCGGGCATGTTCACTCCAAATAGTCGATTTACTAAGCAGAAAATTTTTTTAAAGAGTTATGTTACTTCTATTTTTTGTTTTTGTAAATATAACCAGAAAAATCTACTGCTATCGGCTATAAATATAAGAAACCATCTATATCCACGCACATCAAGATGAGATGACAGCCTCATATATCAAAGTGAATGAGCTGAAAGTTGTTTGAGCATCTATTGTCTTCTAGAGGGTAAGACTTTCTCCTTAATTGGCAAAAGTTGATGAGCTTCACACACCAACTTTTCAATAGGTAATTTCTGGAAGATTTGGGGGGTACATCTACTCATCCTTCTTTGAATGATATTTACGTGCTGCATCCCAAATTTCTTTGATTGTCTCATATTCTATGAACTAGTTATACAGTTCAGTTTTCAATGAGTTCAGTATCGACGTATAGAGAACGTCTTCTTCTATAATCCACTTTTTGTATTGTGGACCTGTCTCTGCTGAAGCAATGCCTGTTAGGTGGTTTAGAAGTTTTTGTGGTCTGAGAATTGCTTGTACGTGGCACACCTATACGTGTATATTAGGACCAGTGGATTGACTTCTTGCAGCCACTAAAGGTATTTGAGAGAACCACCTATCACCTGTCGGTATTGACAGTCTTGATGATGATACTGCTACTGGAGTGCTGGATGTGTCAATCACAGGTGATGATACTACGACTGCCATATGATCAAAGGGTAAGGATTTCGAGTATAACCTTCCTTTCCCTACAAAGTCCTCGAAGGGAACTTCAGCAATAATCGACTGATGGCCTTCGAAAATAAAGAAACGAAAAATAAACCTTTGATCTGAGAATCACTGGAGCTCTAAAACCATGCTAGTTTGTAGATGTTGATGCTTGCTCAGAGGTGAGGCAGTTTTAGAGAGCAGATTTGTGAGAGTAGGCAGAATAAAGAAGAAAGGTAACCCTAATTATTCATTTCAGTGCTTTTTATACAGAATTAAGTGACCATTGCAGTCCAGCAGTCATAACTAGCGATAGGGCAGTTACACAAACAAAAGAGATATACACACAAATATAGGAAGTTCTAGAGTAAATTTGGAGTTGTTTTTTTATCAAGTTGTAAGAAAAAGATCTGAAATCAAGGAATGAATCTTCCTAGTCTGATAACTATATCCAGTAACTAATGACTAAAGACAGGAATGGGCTTGACTATCAGAGAGTAGAGTTGGGATTTCATATTGTCAAGTCTGTTTGGGATCTAGGGTCTCCTGAGGTCATGATTATCTCTCTGACTACAACAATCTGGAGGATTAATCCTGATTACATTGAGCAAAGAAGATAAATCCAGACCTTGTTTTTTCTTAATTCAATCAACAAGAAACCATAAACAGAAAGAGCGCCAAACAAGAAAGAAACCCTGAGGAAGATGATGAAATTGATGAATCACTACTCCTTGGATGAAAATTGAGTAATACATATACTAAGAAGTTAATGGGTCAGCTGATAAGAGAATAGGCTTATGATGTCTTTTGGGAACTGATGTTATGTAATGGGACTGGAGTTTCTACAACAAGAATAACCTTGATAGATAATCTCTCTAACTAGTGAATTGATACCGAGAATTTAAGAAATAGGAAATGGTAAACAAAAAGAAATCTAAGCCTCAACTCAAGCAAGAAAAGAGTCTACTGTTTGAAAGAGAGTAAAATATCTGTCAATCTTCTCACACAAATAACTAATAACTATTGCAATAAAACCTTCTCTCTCAGATATCCACCTCTTTTTCCAATGCATGGAGTTCACTAGCTATGGCTTCACATTCATCTGTCTTCCAACGAGAGAGGGCCACATGGCAGATGCCCATGATGAGAATTGTAAGCAGGTTAGTCCACAAGCTTGTATTCTTGATTCTATATTCTATGCAAGCCATGCATGCCCTCCTTAAATTTCAAGGGCATTGAGAAAACTGAAACAAAAATTAAAATATAAAGATCATCAAATGGGAGAAAATGGTAAGTACCCAACCAGTAATGTAAAATTGTCTCTCAGTTTGAAAAGGAGAGAAGTAGGGCATTGGGAAGATTAAAGTTTAGAGTCAGAAAGACTGACATCAAAGGACATGAAAATCTAATATAACATGGCCAATTGTAATTCAATTATCACAATCCCCCCCCCCCCCCCAAAAAAACAATTATCAAAATGGTGAAAAGGTTTTAAGAGTGGTCAAACATACTACTCAAAAGAAAAAAAGTGTAGTCCTCAAGGCCAATCTTGCACAACTGCCACTATAATACGAAAACATGATGTCAAATAAAATTTATAGTATATCACAGCCCATGGCTGGACGCAAGAGGTCAGTAGGGAGACAAGGGTGAAATGGCAATGGGTCCTACCAACTGACAGAATCTCAATGTGGTAGTGAGAGACTGTCATACTTAAAGCAAGGGGTGTCCCTCAGGACAGCAAATCACAGGCCAGCTTTGGAGGCAGCTTTTATACCATCCAACATGATCCTCAGAATTCTCTCATATGGACTATAACATGGGGACCCAAATACTGTGTTAGTGGAGGCTGAGGGCCCAGGTGCATCACACCGCCATCTACAATCATAGTCTATGGCTCGGAAGGAACTTTCAAGGTTAGATTGGCAGCATGGCCCATGCCGCTGCTGCCAGCAAATCTGACAAGCTTAGTGGAGATAAGAGACTTTCAAGAGAGAGGTGCAACATTAGGTGGGGAGGAGATGAAAACAGCCAATGAGCTTTCACACTCTATCAGGGGGCAGAAAGATTAATCAACAGGGGTACTTGTTATATGCAATAACCCAGCGCTGGGAACAAAGACCTTGGAGCAGGACACTCGACGGGATGTAAAGATAGTCGGCGGAGAGCAACAGCTGTTGGAGAGGGTAGCAGGAAGGTCAGAGGCAGTCCCTCAGCCTACTCCGCACCTGGGGAAACCAACCCTACCAGTGTAGGCTGGAGCCCAATGCAGCAGTAGAATTTGGAGCCACCACCCACAACATAGCCAACAAAGAGATTCTGATGTTGTTCTCATCTACAGAAGGAAAAAAATTAGGAATCAAACACGAGTGGGGGATAATGGCGTGGACGATGGCAGGGAAGAGTAGACAATTGAAGTCAGTTGCCGGAAGCCCAGCAAGATAAAAACTTCCTGGGGAGACGAGAAATTTTGGGATAATACCTACAAGAATGGGTTGCCACAATGGCATATTTGCAAGAAACAATTCTAGAAAAATGTGAGGCAAGAGATAAGAATGCAGTAGGAAGAGGCCTCATTGAGGGATTCCTAGCGGTCAACGCAATCGGACACTCCAAGGTGGTGGTGATAGCATGAAATGTAGTGATTCTCTCTAAGGTGGACACTTGGACAAGCCAATTTTCGGCAGCTGTCAAATTGAAATGACATAGGATGGGTTCGAGATGGGTGTGACTTTAACTTATGGCCCTGCAAATGCCACGAGGATGGGCCTATGGAGGGAGCTAACTAGAGTGGCATCTGCCTCCCAAGGGTCGCCATAGCTGATAGGGGGAGATTTTACTATGACTTCAGAGGTGAAGGACAGACCCAGCAACATGGGAGGGAGGGATCTAGATTCAGAGGATTTTTAGTTATTCATATCCAAGTCGGCCTTAATAGATTTTTGTTTTCTTATTCATTTATGGGGGTAGGCAGCTGGTGCTATTACAATCGATCTTATTAGTGATCCCTTTATTCCACCTCCGAGTTTTAAAGACAACATAGGAAATCCAGAAGCACCTAGAAGATTTGATGAGGTGGTTTCCATGGAAAGGATCAGGTCCGAGACAGAGCCGCAGTTTAGCTATGGTTTCGTAGGAGGTGTACATAAACCTATCAAGTAAGGGGGGCTAGGGGTCATGTACATAAAATGTATGAATGCAAAGCAACTGACAAAGTGGGTGGACAAGCTTATCAATTATGCGTCCTCTAAATGATCTCGCTAAATCAATATTGCGGGACATTTACTGCAAGGGGCTGCATTAGGAGAGTCGATCAGCCCCGATTAGAAGAGCGTCACCACTTTGGCAAGGTATGCAACAAATGTTCTCCCTCATTCATGAATTCTTGACGGCCAGGTTAGTGGACAGCTCAATACTTCAGTACTGGTTGGATGATTGGTCGCCACGATGAATCTTGAGGAAGGCATTTCCTTGCCTCTTCACACTTACACGGAACCCTAACGCCATGGCTGGAGACTGTTGAGATAGAACATGAAGCCTGACCTAGGACATTATTGTGTCAGACTGAAGGGTCATGGAGCTCCTATACATGCACAGTCCTTAATACATAAGAGACCACTACGCAGAGACAAAGACGGCTGAGAATGGGAAGTGACATGTTTTCAGTCCATAAGGCTTATCTTACGATCCGAGAGGGTCAAGGGAGATATGCACTGACAATCATCTATACATGTAGGATAACTTAGAGACAAAAAGTTCCACTAAAGGTGTAGATCTTTGGATGGCTTCTCTTGAGGTGAATGTTAATGACTCCAGTGCTCTAGAAAAAAATGTACCTGGATCTATTGGTGGATTGTGTTTTGTACTCCAGAAGTGAAGAAGACTATATGCACCTATTCTTCCAGTGCCCTTTTTCCTGCACAATTTGGGCCACTTCGAGGAAACCGTCAGCAGATTCTAATTCTTAGATGGCTTTATGGGACTCAATCCAGCTATGTGGTTCTAGACAGAAGAAGGAAGGAGGGCAAATACTCGTTCCACTATGCGCGATATGGCTGCACCACAATGTGAAGGCACTCATGGCATCCTAGTTTTACCATACGCCATAGGGGGTTCAAGAGATGGGCCATGTTTTGGCTGAATGACAGGAATTGAAAACCCTATCATCGGGTTGACCATTGTCTCATTGGGTGATCGGTCCTTTTGTTTTTTTAAAAGAATAGCACATTTTGGTACATGGCTATTGCAATATCGGGAGCATCATTCTTAAGATTGCTACTAAGTCCCTTCAGGATAATTTCTCACAAGATTGTTAAGGATAAAAAGGTTTCCAGTAACTTTGAAATGTCATTACCAAATTAAGGGTCATTTGATTCCCCTTTCTTCTCCATATGCTGTGTAAACCTGAATAAATCCCAAGAATGAACTTTAAATAAAAGATGTTAAATGTTGTATACCTTCTTGCACGAAAAGAACTTTTCCAGAGCTGCTAAACGTTGATCATCCATTGATTCTTTAATGGATTCAAGTTTTTCTATAAAGCTCAAAATTTATAAGCAGCTGAGTGTTGAGCTTGACCTTAAAGTATTCAGGTTCTGTATGTCAAGACATCAGAGCCCAGCATACAAGTGATCAACGATTTAACACAAGAACTGGAGTATTTTTGGCAATCTCTCCTTTGATATACATTTAATTTCCACTGAGGATGGTACAATGCAAATAATGAAGAAGAAGTGATGAGTAGAAATGATGAGAAGGAAATGAAAGAGATGTGTAAATACACGTGTTAAGAGTCCTCAATTCAATATCTTTATTTATATCCCTAGCGTACTTGTCTTTTAACGGATTGTACCCTCTGATCTTTATGGGAGAAGTGCCTTTATGAGATTAAAGTTAATCAATCTCTCTTGTTAAGAACTGCAGTAGTAGGCTCGTGCAGGCAGAGGGAGCAGAGGATTGCACAGAGAAGAAAGACTGTCTTTACTCAGAAGAAAAAGAGATAATTATATTTAGTCATCGTAATGGCTTATATACAAGTTCCTATTGAATGCAACGGCTAGTTTTCTAGCCGTTGTAATGGCTAGTATTCTAGCCGTTACCTGATTTTTTAGTAAATCGGGTAACTTAAAATTAAGGCCCATTAACCTGAGCCTATTACTAGTGGGCCTACACTATTACATTTATAACAATATGTAACATAGTCAAGATCTCTAATAGATCTTACAACCTATTAGAGCATAAATTATACTCCTGCATTTCAATAGGATCCCCAATGGTGGCATCCTATCAGATTATAACCTTGAGATAAGAAATAAAAAAGATAAGGATGAGATGATGAAAGCAAAGGAGGCTTCCAATGAGAATCCTAAAGGAGAAACACTGACATGGGAAGAGAGAGGGTAAGGAGAAAAGAGAGGCTAAACACTAGAATGGGAGAGAAAAGATAAATAAACTCTTCATAATCATTCCATACCCAAAAGAAGGGACCCACCCCCCATACAGCCTCCAGTGAAGGTTATAACAGATAAGTCTAAATCTAGTAAGAGGGTGGTATCATATTTAAACAAGTTGATTGAGTGAAAGATAATGACTTTGTCTCTCAGAGAAAACCCTAAGAGGTGCATTTTGGAGCAGTGGAAGTAATAGGGTTTCCTTATTCAAACATACAAGATGCTCTTTTCTACAGACACTACAAGTTAGAGTCGTTTTGAATAAATAGACATGGATATTCGGAAGAAATCAAAAGAAAAAGGTACATCACATTTTCAACGCAAAAAAGGGAAAAAAGTATATAAATGCAAAAACCCAACGTAAAAGAAAACTATCTCCTAAAATGCGCATTACCTTCTAAATATTTACTTGATTTTGTGTAAAAGCAATAGACAAGTTGATATAGAATTGAGGGAAAATCACGTATCTCTAAAGAAAGAAGGAACATTAGTAATCAATCAAAATTCTAAAAGTTTGGCCATCTTTATCAGCACATGATAGCCTTGATCTTTAGGCAAGCAAGAAGTCCTTCTGGACAGTGAGGGTGGAGAAACAGAACATGAAGAAAAAGAAAGAGTATCACAAAAGATGAATCTTATAGGGTTTGAAGGTACGAATATTGGCACTTCATACAGGAATTTTATAAACATTGTAGGAGACATAAGACCCTAAAAGTAATTGAAAGAAGCCTGTTTATCACTTCTGTTCGGAAGAGAAATTAGGGACAGGTTTCTCTTTCACGATTAACAAGTGTTCAATCAGCAGAGGCCAGGAAATTACATGCAATAAATTAAGTTACGTGAATCCAATAAACAAGGAGCTCGAGATCGGCAACCTGGAAGGTGAGGGGAAGGTTTCTCTTGCCTAAACCTTGTGCCTTCTGGATGGCAATCAACTGACCACCCATAACCTTATCTTCTTGAGCCTCACTGTCTTCTGGAAATAGACATTGTTTCTTCATCTTAAGGGATCATTAGTGGCCTCTCTGACATCATTGCCGGTGGCCGTGTTGGATTCTTCTCCTGTGTCTCCATTGCCCTCCACAATTACGAGGAACAATTCCTAGAAACATCGATGCCTTGGGATTGACGTTCACCACAAGGAAAACAAAACTCTTATGAACACAGCGCTGGTATTTCTGCATGGGTGAATGTGAGGCGATACTTCATCCCTCTTATTTTGATAGATGACTCGGAAGGGGGCCACATTGTGGTATTTATGGTAGCTGGAGACTTGAGCTGGACGAGGGCTACCATTTGAGAGATCTAGGATAGTTATGCTCTTCTATGGCCTGGGATATATCGATAACATCAATGAGGCCCATAATGAGTGCAACGTCAAAGAATTTCACTTGAATTGCGGCTATGGAAGTTCAAAGTCAACGCTTTACACCGCCAATTTAATCATCTATTGCAACTTTAGTTCCCACATGGAATTTGATGCCCGCCAACTAATGCAATGCAAAGTTTTTGCATGAGGTCAGACTAGCCTTTGAACATTTCCTTTGGGATCATCAACCAGTACTTCAAGAGTACCTTTCCAGCTATAGTTATCCCCCCAAGCTTAGCTTTCATCTTTCTGGAGTTCCATCAATCTCAAAGTAGAGCTTGGCCAGGGAAATCCAGTCGGCCAGTTTACTCACGGAGAAAGAGGAAGCTCCCAAGGCCCTCGTATTGTGCCTTTGGAAGAGGGACATTCACCTGAAATTCAAGCGTCCCCGTAGGTAGGAGCATAGCCGAATCAGGAAAGGCAGTTGATGCACCAGATCTTGGATCACTTGGTGGGATAGTGCCAATGCAAGTCTATTCCCATTGGTGCCATGCTCAACCGGGCCACCTTTTGTGCTACTTTCTCAAACATCTGATCGGTAAGGAATTTCTACATGTGCATTCGAATTAGTGCCTCCTCCAACATTGGCAGATGACAAAGGCCCTCGTGAACATCGTCTGTCCCTAGATTCATTGAGTAGACTTGCTTGCAGTTTACTTGGGGGTAATTATCTACTCCGCATTCTTCGTTGGCCGCAGATGGGCAGCAACCCCAAATTCTCCGGCTGATATGGGCCATTCTACCTATGACATG
>CM044109.1:9439786-9504944 GCA_024174645.1 Lemna minuta
AATAAAGAAACAAAGAAGTAAAGATAAGCGGATAGATCCGCGCGCGCAAAAGGGCTCCTCCGACGCCGTGATATCGTGTCTTGGTGGCGACGGGGTCGTACGCCACCACCTTCTCTCCTCGATCCGCCGCCCGGCGAGCCTTCTCTCGCACCGGTTTCGTCGCCAGCCTTCCCATCGCCGTGCGCCGCTCCGATTCCACCCCTGCAGCGAAACCCTAAACAAAAGGTAGGGGAATGAACGATTCCCGCTGAGTCGACTCAGCGGGAACCGTTCTTCACTTCACCCGGACCAGCCCGAGCCAATCCGCGCCGGCCCGAACCGGCCCTGATCAGACCGGGCCGCCCGGACCGACCCAGCCAAGCCAGTCCAGGCCACCCTAGACTGACCCAGTCACGCCAGCCCAGGCGCACCAGGCCGGATCCGGCCCCCAACCTGGCCCAGACCGGCTCGAGTCCGACCGGTCCAGACCGCCAAGACCGCCCGGCCGGTCCAGACCCGGTCCAGACCGGTCGAACCGGCCCAGAGCGGACCAGACCGGCCCAGACGACCCAGACCGGTCCAGGACCATCCAGACCGGTCCAGACCGGCCCAGACCGCCCTGAACCGGCCCAGACCGCCTCGAACCAGCTCCAGACGCCGTCACCCGCCTTCCCGAGTACGCCGCGACCCGTCCTGTCCACCACAACTCGTCATCGCTTCGCCCCGCGCCGATCACAGCTCCGCGCTCCTTCGCCGACTCGCCCTGGCGTCCGACATCGCTGCCGCGCCCGACAACTTCCCTCGCCCCGACCGAACGGGCTCGCGCCCCGCAGGTTAGGCATTCGTCCCCCTTACTCTTCTTTGAAGTTCTATATTTCCTTCAGTACTTCCCGCACTTGTCTCCTCCGCCCTCGGACCTAGTTAGGCTGAGTGACGTTTGGGTACGAGATTGGGATCGTGGATCCGGCCGCCGGGTTGACGGTCGAGCCTCCCCCGACGACCCGAGGCTGTTCTCTCTCTTGCATCGACGGAACTGGGAGGACTCCTGCCCCATCCTACTCGGCGTACCCCAGGAGCACTGTGACGACGCGCCGGAAGGTTGGCTGCTTGCGGAGATTTTAGATACCATTTAGAGCACGTAGATTACCCCACCTATAGCTCCCCTTAGAGGATATTAGCGCCGGACCGATTCACCCCTTCGGTCCTGCATCAAATCAAGTCTTCCATATTCAATTGGTGCTCTAAAAGTGTTGAAGCTTTTAGATTTTTCACAAACAAAAGTATCAGTGCTAAAAGATACATTGATCATGCATTTGTTTTGCACTTTCCTGATCTCTTTGATTCCAAAGATCCCCGTGATAGGGATTATCTGAAGACGATTCTTCATCGGGTTTGTGGGAATTCGTGGTCCATAGGCCCTTCATTTGCAAGGCGATAAAAAATATCTTCTTTCAGTTTATAAACAATATCTTCTTTCAGTTTAGACCGAGAAACATACTAGCATTGCTGGGCTTTTGGTGATTCTAGGCAGTATTATCAATGGGTTTGTGCTCCCACTGATGGAAGAACACAAGCTGTTCCTTGTTCAAGCTCGAATCGCTGTCCGCAAGCCAAAGTTTATCCCCATGTATCACTTACAACTTGCCTACTTCATCATATAGTTTGTGGAAAAGGATTGTGATGTAGGATATTTTAGAATGCTTTACTATGTATGATAATAATGATGTTATTAAGAAAATAATTCTACACATAAGGGGAGGACCTATGAATTGATATCACTATGAAATGAATTTATAATTCAGAAGTATGAAGAGAAGAATTTAGGTGAAAGGAGAATATATATACATATATATTATTAATGAATAAGACTATAGTTATGAAGAGAAGAAGAATAGATATAATGTTCAATAGTTGAGATGATATAAATAATGGTTATATGAGAGATAAAATGGCGATGGAGACGGGAGAGAATACTAAGTACGTAGGACAAGTAATATATATTTCAATATAGAGGAAAGGGGTGGAAATCGGTGGAGAAAGAAAGAGTCGGAGTTGGTCAACGTGAACTTTAGATGTTTCAGGAGAACTATTATCTCGATAGGAGCAAGGAGATTACCTGCAAGAGGACGAAACGAGATGCTCTCGGATGACGCCCTGATCCAGAATATCCTCGGATGCGTCAGACGTGAAGTGTTTGAAAGAGGACAGAAGAGGGGGAGAATAGATAGGGAGATAGAATCTCGGAGAAGAAGGGTTATGCGGGAAGAGATGATGGAGATAAGGAGGAAGAACACCATGAACACAAAGGTAGAAGCGAACCAAAAGTAACCCAATTTTTATCAATAAACAACTCTCTTTTCCGTCTTACAATTGGTGTTTTATAGAGATAGAGAGGAGAGCAGTTGCAGGAGGCGTCGCTCCATCCTAATTTTCGCATACGAACGGTTACGCAGGTCGACCGGGACTTTACGCGGAAGTTGACGGATTCGGATTCTTTCCCATATTATTTGCTTTGCGCATCCATGTCGCGATCGTTGTCAATATATGATACTGCCTTTTGCTTTATGGAGTTGACTCGTTGACTTGGTTTTATACTTTGGAAGCCTGTCGAGAAGGTGTGCCTTCCGTGAATAACGGGCGGGTCGCGAGTGCTCGTGCTTTACCTCTCATTGAGCAGTTTCCGACAAATTGTATTGACGAGCTACTTTGGTCCATGATGGAAGTTTGCACCGTAGAAATACCAAGGTCGAACCTGAGTCTCGTTATGCATCTCTCATAGCAAATAGGGTGAGATCATAATCGCCAGCAGTAACACCCAAGTACGTGACGGTTTCCTATTTGACGGCGCGCGTCGTGAACTCGGCCAGCTACAGTATTGGGGAAGGAAATCCCGCTCAAGTCTTGATATCGTCCAAGGCCAGGGAATTGTGCTTCGTGTGAACTTCGTCTCTTTAATTGTAGGACTCACGGTCACATCGTCTTGCTTTACTCATTGCCGGTGGATGTTACGCCGGATACTTTGTATCTCGGATAAAACGAGAAGGTCTTTTCAACGCGGGGCATCCTCCTGCCAGCGCATAATGTTGGAGCTTTCTATCACCTAGAGCGATCAGATTTGCAGTAGCGGATTGTAGAGAATAGGTAGCTAAGTAATCTTCTTTGAGCTCCTCATTTTTTCTTGAATCGTGGAGAGGTTTCTTAAGGAGAATAGTTGGCATAATTCTCTTCATTGTTGGGATAATCCCAACAGTTTCTTTTCATTGTCTGTGGAAACTTTGGAGATGAGAGATAACTCTCCTTGGTGGATTTTCCTTCCATGCTTCATGGTAGACTTTGATATTTTCCTTGTTGTCATAATGGTTAGAGAATAACATGTAGTAGCTCATTGATTTTCTCTCCATGTTTCAGCTTGAGTCTTCCTTTCATCTAGGTGGCCTCTCTTAGGCTTCATAAGGTCTTTGTCTTGAGATAGAATTCAAGGGTAATATCAAGTAGATCTCTTCTAAACTTTCTATTTATGGGTGGTTTTCAAGGAGTAAGGGAGTTTAACACAATGTGCTTCCTAATAATGTTCATTGAGATCATTATTTATAACTATACAAGGTTACCTCTGATATAGTGGATAGATTTGGGAAATAAGGAACCTATATCAAAGGGAAAAGGGTGGTTGACTTGGTCCATTCAAGGAATTATAGGTTTCTAAGGATAGAAGGCTAATTTCTTTTGACCAAGTCAATCTTTAGATCAGTATAAAATAGGAAGGAGGGAAGGTAATTCCCTTAAGATCTAGTCTCTCTTTATTTATTTAGAGAGGTCTTCTTCATCCATTTAGTGAATGGATAGTTTTTTTCAAACTCATGACTAAGGAGGAGGAGGAGGAGGAGGAGGAGGAGGAGGAGGATAGGTTCACTTAGAACCCTTGTGTTCATGTTTCAAAATAATTCTCCATCAGATTGTAAGCTGGCAGACATTGTGATCAGAGGATTGCTCGAGTATTGGCCAGTTACAAAGAACTTGAAGGAGATGATGTTCTTGGAGGAATTGGGGGAGGTTCTTGATGTAACTTAGCATGTTGAATTTCAGCGTTGTATGGTCCCTCTATTCCACCAAATTGCCTGTTGCTTGAACAATTCTCATTTCCACAAACTTGGAGTGCGGAGGTAAATTTGGAGTGTGGAGAGATAGATAGATGGATAGGTAGATAGAGAGTGAGAGAGAGAGAGAGAAATCCAAATATGATATTTTTCTCCCAAAGACAGTCCCCATTTTCTTCACCAATTGGGATACCACTAACCATTTCCTAATTTTCTAAATGAGTTTTTCTCTCTCTATTGTCCTCTTCTTGAGAAAATAGTATGGCCATCAGTTACGTAGTTTTTAGACCTATTACCTCAAGCACAACCCAGAATTCCACATCACCGCTTAAGAGAACAATATTCACTTTTAATTTTCAAAATCGAGAATTTTCTTTTTTAGGATCTTCTTCAGTAAATATTGAAGCCAATGTGAACTGAATTGTAAGACCTGTTAATACAAGAACAAAGTCGTTACTCAGCCCAGAAGAACAGAATGTACTTCATTATTTTCCAAACATAGAAATGTCCCCTTAAATGATGTGCTGGCTGATAAGTATGGATTGAATTCTAAGACTTTTTACTGCTAGCGCATTGCATAGTTTCTAATGGAAAAGGAAATCACTTGTCTTTCAATTTTAATCTTTGATCCATGATTTTGATTAGGTGGCAGAGAGGGCACTGGCCTTATGCAACAACCACCACATCAAGCATTTGATCGAGTGTAATGTGAAGGTGATCTTTCATATCATCTTCCTAACATTGGAGAAAAACACTAGGAACCATTGGAATCAGACAGTCCAGAGCGTCACCCTGAACATGAGGGAGATCTTTGCCGACCATAGTCCCAAGCTCTTTTAAGCAGCTTGCACAAGTAGCTTGACGATGAGGCCCAGACTGAGGCAGCACAAGCTCTTGCCACGAGTCCACGTGGCATTGCCTCAGGGTCTTAGCAGCCAGCAGTGCTACTGCCACGACGCCACTTGCTCTCTATTTCAAAATTGGGGCCATTGGATACGTTTGTGAACTATCAAGTGAATGCTTCTTCTTCTATGTTTGTTTGAGATTCGAGCTGAAAAAACTTATAGATTTAAAGAATCAAAGTTGTGCCCTATTGAAGTTTAAAAGTTTTTGTTTCAAAATGGTCATTTTTTCAATTTCTTTCCTTGCATATAGGAATATGTTTGTAGTTCCAGATTTATCCAATTAGGCATTCTTTAATTCACAACCAATTCTTTCTTTGTCATTACCTTTGTCCAATTCTCACTTTTGTCATCTCCATGTCCTTCAAAGCCACAAAGAAAATGGACCCTCATAGAGAGAGAGAAAGAGAGAGAGAGAGAGAGGGAGAGAGAGTGATGGAGAATATTATCAAAACATGAACACAAGGGTTCCAAGTGAACTAATATTCCTCCTCACTCATGAGTTTTAAAAATTATCCATTCATTAAATGGATGAAGAAGACCTCTATAAAGAATTAAAGAGAGTGTAGATCTTAAGGGAATTATCTTCCCTACTTCTTATTTTACACCGATCCAAAGATTGACTTGGTCAAAAGAAATTAGCCTTATCCTTAGATAATTAGAATTCTTTGAATGGACCAAGTCAACCACCCTTTTACCTTTGATATAGGTTCCCTAATTTCCGAACCTTATCCATTATATCATAGGTACCTTGTATAGTTACAGTTAATGTTCTCAAAGAAAAATCAGTAGGAAACCTCTTTGAATTACATCCCTTATTTTCTTTGAATACCACCCTTAGTTAGAGTTTTAAGAGAGATCTATATATTAATTACATAAAGAAGACATCATATCTTTGCTCTACCTCAAGACAACGTCAAGCATGACTGCCCCTAGAACCAAGACTGATCACGCAATTACAAAGATCATCCACTTACGAAGATTCTCCATTAACCAAGCATTTATGAAGATCAAGCACTTTTGTCTTCAAGACAAAAGAAGACAGCTTATGAGAAAAGAATCAGCCAAAAGTTCCTGAAGAAAAATGATTCTAATAAAGATCTCCCTGAAGCTAACTGACTATACAGAAGCTAGAGAAAGCTGTCACCTTGAAGACCATCACTCGCAATGACATTCCTCAAATTCTCAATCTCCAACTGAAGAATTACCACTACTCCTATAAATTCTTCCTCGATAATGACAGTTGGAGAGCATTTGTTCATCGGTACAAGCCTGGCAAAGGCCAGCGACGCTCCCCAAGAAGAAAGAGGCGACGGATAAAAGATATTACCGTGTTGCAGTGATGAGATGAAACCGCGAGGTCATCGATTTCACACGTTCTCATGTAAAAAATAATTTCAAACTGACCAATTTGATGAAAATAATTCGAATTGAGGGGTGTAATGGTAAATAAGGGTCGAATCCATAGGGAAATAAGGAAATTTGTTATGTTTTCTTCAAAATTGATCAAATCGGATGATAAATTGATACTAGAAATTCGGAAAAATGGTATATTATGTAAGACAACTTCAAATCACTTCCACGGAATCAAGAATCATAGAAATTGATCTTGATTTCACGGAGAAATTGAAGTTCAAAGTCAAGGGATATTTCCGAACTTGAAAATTGCAAAATTGACTAAAATTAAACAAAATTAAACCTAAAATCCTAATCTAAATTGAAATTAAACATGATTGGATTATAGATTATGAAAACCGCTTCCACTAACCCCAAATAGCGATCAAATTAACACCTTTAAATCTTTTAATCGTCGAAAACATGAAGAACGCAATGTGAAGATTCAAGCATCAATTTCTCCTTCTCTACTCAAGAAAATTTCATGTTCTTGCTCTCCGTGGATGCGGAAATGAGTGTAGAAGAAGCTAGAATTGAGATATTCAAGAAGGGAGGTGTCTAAACAGATCAATTTTCTTGATTTCTAACTCGAATGCTTAAAAATCAAAAGAACACTTTGTTTTATAGGGTATTTGGGCGTAACCGTCTGATCGAAACGATCAACAGTTTACAACGAACGGTCCATCGTGGACCGTTTCAAAAATGTTGCGGCTGTTCGATCTTGATGAAGGGCTAAGATTGATCCACACGAATAAGCGTTTAAAAACGCATCGTCTCACCACCATTGGATCATGATCCGACGCTCTGGATCCCATCCCGCACGTTAAATCACCACCGTTATAATGCTTCATTTAAGGCACGTGCGCTTGATGGTGATCCGGTGAACCACGAGTCCCCACGATCCACGCGCACTAATCGGTTAGTCCTTCGGCCACGTCACCTGAACACAAAATAGCCGTGTGGAACTTAGTCCCATACGGAGAAAATTAAAGAAAATGTAATGGTTTATAAGATGCTATGATTATTAAGGTTAGCGAGTTCCGATTACAGAATGCTTATATGTACTATAACCCTAAGTAATAAAATATATATTATATACACATCACATCACGCTGCGTTGGCGCCGCGTGGCGCTGCCACGTGGCCCTGAGTGCCACGTTGCATCCACATGGGTCCCGCGTGAAATTAAAACCCTTTTTGCTTATTTTTAATTCATTTTTAACATTAAAAATTGCAAAATGAATTCAGAAAAAATCCAGAAAAATCCCTAAAAATTAGAAAATACAATTTTTAAAATATAACTCCAAATTAATCCAAATTTCTTTCATTTGATCTGAAATTTAATTATCTATCATTATAAAAAGTCAAAATTAATAAAGAATGAGAGTTTTAATTTTCATTTAAAAAATACATTTATTTTTTAAAGAATTTTAACTTAAGAAAATATAAATAAATATTTATAAAATATTTTCTCTCATTATTTTAACTTTAAAAAAACCTCTATAATCTCAAGTAAAGATGGGTTATTAATTATTTATCTTTTAATCATCATATTGAACCCTAATTTAGAGTATTTTTTAGATTATAATGACTTTTTTCATGGAATGATAGAAAAATACACATAAGTATGATAATATGCAGGGAAATGAAATCATTTATGCCTTAATAGGCATCAATAATCATGTTTTATCATGTTAATTTAGCATGTTATCAGTAGGCGTTGACTTACCAAGAAGACAACTACAGTGACAAACCCTTCTAGGTGCTGGGACGCTAGTCGGTTGACTATTATCACTGCTGAATCTCTTCCTTATCTTCACTTCACCACATGGACTCTCGACGTCCAAAAGCTAAACTAACGTCATTATTGTCAACAAGTGTTTTAGTCGGATGAATCTCGGGAAGACTAGAAGCCGGACGATGGGAGGATATTGGATTGTCTCGGTCAACCAAATCGGCGGAACTCACTTCTCGTCCAACTCCAGGAAAGCTGTGAGCGCATTGAGAGCACGTGAAACTTCCAATGGTATCGATAAGTAAATCCGATGGCAGGAAACGACATCCTACATGGCAGGTTTGACGGAGTAAATTGCGAACTATGTAATTAAACGCTCGAGAGAGAAATTATCGTGGGCATTGACTTACGGAAACGTTCCCACGAGCGTTCTCGTATAGAAAAGAAAACGAAGGAAAAGATGAAAGCTTTGGACCATCCACGTTCCACGTGCACCTCGATCATTATCGTCGACACAAATCGTGACCTCATCAAGCGACCGCCACGGATTCCACATACTCCTCATTTGATAGTTATTCCGGAATTGAAGACTATCCCACGCGCGTGATGACATTGTCACCGTGATCGCACAGGATTAAGCACGATATAATCGCCATCACTTCCTCTCTCTCCTGAGGCATTGTTTCGTCCCAACCCTCTATCTTCTCTCATCTTTAAATAGACGAATGGATGAGACAAAACACATGTTGTTTTGATAAAATCGGTTCCTTTTGGTTACTATTTGGGTACTAATACCCTTCGTGTTCATCATTTCTTCCTGTATCTCCCTCCATTTCCCTTCTCGGTTCTTCATCGCGAGTTCTATCCCTCTATTCTACTCTCCCTACCTTCTGTCGTCATTAATCTTCATCATAGTAAGAAGCCAACGGAGAGATATATTGGATCAAAATCGAATCCAGAATGCATTACTTCACGTCAAATCCAGGTAATATCCTCTTCCTCTGCGTGAAGAATAGTTTGTATCTGAGATCATAAGTCCAACATAAGACCGTTTTCGTTTATCTATTTTTCCCCGTCACCATCACATTCTTCTCTTTTCTCTACCTATCCTCTACTTCATATCATTATTACCCTCCATATTCTTCTCTATTCACACTCCCAAATGATATTAAAATTCCCTCCTATCATTACATATTACGTATTATACTATCACACTTCCCTCTTCTCCACATATTCATTCCTTCTTCCTCTCTTCGAGTTATCCTCTCCAATATACAAACATCTCTTCGCCCTCTTCTCTCTCATATACTCCTTGATATATTTCATTCTAACTCTCATAATATATAAAATTATTCATATTATCATCTTTATTATCATCTTCTTCTCTCCTATTATTTTATGAAATATTCTCTACCATATTTTCTGAATTATAAACTTATTTCTCACTGATATCAATTCATAGGTCCTCCCTCATATGTAGGATTATTATCTAATTCATTGATAACATGCAAAAATATGCTCTACACCATCCTTTTATTTGCATTTTGATCATTGAAAGTTTGAAATCAACAAGGATTTTGCATGTTATCATGATGTCATGCCTGAATTAAACACTTTTATTGCACTTGAACATGGATGAGTTAATGACAATTAACTAGGGCTGTTATGAGAAATTTTAAGTAAGAATTACTCTCATAAATAAATACTCTAATAGTACCTGTGGACAGGATAATTCATATTCTTTTAGCATTTACTTTAAATGAAGCATATTATTTTCTTTTTCAGCAATTAACACCTTCACTTAAGTCTTTTAAATGCAATTCATTTTATTAATGCCCTTAATGGGCTTATTTTTGCTAATGAATTTCAGAGCATGTGTATAGGATTTGCATGTAAATCGTGGGAGCCAATCACATGAAGAAACGCTGAGCTGTGTACACGGCGATGTGTACACAGCTAACGAATAGCTCACTTGTTGAGTACGAGTACCAAATTATGCAAGTCACCCTCCACCAATCAGATGGAGGAGACCCAGGCGCTGACCAACCACAGCGAATAGCACCGACGCACGTGTGGAGCGAGCCGCACCAAGGACCTAAAAAACTCGCCAAAGAGGGGGGAAAGAGTTGCGATTTCAAGAGGGTTGCGATTTCTTTAAGAGCAGAGGGGAGGAGACGGAAGCGCCGTTCTTGATTTCCCATCCAAGAAGATTCTTGGCCTGGAGGACACAACGGGAAATGAGATCCACATTGAAGTAGCGACGACCGGAGCGTTCAAAGAGAACTTCTACCCCTCCGATCGGAAGCTGCGATTAGGTTTGCGTATATTGATTAGATAAGAAATTTTTTCATTTAGGTTTCTTTTATTGTTCTCTCATTCTTCTTAATTCTTCCATTCTAAAATCTTCAGTACAGGCAGTAGACGTTTCAATTTAATTCATTTGATTTTGTCGTTTCTTATCTTTTCTTTTCTTTTCTTTTCTTTTCTGAATTGAATAATTCAGTGTAGGTACATGTAATTCATTTTTAATTCCGTAAATTCCTTCTGTTCTTTCTCCTTTCTTCTGAAAAGAATCAATTCGTTTTATTGCTTGTTTGAGATTTTACTTCATAATTTTCGTGTTTTTTAATTAGTGTAGTCAATTAGTTTAAGTGAATTTTTAAATCTGAATTGCTTATTGATAACATGCTATTTATGCATGTAATTATATAATTACTAATGCAAATTAAGGCATTAATCATTACAAATATATGCATGTTATCATATTTTAAGTATATTTCTATCATTTTGTGTAAATTCATGTTATGATCTAAAAATACACCAAATTATGGATTATAATAAATAATTACACATTAAAATCTTTAATCCTAATTATCTTTATGATCATAATCATGTTTTAAGAGTGAAAATATGAGAGAAAAGATATTTATTAACATTTATGTATTTATATAAATTTATTTTATGTAATACATAAATGTATAAAATTAATTAAAATTTATTCTCTTCTTATTTTAATAATTTGACCTTTTATAATGATAGATTATTCAATTTTGAATCCAACAAAGTAAATTTGACTTAATTTGGAGTTGTATTTTGAAAGTTATGATTTTTCCAATTTTATAAAATTTTCTGGAATTTTTCCTCAATTTAAATGAACTTATTTCAAATTTTGATATTTTAAATTAATTAAAAAATTGCAAAAAAGACGGATTATTTCGCACGTGGATGCGACGTGGCACTCGGGGCCACGTGGCTGTGCCACGTGGACAGCTGCAAGCGCCTGCGTGGCGCGGAGGTGACACGTGGCATATATTATATGTATCTTATATAGTTTACATAACATATAGAGGTCTTCCAATTATCGGAAGACAACTTACTAATCGTAAAATAAAAGCGTACCTTAAATATTGAACAATCTCCTGAATTTCTTCCGTGTGAGATTATTCTCCTCTATGTTATTTGATTGCAGACGACGTGGCAACCTCTCATACGTCGGATCGACATCACGTGGAATACGTGGCGTAGATGCGGTGGACGCGCGGCCCACTGATCAGAGATCAACGCACGTGCTTATATTTTCACTTAAGTGAATAAATCGCAGCCGTCCGATCGAGAGTTATAACGGCTGAGATCGCGCATGATCAGTGGACCTATCGAAACATCACGATCGTTGGATTAAAATCCAACGGAGGATCAATGATGCGTGGTTTCAAATTAAAACCAAAGGGATCATCTCGGCCCTTCATCAATGATCGAACGCTCATGATACGAAGGCGACGATTCATCCAATGGACTCGTGATCGTGATCGTCCATCGCGATGAACCGTTTCATCCAATAGTTGAAGATCAATTTCGTCCCTTTAAATGCAGTTCTTCGCGACGATGAAACGGCCCACGATTCTTCATCAAATTCTCCTTGTTTAGTCAACCATTTTGTGCGCCATCTTTTTTAGTGTACTCTCAACTCATTTCCACTTCATTTGAATGTTTATTTTCAAAGTTTGATTGAAAGAGTTAGAAGAATTCACATCTTGAATGCCACTTTTGTCTTCGAAAATTCAGAATGAAAAGCCTTGCATCCGGTGATCAATTGGATCATTTCGAAGGCTAATTTGGGTTAGATTGTGTGTTTTTATCTTAATCTTTCATCATTTATTGTTAATTTTTATTTTAATATTGTAGATTAAGTTTAATTTAGTTTTAATTTCCATTTTTAATCATTTCACGATACAAAAATTTCTCCTAACTTCCAATTTCGATTACTCTTCGAATTCTCATCCAAATGATCTGATTTTTTATTCCGTGGATTCAAAATTGAGTTATCTTTCTTAATATCATAATTCCCTAATTTCTAACCTAATTTCATCGTCCGATTTGACCGAATTTCAAAGATATCTCTCAAATTTCCCTAATTCTCCGTGGATTCGACCCTTAATTACCATTATACTAATTAATTAAATTGATTTATCATAAATTGGTAAGTTTAGGACTTTGTTTTGACACTAAGTCGTGTGTATTCAACGACCATACGAATTAGTCTAGTCACTTATGTTAGTTAATTGATTTCACGATAGTTAATTTTTCTCATTAATGAAAAGATAAAAAAAGGTAATAATGAAATTTCTTCTATTTTAAGTCTTAGTCTTATTTCCTTTTTAGCTGAGATTTTCAAACACAAGTCATTTAGTTAGTAGATATTTCTTTAGTTTTATTGGATGTAGATTCAATAATCTACCAATATAGATATTGTTAAAGAAGGCAGCAACGTCAAATTGCATATTACATCCTTAAGTTTTCTGTGAAGCAAAGAAATTAAGGACTGAATCATGCTGATAACATGACAAAAACATCTTTTAAAGACTATAAAATAAAAAAAAACACTTCATTTGAAAATTAAGCTACACTGAAATCAAGATTATGTGGAAGATTAAACTCAATAAATCAGTTCGGAATTATCTGCAGAAGATTAAATAAGAAATCAATATACTTGTTCTAGTTTGAAAAATAAAAAGATGTCAGAAAAGATGTTTTAACAGCAAACATAAAAAGCCAAGTTCAACTGATTGTTTCTTGATTTTTTCTCTGAAATTCATATTTTGAAACTAGAATTAATTGGATACATCTGTCTTTATGTTTAGAGTACGAGATCTAGAAAAAAAATTCTGATTCGAATTAGAAGAAAGGGAAAGAAATTGGTGCATCCTCCCTTGGATTCGACCCCTTACTAAGCCACATTTTTTATATTTTCAAATTTTAAGGGAAATTCTGTTATATACAGTTTATTGTTAAGTCTGAACACAAATACAATGACATATTGTATTTAAAATTTCAGACTTATCATTCATAATAGTAGATATTCATATTATAATAATCATCCCTTTCTAAATTATACTACATCAGAGAGAGAGAGAGAGAGAGAGAGAGAGAGAGATATTAGAAACATGTAACTAGAGAATGGAGAACAAATAATGAAGAAATAGAGGAGGTTGAGAACTTAGAAGATGGATTTGGATTTTAGGGAGAGATGGAGAAGGGGCTTGAGAGAGAAAGTCAAAGAGGGAGAAAGTTGTAAATTTTATTTTTAAATTCAAAATCACCTTTGAAGTACCATACCATATTTTTATTCTCACATGAATTATTAAATTGTGATTCATTTTGAACTTTACAATCGTGTTTTTAATTTTGGATCCTTTTTAAATTTCTATTTGAAAATGTGCTTCCAAATTCAAAATCATGTTTGAAGTTCCAAATCATATTTTATCCCCACATGACTTATTTTTTAAATTTAAAATTATATTAAAAATTTTGAATCCTTTTAAAAATCTTTGTTCAAGATTGTGTTTGAAAATTCAAAACCACGCTTAAGATTTTATTTAAACATGAATTCTTAATTTATCTTTTCTTTGAAATAAAAAATCATATTTCATTTTATTTGAAATTCTTGCTCGCGGTAATTTTCCTTCCATTTCCCTTTGTCTTACATCAGAGTTCCAGGGGCGACAGGTGTGGAGGTGCAGGTCTCCCTCCATCGGCATTTCTGCCGTTCTTCCCTCGCTCCCCTTTCATCTTGCATTTATTCACTCCCTCAGTCGCTGGCGTTCCCTCTTCTTGCGGCAGTTCTCAGCGATCAAATTCTGCCGGCTTTTTTTGTAGTTTGGATGGGGACTCAGACATGAGTAACAAAATGATTGAAATTTTTCATTGCTAAATTTCCTCTGTTGAAGTGTCAAAGGAGGAGATATTCCTAATTTCTGGATCCCGATTTCCGCGTTTTCCCTCGTTTCCTCTGTCCTCTCTCTCGCTCTTGCTCTCTCTCTCTCAGAGTATACTCAGTCTGTTTGTGGATCCAATTCGGGGTAAATCACCGCATCCGAGATAGATAGAGAGATCGATAAACAGATAGAGAGAGCAATCCAGCTATTATATTTTTCTTTCAAGGACATTCCCCAATTTCGTCTTCACTAAAATGGGGATTTATCAGTGATAACTTCCTAATTTTCAAAATGTTCATCTCTCTCTATTGTCCTATTTCTGAGAAAATACTGTGGCCATTATTTACAGAGTTTTAATTCCTATTACCTCAAGGATAGTCCAGAATTTCTGCTTCACCAATTGGGGTAACAGCACTCACTTCCTAATTTTCTAAATGAGGAGTTTCTCTCTGTGTTATCTTCTACTTGAGAAATACTTTGGCCATTATGTGCTGAATTTTAGGTCCAGACTTTCTACTTCAGGAATAGGGATGATAGTACTGGCTCCCTAATTTTATAATTAGGAGTTTCTCTCTCAATTAACCTCTAAGTTGTGGGTTTATGTTGTGCATTCTAGGATATGCTTTGCTAAAACATGAACATTCATTTACAGTTAATATAGTTCATTTGATTTATAATGGAGATATTTTCCTTCTATATCACTGTCTAGGTCCTCATTTCTTTGTTCCTTGAAACCTCACTGGTATTAATGTGAACGATTCATCAAATTCTCATTAAATGACGGATAATTTATTTATTAAGGTTCTCTCTTTCTCTAGGAGTATCATGATGATCCTGCACATCAATTCTAAGAATGAAAGAAAGCTGAGCAGAAGGAACTATATACAACTTGGGTCTATGCAATTATCTAAAACTTTTGGTAGTCTATTCTTGGAAGTAAATTGCATGAAAAATAAAATAAAATTAAGAATCCAAGTTCAAAATGAATACTAAAACAAGTTCTGACATTGGTATAAAATCATGAAAAACACATTGATGATTACATTACAGAGAAGAAGGAAGTTTTGTCTGTGCATGTGCATCAACTCTCTATCAAACCAAAAACTTTCAAGTCAAATGGAGCCACCAATGTGATTGATTGAGGATGAATTATAAGAGAACTCTTTTAAGTGATGATGGTAAAGACGGGAAGGGAAGTACCAAATGTTAAACAATTACCAAAGAAATGCCCAATAATTCACACAAACACAGACCGTAAATTTTTGTTGCTCTAAAAAACATTGTATTTCTGGGCATTGACTGTTATTGGATATATCAACACCAATGATTGTCTCGTTCAATTGCCAATGTTCCCCCTTTTTAGGTATTTAGATAATGGGTATGAGGAAATATATAGGATCCACATAAATCATCGCTATCGGGGTGGTGGAACAAAAATGTTTATAAAACTCTGCTAGTTCCTAAAGTTGAAAAGAGTATAGTTGTTGACAATGTACGCGTAAAAATGCATAGAGTTTGCATTGCTAAAGATATTCGGGCGTTGACCTGCCAAGGGAGATTAAGATTAAAAGCTAAAAGAAGATTTGTTAGGCTGACCCTCACGAGGCCCATGTTCAAATAGCCCATTGGGGTTCATCTCTCTCTGACCTCATCCCTTTTCTCTCCCCGATGACCATGTCCCTTCCTCAACCCATGTCTTTGTCTCTTCCTATCCATATATCTCTACAACTTCCCGTGTATCTTCCTCTACCTTCTCTCTATATAAAGCCTTGTGATCCTCCATTACAAGATGTGGATTAAGAGTTTTGTTTTTTTCTTTGAAAAACCAGGATTAAGAGTTTGTTAATCCTCTCATATCTGCTTTCTCACTCTAGTCCATCATGCCATAAGATGATCACCTCTCTCTTCCACAAGATTGACACAGAAAAACTAGAGTAAACACATGAAAACCCAAATGATGACTTTGTAGTAAAAGAGAAGGCACCACATCATTAAAACACATAGTAATGTATGCATTGGAGTGGTACTTTATCTTAGTGCTAATGTTCATGAAAGAGAATTCCTTAATGTGCTAGGTCACCTATGTCACCTTGGAGATAAATATCTTGGTCAAAGAGAGCCCTACTATTTTTTTCTGTAAATATTATCATAATCCTCTCTCCATTCCTCAACTCTGAAATTGTGAACTACTTCCATGGACAAGGGAATAATAAATCTAAGGGAGTAAAACTAAATATGAAGCTTCTCATTTGTGGATTTTTTTCTCTCTTCATTCATTATAGATATATTCACAATAGATTAGGCACAAGTCTTGTTCTTGCACTTGGATGGGTTAAAGCCTCTTGCCATTTGCCCTAGTCTGCTTGAATGGATTGTTTGGCCTCCTACCCAAGACTCCCATTCAGGAAAGTTGCTGGCTCCATTTTACATGGCAATGTTCATATTGACATTATTCCATGAAAGACAGACCGATAAAGTATAAGTTAAAAAATTTACATTCAAAAATAGAAATTGTAACTCTAGGTAAGTGGCTGAAAACATAGCTTATTGCTCAATTAAAATGGAGCTATTAAGTCTCATACAAAATGTGTATAAAAAGGATTGTACTAGACTATAATACTATACCGTATATTTATACGCACACGCTCATCATTGCATCCACGTTATCATGGGGATAATATTATCACACAGACGAGTACATATAGCAAATATTTATCTCAATTATTAACATGTAAGGGTGAAACCAGATATACGCATTAAAAAATTCATGTAATTCATGAAATTTTCTCATGCGTTTTGAAATTGTCTAAGAACATTTATGGCCGTTGTATGTAATCTGATGGTCCCAATTGAATGATTGGATCGACCCCGCAATGTGTCAATAATAACGATTTTTCAAAAATGTCACTCGATCAGAATGACAATCAATAGTTTTTTTATCCTTGAACTGTTGTCAATCCTGATCGAGTGATCAGATCTTTGATCCCCAGTTGCAGTGTACAAAAACAAATTTCACAGGTGATCCTGCTCATTATAAAAGTAAATCATGATTTCAGGCGTAGAAGTGTAAATCATGTTACTTTTTTCAGCGGAAACCTGATCGTATATCCTAAAATTCTGTTATTTCAGTGTTTGCCATTCTCACAGTTACAGTTGGGTTTTTGAGGATCCCTAAATTCTATTGACTACCGAATTTCTTGACTGGACTACGTCTTCCAATTCACTGGCTAGAATCCGATAATGGAATGATGGTTATGTGTCCATAATGGTTTTCAGCAGAAACTTAACCTAGAATTTGGTTCAGTGACGATTATGTCATGAACTTTAAATAGATGTTGCATATAAAAGAAAATCATGATTTCAGACAGAATCTGAATTTGTATCAGTTGTCACTGAAAACCTAACCATCTCCCTGAAATTCAGTTTTGCACTTTTTGCCTCATTTTTATGTTTTGCTCTTGTTGCCTTACTTTTGAGATCCCTAATTCAATTGATTACAGATCTTCCTGATCGGAATATCTCACCGTGAGGAAGATCTTAGCCGACCATAGTCCCGAGCTCTTTGAAGCATGCCTGCACAAGTTCCTCGACGACGAAGCCCAGTCCGAGGATGCACGAGCTCGTCGTGAGTCCACGTGGCGTCACCTTGAGGACTTAGTAGCCAACGGTGGTACTGCCAGAAGCCGCCGGCTGATGCTTGGATTCCCCTGCGTGAGTCGATATAGAATGATTTAACATTTTTATCCTCAACATAGGTTGACGTTCACGATTTGTTACTCAAATTATATTGGATTTGAATAAAATTTTAGGCCTTGTCATTGAAATATATAAAAACTAAATTACCCAGCTGAATTCTAGCAATGAATTGAATCTTATTAAGATTATCAAGATTATTATTATAATGAAATATAATGAATTGAATCTTATCAAGATTATTATTCACTTGATAACCATATTTAAAAAGTAAATGGTTTGACAGAAGCTGCTTCATATTCGAAATTTTTCCTTGAAAGATTAAAATTTATTTCATTAGAATATTTTTTTCTTTTAATTTGGCCTAGTCTACTCTATGCAACTCTAGGCAAATGAAAGTTTCTCACTTTCTCGGCAGGGTGGAGCCAGGTCGCAAAGACATACTCAAGGGAACATGGAGTTGCATGAGAGGAGTTGAAAGTAGACATTGTACACAGAGGAGACAATTCCAAGAATAGGGCTACAAGAAAGTTGTGCATGTATGCAGATAGGAGTACTATCTGATGTGAAAAGAAAAACGAGGAACTGCATTGCTGTTTCTTTGCACAGATAACAGTAGGGTGGGACTTTTTTTTTGTCAGGGATGGTTTTTGATTGACCTATCAGGAATGAAATATTTTTTGTGAGTGAGATAGCTCAAGAGTGAAAGGTTATGGGGAACTTTGTAAAGAACTTAGAAAACATATATCATTCTCATCCCCATCCATTTTTTGTGTTTCACAAACCACTTATCACCAACAAAAAGGAAATGATATACTGACATAAAATAGATTCATTGTGCTGGGATTGGTATTCAATGCTTTGTTTGATTTAATCATTTCATACCTTGACTAATCTTTTGAAGAGCATGATTCTTGGCTTTGACCTTGTAACCAGTATCATCTTCACATTCACAAATATTCATGTGATCCAAATTATGGTCATCAATCACAATTATTGACACTAATTATTGATAGATTATCAAATAATCCAATACATAGTTTTTTAATCATTCTGAAGAACAGTTCAGATTGTTGTAGATATATTCTAGATTCTCATGTTCCTCGTGATGGGACATGGATTTTCGCATACTTGTGTTGTAGAAACTAAAAGAATGATTGCTTTCAAAATGAGATGGTGTGCCAGGATTTCCTTTTCGGGTATTTTGTCGAACAGTTCCTGCCCATAACCCTTTATTCATTATGAAAGTACAGAAAGAGGATGATTGATGGAAGGCGGATTGCGATGAACGGAAAATATTGCTGCAAAGGCGAAGGAGAGAAGTCAAATTGAAGAACAGACCTTTGGGTTCGACCCAGAATTCCACAATTGATTGAATCGGTGATGGAGGACCATGCACACGATCAGGCGACAGCACGTGCCGAGCCGGACGACGCGCGAGTACTACCGCGCCGGAGCACCCGAGCCGATGCCCGAGACCCCGGCTTCAAGTACACCGCGTGATGCGCCCTCCCGACGGGTTTTTCCCCATTTCTTTCTTTATTTGTTTCATGAGAACTATTTGTATGTGTGTGTGGGAGGGTTTTCCCCGTGTTTGGGCCCTCCCTAGTACTTATGGGCCGGTCCTAGGCCCTTTAGGGGGGTTTAGCCTATTCTTTTGGGCCAAACCCCCTTGAATTACGGGACTGCCCTTAGGGCAGCCTGATAACATGCATTTATAACCTGAATTCTTATCCTAATTAACTCATATTCAGGCTTATTTTATGTGAATATGATGCATGTTATCATACTTTTTAGGAATTTTCTCCATTGGCATGTCATTTCACTAAAGTTGATATTTATGCATAAATTAGAGATAATTTCATGCCTAAGACATGATTAATCTTTTGTTTATATTAACAGGAGTTAATCTCAGTGATTAAATGAGTTTTGACTTTAGTAAATATTTGGAAGGATGATTTTAGGATGAATTTATGATTTATAAGGTTTTAATTAGAACTTATTTAATTTTTAATTCATCCTTATTTCTTTCTTGAAAAACATATTTTTAAATGACATGATATTAAAAAGAAAGAATTTGTGATCCAATGGAGAAAATTTGGATTAAAAAGGAGTTGTATATTTTAAATTATGAATTTCTGAAGTTTTATCTGATTTTTCCTATTTTTATTTGATTTTTAAGTGAATTTTTTTAAGTTTTTAAGTGAAAAATCGCGAAAAAGGGAAAACTTACTGCGGCTGACGTGGCGAGCGGAGCTGACGTGGCAACCGGGCCCGGGCGACGATGCGACGTGGCGCGCGGGTCCACCGCGCCGTTACGACGTGGCGCCGAGGCCACGTGGCGAGCGCGTGTGGCCGCGCGCGGGCGCAGGTCGCCGACGCGTGGCGAAGGCCACACGGACGGTCCACGTGGGCGCTCAGTGTGGGGCGCCACGTGGCAGGTGAGCTGGCATGTGGAGGGCCCACGGGTTAGTGGGCCCCGGTTAGACTTGGGGCGGTAACGCATAGCGTTAACCGCCCTCAATTTATAGGAGCAAAGATTTTCCTTCAGTGTGGGACTATGTTCCACACGGATTTAAATGCAGGTGACGTGGCAGCACCGGCTGGCCCGCGCGGGAGACGCACGGGCGCGCCCATGTGGCGAAGGGCCACACAGCGCGAGTACACGTGGGCTGCTCAACGGGGGTGCCACGCGTGCGGAAGGTAAAGACGATGGTTAATAGGGGAATCCGTTCCCCTATTTAACCGCGTCGTACCTAGTTTTTCCCGTGTGGGACTATGTCCCACACGGCTTACTCTTGCAGGACGCGTGGCGGCTCGGCGATCATCGGATTCGGGCTCAACGGCGGTGATCGCGTAGGGACCGGGAGTCCACGCGATCTTCATCAAAACTACGTGCTCTCAAAAATCACTTAAGTGAGGGGATCGGAGCGCGTACCTGACGCCACGTGGACGCTTACGGAGCGTGGGATCTTCATCAAACGGGAGGGATCGAAGCTCGATCGCGGCGCACGAGGATGACGAATCGCGATCGTCCGTCGATAGGATCACCATCGGACGGTGCGGAGCGAGGTGGAAAGAACTTCGCAATCGGCTCGTGATCGCGCGCGATCGAGCCGCGATCGCGGCGCGATCGAGCCGCGATCGAGCGAAATGAAGCAGAATCGACTCCAAGATGGTCGGAGATGCTTTCATGAAGATATTGCAACAAGATCACCGCCCAATCGACGCACGATCGAGCTACAATCGTGGCGATTTTGGTCGATCCCAGCGAGAGAAAAACGTGGCCAGAAAATGCGGGAATCGTGGCCAAATTGAAGCCCTTTGGCCTCAAATTCGGGAAGCGTCGACGCCGCACCGGAGAATCGCTCCCACGACGCCTTCAACCGCCACCACGCGACCGCGTCTATTGCCCACGTTTTCGGGCTTAATTTTCTTTATAAAACCATGTATTTCCCTTCTTTGTTCTTCAACTTTTGATTGATTCGTGAAGGAATTAAGCGAATTTCGAGGAAAATCTTAAGTTCATCATGATTCCCCCGCGTTTAGACTCGATTCCGAAGGGATTAGAGCGGGATTGATTGCGAATTCCTCCTTGATTTCATCGAATTTTCCCCTTGAATTCCGAAAGTCCGTGAGAAAGGATCCGAGCAAATTCACTCCAATTCGCGCAAATTGGAGCTCAATTCTCGTGGCAATCGGGTTAGTAGTGAGATTGGATCGATTATCAAGAGGTAATTTGAGTTTTTATTAGATTTAGAAGTTTAATTTTGCAAATTAGTTCATAGTGTTCTTCATTTTCCCCAAATTTCGATCCGAAAAGTTGCTGATTTTGAAAATAGGATATCTCTCTGATTATAATTCCAAATCACTTGATTTTGGTTTCATTGGATTCCTCTTTTCATCAGCTTTCCGTGGATAGCAATTTCATCAAATTCTGAGTTCATTTGCCCCTTGAATTTAACGTTTGACCACGGACTGTTCATCTTTAATCAGCAGTCAAACGTTGACTTTCGGGGTCAATTACTTTCAATTGGCAAATCAGAATTTGGTAATTTCGGTCTTGTTGGATTCCTCTGGTTCTTAGCTTTCTATTGACATATAAATTGCAAGATTTGGATTTCATTTGGTCATTCCATTTGAAGATTTCCTCTGAGGTGTTCATTTCGGGGATTTTCTGATCATTGATTTTCAATAATTCATAGTAAATCCATTTCTTATCCAAAAATTACAAAACTTATATCAATAAATTCCATTTTCTCTCTAGTTTCCAAATATATAATTTTCGTAATCTTCTGACTCTGTTTGATTCTCTGATTTTTCAGAATACCTACTGCTGGTCAAAGTCAACGCGTTGACTTTGACTTTTGACTTTTCTCTGTCAAATCCGAGATTTCAAATCTTAAAACTTCTTATTTAGCTTATTTATATCATTTCCCTATCTTAAATATTATTTTCTCTTATTTAAATATCCTTTTAAACCTAAGTTTGACCAAGTCAACTCTGCAATTAAAGTCAACCCTGCTCTCTGTGGATCGACCCGATACTTACCCAGTACTTGATTATTTTATCTTGTCTTTGTGAGTTTGGTTTTATAAATTTTGTTTGACCATCGTATTTGTGTTTTAACGACGCACAAAAACGACCCGTCACAGCCCCCTCTCTTTCTCTCTCCTATATAAGGGAGGGAGGAATGAGTTATCGCGCAGACGTTTTTGAAATGAAGTTTGGATGAAGGAATGGAGATAAACAATTTCTGATGTGACCTGCTCATGCCCACATGAGAGAGATCTAGAAATCCCCACGATAGAACTTCCGTGGGAGGGTAGAGAAGGAGAGGGAACGCCAGAGGTCGCCGCCGTCCCGTGGCACCGCGCCGCCGTTGCAGGGTGCCGTCGCATCCGAAAAACACGCCGCCCTATCGCCGCCCCGATCGCCATCGCCGGATCCGATAGAAGCCGCCGCCGGACCTCCAGTCGACACGCCGCCCTGCTGCGGCCGCGTTCGCTTGACGCCGCCGCGAACTTCCAGTCGACGCGCCGACCTGCCGTGTCAGCGACCGAACGTCTGCCTCCTATCGGCGCTCAGATCGTCGCCGCCGGATCTGATTGAAGCCACCGCCGGACCTCCAGTCGTCACGCCCCTGCTGTACCAGCGAACGACTGACCGCCGCCCTATCGACCGCCGCCCTGGAGCAATTCTGTTTCGATCTCAGATTCGTCGGGCGTCAACGAGCTGTCATCGCCAGTGACGATACGTAGCTCACCACCACCAGCTTGATCACTCCCAAACACCGCATACTCAGCGACGATTGACAGGATCCTCCTCGCCCCTAGATAGTCGGGTGATACCATCGTGTGTTCTCCTCACGGTGGATCGTCTTGCCCTCTTGCAGGTCGGTGTTGTCCGCGTGCAAGGGTGCTTCGGGTCACTGCGATCCTCGGATCACGACGCCGCCCTCGATCGAGTATTATCACCTTCCCCAGTGCGGAAGGCGCCCGCTCCACCGCCGGGGACTAGCGTTATAGGTACCCCATCGTTTGCCTGGGTTGGGTCGGGTTCGTTTTCGGTTTCGTTCGGGTTTTCACAGTCGTCGTACGGGTGCGGACTACCCCGGCCGTGGACTTCCGCCGTAGTCATTAGTAGTCGATCTAACGGAACGTGGGAAGGTCGATCCATCGGGCATCGCTTGGAGAGCTTCCCGGACGTCACCCTAGGTCAGCTGCCGCTTCCTGTGCTTCTCGTTATTTCAAAAATTCGCATCATTACATTTTTCGTGCATCGTAGTTGTTAGTTAGGCTAGATCCTTGTGTTGTAACACGCGCCGACGATCCCGGCATCTGTCGTGTTACATCAATCGGCCGGATGACGTTCGGCGGCGATCGGTAGAGCTCCGGCGACGACCAGGTCAAACAGATATATTTAAATAAAAATACATTTAAAATAATAAAAATGAGTCTCAACGGATTTAAGTGAAGGACATAAACTCTTGAACGGGTCAGTATGTGGGCCATCGATAGATGGGCTGAATGTCGTAGCCAAGCCAAGTGGGATGTGGTCAAATAAACTTTTAATGTGAAAATAATGGATGATATGTGAGGCCTGAGCCTTGGACTGTTAGCAGAAAGGAAGTCTGACTTTGCTGCTTCTCCTTCCTTTTTTTTCTTTGCTATGTAGCGTGGAATGAAAGGGAGATGAGATATCCGACGTGTTACTCGTCTTCTCTCCCTTGACGTCACCGACCGGAAGACTTGGTCGTCACTAGCGATATCGTTCCTCTCTCTGTCTCTCGCCGAGCTGTCTGCTGGTCTGGAGTCGGGCCAACCTATTTAAGTCGGATCATTTTTGTTTTACTGCTCTCTCTCTCTCTCTCTCTCTCGCTGCTGACTTGGGCAAGGAGAGATCTATATTGTGTTGAGATGAATTGACTTCGAATTCAACTGCGGGTGAATGAAATTTGCTCTCTTTCTTGGTGGGAGGAGGCAGGTCGCGAAGACATACTGAAGGGAACATGGAGTTGCGGGAGAAGAGTTGAAAGCAGACACCGAACTTTGAGGGGCCAATTCCAAGGACAAGGCTACAAGAAATTAGTGCAGATGTGCAGACTAAATCTATGAATAATATCTGATTTGAAAAGAAAGATGAGGAACTGTGGTGTTGTTTCCTTGCACAGATAACAAATATCATGAGACTTTTTCGTTGGGGACGACTTTTTACTGACCAATCAGGAATCTAACATTTCGTGTCAAGTGACATAACTGAAGAGTGATAGGTTACACGGAACTGCAGGCGGTGAAATGAAAGGGAGAGAAGATATTTGAAGTATTTCTCGCCCCGTTCTCTCTCTTGACGTGGTTGTCACCGATTGGAGAACTTGGTCATGACCTATCTCACTCTCTCTCTATCGTATGGCGTAAGGCTAGATGTTTCCTCTCTCTAGGTCTATATCGCTCTCCCGATGAAGTGGAAGGCAAGTCTGACTTTGCTACTTCGCGCTTACGCGGTGGAATGAATGGGAGGGGAGATATTTGACGTACTGCTCTCTCTCTCTCGATGTGGTCGTGACTCTTGATTACCACTAGATCTTTTCTCTCTCTCTGTGCGTGCTGTCTGCTAGCCTAGAGTAGGGCCAACGGATTCAAGTCGAGTCATTTTAGTACAATTGCTTTCTCTCGGGAAGTGGTCGTCTTCCCAATGCCGCCCATGCCATACAAGGAGTTCCAGAAGAGGAGCACTTCCAAGAGTAGAGCTGCAAGAAGGAGGTGCATAAATTTTAGAGCCCAGCAAACTTGGACGTCATAAGATTAATTTCTACGGGGAAAATAATGAACGTGGTGTGGAGGAAGGAAAGCCTGACCTTGGTACTTCGCGTGCAGGCGACCTTCTATTCAAGTGGGGTCATCTTTAGTATAATTGATTTCTCTCGGGACGTGGTTGAAAGAAGTGATCTAAGCCGTAGGTTTGTCATCCTACGTCAGCAATAAAAGAAGGTCCAAGATGCAATCGAGAGCGTCCGCGTGGATGGTTATAATGGCCAAGACTGGCCAGTGAGGGAACAGCGGGACCCACAAGCCATTATTTCAGTTTCATTCTAAGTGTTCTTTCTGTTTCTTTTTCTTTTAAATACCGAAGGCGTTTCGGTTAAATGTAAGTGTGAAATGTGAATGAATTCTTCTTGGTTCTCCATCTTCTTGTTCTTGAACATCTAAGAGAGCACCTGATTTCAAGTAAGTGTTCGGCGGATTCTATTTGCGCAGTAAGAGTGTGTTCTAACAAGTGGTATCAGAGCCGCCGATCCTCGTAAAACCTGCGGAAAATGCTGAGAAGAGGTGATGTGGTGGCTTAGGGTGAGAGAGCTTCGACCAGTGAAGTGGTCAAGAAGCTTGAGGTAGTCGCTCCGACACCTCTAACCCAACTCACCACAACGAACTATCGTCACTAGGCAATGAGAATGGAGGTGCATCTTGATGCACAAGGTTTGTGGGAAGTTGTTCTTGGCACTGACACCAACAGGCAGAAGGACATGCTTGCTCTAGGTCCACCTCCGAGATGTATACGTCGTCCTCCGGTGGTCGGCCTGGCCAGTGCACAAAGAATCTCCACGAAACTCCGTCCCCTGAAAAGTCAATTACCTCCCGAAAAATCTCCTCGACTCGCTCGTGCCGATCGGGTGGTAACGCGGGGAAAGTGGACTTCCAGGCAAACTCTCTCTCAAAGAATGGGCCGGTAGGTGAAGGCTTAACGTCGATGAGAGAGGTAGAGCTAGGTGCGCTGTCAGATCCATCACATGGAACGTGGAGCTATTCCCCCACGAAGGAGGGAAGTCGACGACATAGGCGATCCCGCCCATCCGGGGAAGGACTCGGGACGGGCCGGTGCTAAGAGCAGGAGCATAACGCTCGGGCCTCAGCCTAACCATAACCTGGTCTCCCACCTGGTCGGGGTCGACAGTGCAAATCGGCAGCCTGCTTGTACGATGCATACTGACTGAATACTCTATCATGAATGTCCTGATGCAACTGACTAACATGCTGGGCAAATGCGACTCTGACCCTATAAACTCTAACATGAGGGTCGAGGGGAACTATGTCTAAGGGCTTGCGGGGTGCTAAGCCATGTGCAATCTCGACGGGGCTCACGCCAGAGGTATGGTCGGAAGAGGGGTGGTAGGTGCACTCGGCGCGTAGTAGGATCATGTCCCAAATGATCAAGCTCGCGCTGGCCGATGACCAAAGTCGTTTCCTCATGCTACGATTGACGTCGTCGATCTGACCGTCACTCTGAGGATGATAACTGCTAGAAAATGTGGGCTCAGTCCCAAGTAAGCCCATAAAAGTCCTCCAGAAGTGACTAGTAAACCGCAGGTCGCGGTCTGAGATAATGGACGTGGATAGTCCATGTAGGCGCATAGGTGATGGCGCGCCTACCGAAGATGCGTCGTCGGGCAAATGATGGCTGACGGCAACTGGGGTGGTAGGATCACATCCACTAGTGATCTCGGAATAGCAACGCTGATCATGTCCCTCATCGGTGTGCTCGTCAGGGTGCTGGCTGGAGCGGGGGCCTCGACGGCTGCGGGAGCGGCTGGCCTGATCGGGGTGTGATCAATCAGCTCAGGAGTGTCATCGCACTCGTCTGCCTGGGCCTCATCAGCGAGATAAACATCGTCGCCTGAGGGAAGGTCATCCTCATGGGAGCCACGGTCGAGTCCCTTGACCTCGAGAAGGAGGTTCCACAAAGGACACCGGCTCGTCCCAATGTCCTCGCCCGCACACTTGAAACAAGTGGTGTGGACTTGGGACAAAGCTGTCGTATCATGAGGTGCGTCTCGCGGTGGTGGTCGCGAGATGATGCTGACGCTACTGACATCTCGGGTGTAGTCCGTCCATTCCCGATACTAGATCGTATCGGTGAAGCCGAGGTGGTCGGACTAGATCGCGTAGGAGCGACCCTCGTAAGAGGCTGAGATGGAGAAAAATCGAAGTCATCGGTGGGTCGCACCATATGCTCCATGTGCTCCCGGACAGGCATCGTGCCCTGTCTGGGGAATGACGTAGACTCATACTCTCGAGGAACATACTTGTTCCTCAAGCGTTGAGCCATATCTATCCATGAAGTGATGGGCTGTCCTCGTCGATAAGCTGCATGACGCTCATCCTCCCAAAAGATCTTGGCGTGTCCGCCAAGTCTCGTCTCGGCGTACTCAACGCAGAGGTCGTCATCCATGCGATAGTATCGAAAGTAGGAGTTCATAGCGGACTCCCAATCGATATAGTCTCTAGGCCCTCGAGAGCCATAAAAGACTAGATCAACGGCGCGCATACCTTTCAGTATGCGGGCACTATGATCCTCGTGTCACCTATCCCGATCATCGTATCGGTCCGCGCGGTAGTCCTCACCAATGTCGTGGTGGGGAGGACTCCGGTAACGCCTATGATCGGGATAACGCTCATGATCGTGATAACGATCATAACGTGCGTCCTCGGGTGCGCGAGTGTAGTCTCGCGCACGCGGATAGTCGCGATGATAAGCATCGCGATCCGGCGATCGACGGCAACTCGCCGATCGAGATCGTCTCGTCGGGGAGGGTCACCTCTATATCTAGAGTAGTGTCGCTGATCCTGACCCTGATCACGATCGTGGTGTCAGTGGTCGTCATAGCGCGGTCGTGGCGGTGGCGGATGGGGTGGGTCGTCCAAATGAGCTCGATAGGCCTGTCCGCGGCGGTCATATGTATCCTGGGGCTGACGACTGTCCACTCGGTCGCGTCCATCGTCGTGACGTGGGTCGCCTCGACGACTAGGATCATCTCGACAATCATAGTAGTCGGGGTAGTGGTGATCGTAATGATCACCATATGGGCTCACGGGCCGTCGGGGCTCGTGAAACCGCGGGGGAGGTGGCTCCGAGGCATCACACAGATGCCGTGAAGAAGGGGATCCTCTAGCTCTGGCGGAGCGTGTCTCGAATGCCATGATGATAACCTAGGGGTGCCTATATGATGCAATGACCTAGATGATGTCCTAACTACGCTACGGAGGCTCAACTGAGCGTCCTCACGGACCGGGTTGGGCGAGAGCCCAACGACCGCTCTGATACCAATTTGATGCAGGACACGGTGGTGAACACCCTCGTGCCTGATCAACGGGACTGAGGTTGATCGGAGGTAGCCGGTCAACCCTGATCTAGGGGTAGGCGAATCCTAGACTCTAAATACGAGACCTCTAACCTAAGCCTAAGTGCAGGTAAGCGTGCCGATCAGCAGAGTCGACTCCGGGTGACCCCGGGGAAACTCGCGATGATGGGTAGGGTGAGACCCTCTCGATCCACGTCCAGAGGCGTGGAAGTCGCTCGTCGTGGGGTAGCCAGGAGGCTGCAGCCCACGCTCGGTATCGGACCTGACGTACGCGTCAGAAATCTCGAATCTATAATCGTACTACCCTATCTACGTCGTCCAACGGCGGTGGAGACGAGTAAAGGAAATGCTTCGAAAAGTAATCAACTTGAAAGAGGGGTTGAAGCTAACCTACGGGGCGCGAGCCCGGTCGGTCGGGGCGAGGGAGGTCGTCGGGCGTGGCAGCGAGGTCGGACGCCGGGCGAGTCGACGGTGAGCGCTGGGAGCGATCGGCGTGGGGACGGAGCGATGATGAGTCGAGGGCGAGCCGGGACGGGCGCAGACGCAGACACGAGTAGGCGGGAGGCGGCGGCTCGGGCTAGTCTGAGGCGGTCTGGACCGTTCGAGGGAGAGTCTGGACCCTGGCTGAGACCCGCTCCCGAGGCCGTCGAGGCGGGCTGCGTGATCGTAGGCAGCTTCGACAGTGCCGCCTGGTCTGTGCGGCTCGGTCCGGCTCGGGCTAGCTCGGACCGGTCTGGACCCAGGCCGGCGACTCGGCAGTCTGCAGGCCGGTCAGAGTCGGACGGCCGGGACCGGCTAGGGCGGAACCGGTGCAGGGGAAGCGGCTCGGGACCCAGCGGCTGGTCGGGCCAAGGGCGCTCGACCTGGTCGCTGGCGGTCCGGACCAGTTTGGGGCTGGCTCGGGCCGGCCCTGGGGTGGTCCGGGCGAGTCAGGCGACCCGGATCGGTGGCTGAGTGAGGAGGGGGGAGGGAAACGATTCCCGCTGAGTCGACTCAGCGAGAATCGTTCATTTCCTCTCCTCGTTGATTAGGGTTTTCCTCTGCGGCGATCCGAGCGGCGCGCGGCGATGGAGGGCGAGGCGACGATTCCGGCATGAAGGACAGTTCGCCGGGCGGCGGATCGGCGGAAGAGGGCAGGGGCGGTGAACCCCGTGTCGGTTTGGGGGCCGGAGCCCTGCGGGCAGGGGCTGGAGGCGAGCGGGTGGTGACGTCGTCTGCGATCGGGCGAGACGTCAGGGGCAGCGGGACGCGGAAGTAGGGGCGGCAGATCGTGGCGGCGGCGAAGCGCGGTGGCGGTGGGTTCCTGGAGGTCGATGGAGAGGGGGAAATCGGGGAGAGGGTGAGGACGGGAGGAGGCGGTCGGGAGGTTCGCCGGAGGTGGAGTTTGAGGGGGAAATTGGGGGGGATGAGGGTCCGTGGAGGGGAAGGAAGGCGAAATCGTGGGAAGGGGGAGGAGCTGGCCGGAGAGGCAGGAGATCTCGCCGGGGGAGAAGTGGGGTGACCGGAGATGGTGATGGAATCGGGAATGGCGGAAGGGAGATCGGATGAAACGTTCTGCAGGGAAGGTGCAGCAGGGAAGAAGATGACTGTGGGACTTTGGAATGGCAGTGGGGAAACGGGGGTGGATCGATGGATTGCAGGGAAGGTAGGGCAGCGGGACTGGCTGGAGATGGAGGTGGGAGGGATGAGCGGAAGGTGAGGTCCGTGGAGGAGATGCTATCGCCGGAGGCGGAGCAGGAGATGGAGGTGGAGTTGGAGGTGGTGCTGAACAGCAGCGGCGGCGGCTCGAAGGCGGCGGCGGCTGGAGCAGCAGTAGGGGGTATCAGCGTGGCCGGGGCAAGGAGTGGCGGCGGTCAGTCGCGGCGGCGGCGGCGGCACGGCGTGCGGCGCGGCGGCGGCGGCGGCAGCGGTTGGACTCCTTCCCGGCCTTCCGTGAGCAGCCACTCGAGATGGAGGAGACTCCTTTCTTTTTCTCAAATGACGGCTAGGGTTTGTGGGGGGTCCCTTCCCCTCTTATAGAGCCCTTGGTGGGCCAAGAGAGGAAAGGGCCCACTTGAGGCCCACAACCCACACCCATACTCATACAAATAGAATAAAGGTTCACAAAGAAGGATGGGCCTTACAAATGGGATCCCGAAAAAGGGAAGAACCCACCCGAAGGCCTAAAGGGAGAGAAGATAAACGAGGACTCGCTTAAACATGTGCAGGTCAAAAGTTCATAATAAAGAAATAAAGAAGTAAAGATAAGCGGATAGATCCGCGCGCGCAAAAGGGCTCCTCCGGCGCCGTGGTGTCGTGTCTTGGTGGCGACGGGGGTCGTACGCCACCATTTACACTACTTGATCATCCTCAATTTAAAAGGTTTTGCAACTATTTAGCAAAGTGTGAAGCAGGTATTCCGAGTAGTATGTCTGGAAGACGAGGGTTAGAGAAAGTGTTCGAAGATGAATGAGACAAAGTACGGGAGTTGTTTAGACCAATTGAAAGATTTTCCCTTACAATAGACACTTGGACAACAAGAAATACTGTGGCAATACTTGGGATTACCATACATTGGATTGATGATATGTGGAGACTTCAAGAAAAAGTGCTCGGTGTTGAGGAATTGGGTGCATCACATCAAGGTGCAATTTTGGCAGAGGTAGTATATCGTGTGTTAGAAGAGTTTGATCTCACTCAAAAGGTTAGTAATTATTGTTTAACAATTGTTCTTTATCAATCCTCGATGCATAATGTTTTTACAATTTTCTAACAGGTTTTTGCAATCACGACTGATAACACGAGTAATAACAAGACAATGGTGGCAAGCTTGGAGAAAATGATGAATGAGAATGGTTCGATGTTTAGCAAGCAACACCATGTGCCATGTATGGCCTATGTTCTCAACCTAGTCGTTCAAAGAGGCTTGAAGGAGTTAGGTAATCCATCCTTGACTTCAGAAAATTCAGAAGGTGAGGATGATGAAGAGTGTGATGAAGATGTATTAGAGTTTCCTCTAAAAAGCATTTGGAAAAATTCTTCGTCGAGCTCAAAACTTAGTTTCTGTATGGCGAATAGTACACCTCAAAGAATTCGTCAATACAAGGAATGTGTGTAGAGGAAAGCATAAAATGTCAAACAAAAACTTGCTTATTACAGATGTTCGCACGAGGTGGAATTCGACATATGACATGATTATAGCAGCCTGGGAGAAAAGGAAGGTGTTGAATGCAATGGCAACCACTTGTCAAAAAGATGGTAAAGAACTTTTTTTTGTTACATCTCAAGAGTGGGAGCTTCTTAAGATGTTTGCAGATGAACTTTTAGCTTTTTGGGAGGCCACCGATATAGTTTGTAAGTCAAAGTCCATAACATCACCTAATGTTACTTCTATTTTTGACCTTTTATTAAATCAGTTAAACACACTAATTGTTGTGTTAGAGAACCCTTCTGAAGATGTAATGGGAAGATCAATGAGCATAGAACAATCAATGGCACTAAAAGGAGCATACAATGCGATGAAGGCAAAGTTACTTAAGTATGAGTCACAGGTAAAAAGAAAACCAATCTTCCCTATTGCTACAATGCTTGATCCGTCTTTAAAACTTGAATATATTCCCATGGATGAGCAAGAATATATCATGCAATACTTGAAGAATTTGCTTCAATTGATGCCAGCCCCACCAACATCAAGCACTTGCACACAGGGTGAGACATTACTTAGTAGTTCTACAGCTTGTTCAAAAATGATGGTTGAATTGATAAAGCATAAAAGGAAAAGGAACATTAACATCTTATTAGAAAGGCCAATATTTGATGAAATATTTGATTATCAGCATGACTCTCGAGTTGAGGGTTCTCATCTTGATGCTCTACAATGGTGGTATAAAATTGGGTCTGAAAAATATCCACGACTTGCGATAATAGCAAAGGGGTTTTTATCGGTTGTGCATCAAGTTCTCCATCCGACGTCTTTTTCATCGGGACGGGGATTGTTACATAAAAAAGGGGAAGATTATCTCCCAAAACTATATCAATTTTGATGAACTTAAAATCTTGGAGTTATACGGATGAAATAGATAACGATGTGGAAGAACTTGGTGAAGATGATGAGTAAAATTTTTTTCCTCAAAGAACACTATCAAGGTATCGATCTCCTATGATCTTCTCAAGGTATGACTTTTTAATGAAGTGACTGATTTTGCTTGATTTAAACTCCTTTAGTTACCTTGATTAATTACAAAGAGTAAATTTTCTTATTGCTAGTTTAATTTCTTTTTGTTGGGTTTCTTTCTCTATTTATAATTACATAATACTAGAAGTTTACGATAATTGTAAACTATTTAAGTTTCTAAACTATTAAATAATTTCACTTTTTTTCATGGGCAGATCCTCAAAGGCTCAATTTGCAAGGGATACGTCTTTTAGGATATGACATTTCAACTCTTGGAGCAGGCCACCAATTCTTACATTCATCGAGAGTTCATTTAGCCAGTTGCTTAAACTTCTAGGTGGGAAGTTTTTTGACATTTGAAACTAGTTTTTGATATTTGAAAATTTGTTACATTTGAAAATTTGAGACCGAAATTAAGACCGGACCGAACCGTGACCGAGGTAGACCGAGACCGAGACCGAATTAAGGTTTAGACCGATTATTGTGCCAAAAACCGGACCGAACCGGGACCGTTGAACCCTAGTTTTGGGCAGGAACTGTTCGACAAAATACTGGACAGGGAAAGCATTCCGCACCATCTCATTTTGAAAGCAATCATTCTTCTAGTTTCTACGGCAAAAGTATGTGAAAATCCATTCATGTCCAATCATGTGGAAAATGAGAATCTAGAATATATCAGCTATAATATAACCGGTTCCTCACAAGAATTTCGTGAAATCTGTTGAGCCAGTAATTCCATCTTCAAGGACAAGTGATGAGTGTGTGAAAATTGATAAAGATAAAAACATAGATTATGAGATATTTATGCTGCTTGACTAAATTTTCTAAGTGATAAGTTTGGTTAATTACGATCATAACTATACATGCATTGAATACGATAATCATTAAAATAAATTACCTTTGAATATACTATTGGATGTTTTACAGGTTATGGATTTGATTATTTTTATTAACTTAAGAAATAGTGTCAACTATTTTTATGATAATTACACGTAAATATTTGACATTATTTATTAAGTTAATAAAATTAATCTAATTTCATACCCTAGAAAACATCATATTCTATATTCGTAAAGGATTCCAATTGGATATTTTACCGAGTATGCATTTAATTGCTTTTGAGTAAGCTAATAAATAGTGGCAATATTTGTGATTGATGACCATAATTTGGATCACATATGAATATTTGAGAATGTGGAGATGATATTTGTTAAAGGTCAAAGTAAAAAATAATTAGTCTTCAAATATTAGTCAAGGTATGAAATGATAAACAGATCTATTGTTTTCATTGCAGTACAACTTCTAAGTTCTTCATGAACTTCCCCAAAACCTATCATTCTAAGTTGTGTCACTTGACACTATATACTTGATTCTTGATTGGTCAATCAAAAAACATCCTCGACATTGAATTTTCAGCACTTTTCATTGTTATCAAAGAAATCGGTGAGAGTCAAAGTTTTTAGAAGATAGCTAAAGTCAAAGTCAAATTAACATGGAGATTTTTTCTGATCTATGTCTTATAGTATCCTTACCTTACTTTCATTTATATGTATTACTAAGCATAAAATCACTGTCATTGAAAATGCAAGTTCACGTATCAAACATCATACTCAACTCTTCAAATTGGATCTTAAAATTTAGAATTGTGACAAGTCAAGGCTGAATCCACAAGGAAGACATAAAACATTAAAATTGAGAAATAATTTTTGCATTTTGTTGGTTGAGACAGTGAAAATAATTGATGAGAGAGAGAGAGAAGTACAAGGAACATGCAATGAACCGATCAAACACTTCAGAACTCCTTTCAAAGGTTCACAATCCTTAATTGAAAAAGTGAAAAAGTGATTTATGGTTCAAAAATAAGAAAATGTGGATGAAAATATTGAGAAAATGGAAAATATCTATAGAGAATGATCCCAATCTAAAGATTCATGACAAATAATGCACTCTATTGATGCTCTTTAATCAAACGCACCTTCGAGAGCATATACATCTTGCTTGGACTTGGCATCTCGCATCCAACAAAAGAAATGATTAGAAAGAGAAGAGACTCACAGAAAATGATCTCCGTACATAAAGAATGATCAATCAATGCCCTCTTTCCTTTGGCTAGCTAAGGCTAGAAGCATAAAATGAATCACTAAAAAACCTTATTTTTCTACTTCAAAAATGAAATCAACAACTCGGAGATATATTGATGCAGAACTGGGGGTCGGGATCGACGACTGTTCTGGATCACTGGGTGCGGAACTCTATCTAGGATATGATATGCATGCAATGTGAGGTAAGGAGAACAACGAGAATAATAAACTCCACGATGACGAGCGTGAACGCCCGATGATCGACAGTAAGGGAGGATAGAGGGAAGTGCTGGACTTCAGATAACCCGAGATTCGGGAGGAACAAATACGGTGTCGGCACGGTTACGACTGCAATGTGTATGCACCTGTGATCCGTTTGACTGGCACCGAAACCAAAAAGAGATCCTAAATATATCCCAAGACCCGGAGTTCCCACTATCCTAGCCCCGGCGGTGGAGAGCGTCGGAAAACACTAAAAGAAGTAAATAATCACTCGAGAGGGATGGCTGTGAGCGTACCTGCGGGGTCAGTGCCCGGTCAGTCGAGTCGTGTAGCGACACAAGATATCTGGCGGGTGAGTCAGCCAACCACACGGAGAATTCAGTCCGTGGGGGTAGCCGGGTGTCTTCAGCCAAGTACGGTGAGGCAAAATACTCGTCCGGAAGTCACAACGGTCAGCCCATGGTGCTAGAGGTCAACAGGATAGTTCACGCATAAAGGAATCTCGCGGGAGTGGCATATGTATTGAAGATCTGGAACGCCAGAAACTGCCCATGACTGAAACGGGCAGTCCCGTTGCAACGACTACTTCCAAGATCCAGAAACGCTTCCTCGATTGTAACTCTCCAAATTCAACATCAAAGCCAACGGCTCCTTTGGCCACAAATCCCTATAAATAGACCTGTACATCTGCTTCTAAAAACATCAATCAGAAATCTCCTTTCTATTCTTATTCCTATCTTTTCTTCTATCTTTCCTTCTCTTCAAATTCTTTCATGGTATCAGAGCCATCTGCTTAACAACACTCAAGAAATGGCCATGAGCGAGTTGGAAAACAAAGACAAGATGGCAATTGGGGAGACCTCTAATACGATAGCACCAGCCGGAGGCCTAGGATACACAAGCCTATCTATCTCTCTAAAGCTTACAAGAGAAAACTTTTTGTTGTGGCAGACATTACTTCTTCCTCTACTCGAAACACATGACCTCACTCATGTTCTTAAAGAACAAGCACCTCCTTCCACCATCTCCAATGAAAAAGGAGGGCAAGTACCAAATCCCGACTACAAGATTTGGCGAAAACATGATCAAGCTGTTCTTACGCTCATAAACAACTCGCTCTCCGAGGCCGTCATCTTCACAGTAGTCGGCAAGAAAACTGCAAAGGATGCCTGGGAAGCCTTGAATAACAACTATTCCAGCCGATCCAAATCCAGGATCATGAATCTTCAAGGAAGATTACACAACACAAAAAAAGGAAATATGCCATTGGAATCCTACATACAAATCATGCGCACAATCGGAGATGAATTGCAAGCATGCGGACACAACATTGAAGAATCCGACCTCACATATGCAATCCTAAACGGATTGGGACCAGAATACAACTCCTTCTATGCAAGCATAAATCCACAACTGGATCATCTCTCTTACGAAGAGGTAATAACCAGTCTCAATTCTTATGATCTACACATCTCAAAGCAGATTGAAGACAAAACGACCAAAGAATTTCCACCCTCGGCCAATCTTTCTCAATCATCCCAAAATTGGGAAAGGAATAACTCAGAAGGCAGAAACAAGGGACGAGGTCGAAACAATGGCAATCGGTATGTCCCAAAATGTCAACTTTGCTACAAAACCGGCCATAAAAGCTTTGATTGTCGAGAACGATTTAATCGACACTTTCAACCACCACCACGACCTCAGCAGCAAAATCAACAAGGGCCGTGGCAATCATCTCACAACAACAACAATAACAACACCAACAACAACAACAACTACATACATCCACAAGCACACACCGCAAATACACAATATCAAGACTCACTGAACACAAATTGGTACCCTGACAGCGGCGCCTCTCACCATGTCACAGCCAACATCAACAACATTCAACAATCCACGCCATACACAGGTCCTGACCAACTTTATATAGGTAATGGAAGAGGTTTGCAAATACTATCCACTGGCTCTACAACTATACATAAGAATTCACATTCCCTAAAATTAAATAACATTTTGCATGTTCCTCACATTAAAAAGAATTTACTTTACGTTAAGAAATTTGCAAAAAGACAACAACATATTTTGGGAATTTCACCACGAGTTTTGTGTCTGTGAAGGATCCGGTCACCCACCAAACCCTACTAAAGGGGGACAGTGAAGAAGGGATCTACAAATTGACGACCTCTCCTACTCCACTAGCTTTCATTGGAGAAAGAACCTCTCAGACTAAGTGGCATGATCGCCTAGGCCACCCTCATTTTGGCATTTTTATTAAATATTTTGAACAAATATGGTCTTCCGACCACACATAAAAACTTTACAATATGTGTGTGATGCTTGCAGTTTAGCTAAATCTCACAAATTACCATTTTCACAGTCTACATACAAAAGCACTCGTCCACTTGCATTAATTCATTCCGATGTATGGGGGCCTGCCCCTATTACTTCTCACTTTGGTTACTCCTATTATGTGATATTCGTAGATGACTATAGCAAATATACCTGGTTATTTCCTATGAAAAAAAGAAAAGTGATGTTTTTCCATATTCGTGATTTCCATGTCAAAGCCGGACGTCAATTTTCAACTAAGCTGCAGTCACTTCAATCGAGTCGGGGAGGAGAATATCAAGCTCTCACCACTTATCTCAAAAAAATCATGGTATAATTCACAGGATCTCTTGTCCTTACACACCTGAACAAAATGGAACTTCCGAAAGAAAACATAGACATTTGATTGAAACTGCCCTATCTTTACTTCAAACTGCCTCCTTACCAAAAAAATTCTGGGATGAAGCTGTCTGTACATCCACCTACCTCATTAACCGCCTCATCTCACCCCAATTGGCTCACAAATCCCCATATGAAACACTCTTTCATAGAAAACCCGACTATTGCTTCCTTAAAGTATTTGGTTGCCTCTGCTACCCAAACCTTAGACCATATGCCTCTAATAAACTTAGCACTCGATCAGAACGATGTGTTTTCTTAGGTTATAGTTCTTCTCATAAAGGATATAGGTGTCTCTCTATAGCAACAAGCAAACTCTACATTTCCCGCGATGTCATCTTTAATGAAAACACTTTTCCTTATTCTCTTCACACACTCTCAGAATTGACCAAGTCAACCACAACTTCTGGACTCCTCGGACCCTCACCCCCGACCCCAGTTATCATCTGTCCTGACCTCACTTATGATAACCCCACCAGCCCACTCTACTCATCAAGATCTGAAAATTCTACACTTACTCCATTATCTCAATCCAATGAGTCAACACCTCCTCGATCTTCACAGCCCACTACTCCTTCAACTACCAACCCTGAACATTCACAATCAACCTCCCCTCCACCTAAAACAAGATCCCTCAGCAGCATATACTCTGCCACTCAACCTATATCTTCCCACACTCAAGCACTCCTTGCTCACCTACCTCATCCAATAGAACCCACTTGCTTCACCAAAGCCTCTAAAGATCCCCATTGGATTCAAGCCATGAATGAAGAGTTCAATGCTCTCCTTCAAAATAAGACATGGACTCTAGTACCTCGACCATCTCATTCTAAACCCATAGGCTGCAAATGGATATACCGAATCAAACACAATCCTGACGGTTCCATAGAACGCTATAAGGCACGCCTTGTAGCCAAAGGTTTCAATCAGCAAGAAGGAGTTGACTATCATGAAACTTTCAGCCCTGTGGTCAAAATTGTTACTATTCGTCTCCTAATCACTCTTGCAATCACACATCACTGGCATATTAACCAACTTGATATCTCAAATGCTTTTCTTCACGGAGACCTTCAAGAAACAATCTATATGGAGCAACCCCCTGGTTTCCAAAATCCACTATTCCCTGATTACATTTGTTGTCTCCATAAATCTCTCTATGGCCTCAAACAGGCTCCTAGGGAATGGTTTCGAAAACTCACCACCTTCCTTCACTCTCTTGGCTTTCATGGTTCCCAAACTGACACATCTCTTTATATCAAATATATTGATAAAATTCCATATTTTCTATTAATTTATGTCGATGACATCTTAATCATCAGCCCTGACAAAATTGGCATCTCTCAGATTATAACAAATTTAAAAGGCATGTTTTCCTTACGTGATTTAGGTAATGCTAAATTCTTTTTAGGAATTGAGTTAATTAACACATCTGATGGCTGCATTTTATCTCAATCTAAATATTTGTCAACCATACTTCATCGCACTAATATGTTTGCTTGCAAGCCCACTGCTACTCCTTGCTCTTCATCTTCTCTTATGAACATCTCCTCCGAACCTGTTGACCCTCATCTCTATCGAAGCACAGTCGGCGCTCTTCAATATTTAACCCTCACCCGTCCGGACATTCAATTCGTTGTCAATCGCGCATGTCAAAAGATGCACCTTCCTCAACCAGAAGACTGGCAACGGGTGAAACATCTCCTTCGCTATTTAAAAGGTACTATCACTGAAGGTCTCAAAGTCTCTCGCACATCTACTATGCATATCTCTCTCTACTCCGATGCGGATTGGGCCGGATCTTCAGACGACCGCCGATCCACAAGTGGTTTTCTCATCTACCTTGGGGTCAATCTTATCTCCTGGAGCTCCAAGAAGCAGCAAACTGTCGCCCGCTCTAGCACGGAATCAGAATACAAAGCCGTGGCTAATGCCACATCTGAGCTAAAAATGGATTCGGTCTCTACTTGCGAAATCAATCTACGGATCCCGACAACTCCAACACTATGGTGTGACAACATCGGAGCCACTTACTTAGCAGCTAATCCGGTATTCCATGGACGAATGAAGCACATCGAGATAGATTTCCATTTTGTTCGAGAATACGTCAACGCAGGCAAACTTAAAATCGCCTACATCTCCACCAAGGACCAACTCGCAGATATCCTCACAAAGCCACTTCCCAAGCTCCGGTTTGTCAAGCTCAAAACCAATCTCAACGTGATTCCCACGATGCGATTGCCGGAGGGTATTGAAGATCTGGAATGCCAGAAACTGCCCATGACTGAAACGGGCAGTCCCGTTGCAACGACTACTTCCAAGATCCAGAAACGCTTCCTCGATTGTAACTCTCCAAATTCAACATCAAAGCCAACGGCTCCTTTGGCCACAAATCCCTATAAATAGACCTGTACATCTGCTTCTAAAAACATCAATCAGAAATCTCCTTTCTATTCTTATTCCTATCTTTTCTTCTATCTTTCCTTCTCTTCAAATTCTTTCACAACGGTCTATTTATAGGGTAGCCGGGTGTCTTCAGCATGGTAGCCCATAACAATCAGTATGGTAGCCGGGTGTCTTCAGCCAAGTACGGTGAGGCAAAATACTCGTCCGGAAGTCACAACGGTCAGCCCATGGTGCTAGAGGTCAACGGGATAGTTCACGCATAAAGGAATCTCGCGGGAGTGGCATATGAGCACGCGTGGGCAGGGAGAGAAGACGTCATCGCTCCTGCGCGCGTTAGGATGCCTAGGGTTGGCGGCGGACAGTTTCACAGTCGAGCGGGCGGTCATACGTGAGCTGTGGCGCAATGTTGAGATGGGTCCCTTGGACGTGGATGAGAAAGTCGATGAACCACTCGCGATCGGAGGCGCGCGAGTGAGCGTCGTTGACGGGCGAGCTGGATTGGACTGCCGATATATGTACATATATTTGGTGAGCGTTCCAATGGGCAGGAAGGTAATTTGCTGAGGAGTAGCGGCGGTCGACTCAGTGATCGAGTAGGCGATCGGATAAGCCCCCGTCCTTGCGGTGACAGAGGGCGGAAGCCGGCGATCCGCGTGGGGCGGTAAGGCGGAGATTTGTCTGGAGGTCAACCCGCGGTTCAGGTGAACGGTGGGATAAAATGAAGGAGATCTTAGGATTCGCCTAGACGAGCGTCGGAAGGGAGGCGATACGTGGAACGGATCTTCTGGACGAGCGTTCCTGCGGAAACGGCAATAATCGCGAAATTTACAGAAGAGGGGAGGGGGAGAGGGATGGAAAGCACTGGCGATTTTCCCGTGGGTCGGTGAAGCGCAGATCCCGCGGGGAGGCGTCAAGGGGAGTGGAAGAATCCTAGAAGCCGCCTAGGATGAGAGTTAAGGAGGGAAGAGGATTCCATGGTGTTTCACAAGAGGAGAGAGAGAGGGAGATCAGGTTAGAGGAAGGAGAGGAACAGAAAAGGCGGCGGCAGCATGCCGGTGTCAAATCAGGGTGGGGAGGTCATTTTTCTTCATACTTTTCGCGTTGCGAGAATTGGGGAGGGGGAAAAATAGATGGCGGCAGTCCCCGTAGTGTGGCGAAGCGGGAGTTCACGGGGGAGCGTCAAGAGGAGAGAGTGGATCCTCGAAGCCGCTTAGAATGAGGGTTGGAGAGAGAAGGAAGAGAGGGGGTTCTTCCGTGGGATTTCCATGGGAAGAGAGAGAGAGAGAAATCGGGGTGGAGGGAGGAGAGGGAGGAGAGGCGGCCGCAGCATGCCAGCGTCAAATCAGGGAGGGAAATTGTGATTCTTCTTTTTTTCGATTCGTAGGGTTGGGAGTGCGGTTCGTGGGGGAGAGGGCGTGACGATTTCCGCGAGGCGTTGAGACGGTGAATCCCCACGGGAGGGTCGAGAGGAGAGGACGAATCCCTAGAGACTGCCTAGGGGGAGGGTCGAGGGGAGAGAAGGAGGTAGGGGCTCATCCATGGTGGCTTCATGGGAGGGGAAGGAGGAAGAAGGGCGTCAAGGTGGAGAAGAAGAGAGGGAGCATGGCGGCGGCTGCATGCGAGGTCACATCAGGTGAGATGCATAAACTTTTTTTAGAATAATCGTGTGTCTACTGGAGGGCCCAAATGGCCCTTCGGTGTAAGATGGTCCCCATCATATATAAAAATGACATGATGATCAAGCCCATAAAATTTTAGCCACTAACTCCTTTGGGATAATAATATTCCATTTTGGAGCTTTTTTGGTCATTGGTTTTTTCTTTAAAAAGTGTTTGATTTGATTGAAGCCATCTGAATAAGCTTGATCAGAGATCCTGAAACCTGAGATTGCACTGCATGTTGATTTTGATTCCTTAGGAGAAGAGAGAAAGTGGAATTTGCAATAGTCGTGTGATAAATTGCATCAAAGTCGAGCTTCACTATATTATGCCACGTGTCACATTCTAGTTCACCATGATATTTAGACATATCAAGATTTATATAAAATGTTGATCTTGTGAGCCCAAATCAAGTGCACGTGATGCAACCACATGTTGCGCTATAAAAGAGAGATTCGACGGACTCAATCCACCACACAGTGCGCGCGCAAGCACCGCCCAGCGCGCGCGCTATCCACGCACTATGACGTATCAAACGAAAAGAGAGGTGATAACATGCAGTTTATAATTATAATTACACGATTATTAATGTAAATTAAGGTAAAATATTTCATTCCTATGTATGTTATCATCATATGAGCACATATTTATTATTCTATGCACTTTATAATTATAATCTCAAAATACATTACTTTAGGGGATAATCATGCATAATTAAAAGTTGATATTTTAAAGTATATTATTCCCATTTTAAATTTGAGATTATAATTGAGTTTTAAATGTAAAATAATGAGAGAAAATATTTTTATATACACTCATTTATTTTTCTAAGTTTTATCTTACCAAGAAAATGAGTATATTTTTTAGTTTCTTCAATTATTCTCTTGATGTTTCTTCAATTTAAATTTTTAGAATAGATTATTCAATTCCTGATCAAACAAAAAAAATGGATTAAAAAAGAGTTGTAATTTGAAAGTTATGAATTTTCTAATTTTTAAGGATTTTTCTAGTTATGAATGTTTATAAATTTATTTTAATTTAAAACATTAAAATATGATTTTATACGCACGCCAACATGGCGGATAACATGGCATGTGCCCTTGCATGTCTCCACGTGGTGGTGTATGCACACACCACATGGCGCATAACATAGCGCATATTTGTGGGCATCATCAGTGGTTAAAGCATCCTTTAAGGGCATAAGCTAACCACTAATATCGCGTATGCACTTATTCACAAAAATTCATTTGATTTATCCAAAGTGGGACTATGTTTCTTTATGTTTTGGTGCAGACTACGTGGTGCAGCCAAGGGTGTTCAATCTTTGTGATTTAATTAGTGTCGTCGATCTTTATTCAAATCCGGGGTTACGTGGCACATTATACGGCCGATTGTCACCAATTTGTCTTATTCAAATTGCACAATCTCAGCTGTTCATGTGGGGAGTTGTAACGTCTGAGATTAAGTCATGTCCAATGGATACCTACGTATGCATTGCTGCTTCACGGGCAGTCGATTAAGATCAAACCCCACCCGTTACGTGGTGCTTCTTCTTCATGCGATGTCGCAAAATCTAAGTGCTTCATCTTTAACTGGATGGATAGGACTTAACGGTGATGATTTGCTTCCTAGTGTTCTATCTAAGGCATTGATTGAAGATCGATCATCAAATCCAATGGCCATGCCCAATTTTTTCCTATTTATACTCTCTTTCTTTGACGGTGTAGAGTATTCTTGGATGTTTTGATTAATCAAAATTTTTGGAAATCTCAATCCTTGAATCTCTTGTTTTTTCCTCTTCTAGAATTATTTTTGTATCCAAGCAGTATTTGCTGAGAATAAGAAGAATTTAGTTGAGACTAAGAAGAATTTGCTGATTGAACTTTGAGTTTTCATTTTCAAAACACAAAATGAAAAGCCTTGATGAGGCAACTAATTAGATCATTTCAAGCATGATTTTGGGTTAGCTTACATGTTTTCCTCATAATCTCTTGTTGTATAACATTAAATTTCAATTTTAAATGGTATATTAGTTAAATTTTACAAAATTTTAGTGTTTTCTCTCTATTTATGACTGATTTCTATCTCCTTGCTTCACTCTTTGACTTCTCTACAAATATTGATCCAATTTTAGTGATTTTTGATAGATTTTTATTGAAGTCTTCTTTTCAAACATAATAAAATCTCTACTTTCTTACTCTAAATTGTCATTGTATGTAGTCAAATTTTTAATATATCTCAAGAAATACCCTAATTCTTCATGATTCCACCTTTAGTCACCATTATATTGATCAATTATGATTAAATATTAAAATTAAAGAGTTTGGTATTTATCTTGACACAAATTTTGTATGTTTTCAATGACTGCATGAATTCATTTCGTCAAGAGGTTAGTTTAGTCCAACATGGGTGAATTTAAGAAAAAATTGTGAAAACATGACATTAATGCAATCATTTTCTCATTATAAACAAATTTTTACGCATGGTTCTTTCTAATATAATGCTCGTTATCATTTTTTTAATGATATTTGGCACTCATCATTCGATACCACTTATATACTTTATTTGCATATATTTAGTGCTAAATAGGCTAAAAACACGAATATGTCCTATCCTGCGTCATAATTTTTAATTACTTATACTATGAGACTAACCCTATTTGTCACCTTCAAAGTCAAATGGTTGATTTCTAGCCTTTTCAATGAGTTATATGAGTCCCAAGACATACACATGCAAGATAAAAAGCATGGATACAAATGATGATGAAAGAGAGGAGGAAACAAATCTCCAAAAAGTTTGAATGCTAATTTAACCCTATTTTCATGAAAGAGGTGGTAAATTAGGTTTGAGTTTGATAAAGGGATCACTAAGATTTTTAGAATGATCCACATCTATCCAACAAGTGAAGTTTAGGTCAACCTCTTTAAAGAGGTTGGGCCAAACTTAATTTTTATTAAATGATCCTTAATTCCTTTCATAATTTTAGAAATTTATGAATGAGATAGATAAATGAATTCTTGATCTAATGGATAAATCTTTGTGGAAAAAAGCCATATTTTGTGACATATAGAATTTCCAAGTTTATGGATTTTTCTAGAATTTTTAGAGATTTTAAAGGATTTTTCTTTATTTTTAAGAGTATTTTAACCAAAAAATGCTCCGATTTTGACACATATTTATAAAGGTTGACACATACTTATAAATGCTGAAACATATTTTTCGATTCAATAAGAGCATGCCATATGGCACGCTCTAATGCACAATCTTGATCAGACAACTATAATTTCTCAAAATTCAAATCATGACATCTCATGATCTCGAGGAAGCTAAAATTTTATGACTAGATTTACATTTTTTTTCCTCCATCATCCAGACCTCCTGATTGAACCATTGAGCATGAAAAATGATTTTAATGATTAGACTCTTTTATCCCTCTTTACACTCCCACCCTAAGAACCAAGCAATAAAAACCTTTTTTCTCTCTCCTCGCATTTTTTGGCTCTCTCTTAGCATCAAAATATCAAAAGTAAAGGGAGAGGAGGTCAAGCCTCAAGGAGGAGAATTAGTTGGTTCCTAATCTTTTCATGGAGAAGGAAGCAAGTGAATATCAAGAGTGGAGCTGATCGAGCATCACCTAACCTTGGATGGGATGCCAACAAGGTTTGTGTAATGATCATGAGTGGATTTTGACTTGTGAACATCTTCATAAATAGTAGACATCTATTATTTTTATTTTTATTTAATACAGTAGCTTTAACATCATCCACACATCCATCTCTTCCTCTCACCCTCACCGCACATCAATCCATTGCTACCACCATCCATCCTTCTCATCTTGCCATCGTATCATCTCTATTTTTATCTCTTTTAACCTTATTCTCCTATCTATTTTTTTACTTCTTCCTATATTTATCAAGAAAATCACGAAGTTGTTACCCACCTTCATTCATCTCCATGCACTAAATTCTATGTTCATGCCTATTTCCTCACTCTCATCTTCCATTTGAAGTGTCTAGCCACACTAGCTAAGGTCCCTATGGACTCTACCCACCGTTACTTTAGGACTATTGATAACATGCAACTTCATGCATTTTATACACTTGTTCTTAAAAATATAACTATAAATGCATATTATCATTATATTTAAAATGATACACTTAAATTTTTTATGTTTTAAATTTTTATGGATATTATTTATTTTTTATAAATTAATAACATTTTATGAGCATTTTAATGACAATGATTCATCAAGAATATGATTTTTTTTTTCATAAAATAAAATTTCTATCTATTTCCTATTTAAAATGCCTTTATTGACATGAAAATATTTTTAAAATGTATTTTATCATGAATTTTATTAAATAAATTTATTTCAATGCAGAGGTCAATTTTTTAGGATTTTTTGGAATTTTTTTGGAAATTTTAGAAACTATAATCATTCAAAAATATTGTTTTTATAAATAGTATAATATGTCAATAAATAAAAAGAAAATAAAATTAAATCTAAAAAAGTTAAAAAAAAGAAAAGTAAAAGGAGTTTTACTTTAAAAAAATTATTCTCTTCTTATTTCTCAAATTAGAATTTTTAGAATGATAGATTATTTAGTTTTTTAACAAACTAAAAATTTGTATTAAAAATGAGTTGTACTTTAGAGTTTATGCATTTTCTAATTTTTGGGGATCTTTAAAGAATTTTTGAATTTATTTCAAATTTATTTTGAATTAAAAAACACTTAAACACTAGCTTTTTAAGTGCAAACTGATAACATGAAATTTCACGCATTTTTATGCATTTTTTCTTGAAAAATAATTATAAATGCATGTTATCATGATTTAAAATGATTAAATTGATAATTTACATGTTTTAACAGATATTGTTGATTTTTCATGAGCATTTTAATAGCAGTTTATGAGCATTTAATGATATTGATTTACCAAGAATATATTTTTCTTTATTATAGTACGAAATTTCTATTTAAAATGCCCTTATTGACATGAGAATATTTATAAAGTGCATGTTATCATGAATTTTATTAAATGAATTTATTTCTAAGAAGAAATAAATATTTTTGTAGATTTTATAGTCCAGAAAAATCAGTAGTCCATCTTCAGTCAAACAAACACGACTTAAACGTAACAATTTGCATCCAAGCGTCTAATCAGAGCCGTTGATCGGAGATTACAGTCTAAATCCAACAGCTATGCCCAAATCTGCTTATAAATACTCATGTTCTTCGCTGATGTAAACCATTATTGGGTGTTTCAAGTAATCGAACGGTTTAGACATCTCAATCCTTGAATCTCTTGCTTTCTTTGTCTTTTAGAATCAATTTCCGCTCGAAAGAGGGTATGAAAGTGATATTTTGTGGAGAGAAAAGGGTGAAATCACTTTTGAATGTCGACGATCATCTTCAAAATCATAGAACAAAAAGCCTTTGATCCGGCAATCAATTGAATCATTTTGAGCGCAATCTTTCTTCCTGTATCATTATCTTTCAATTTCAAATCATAGACTAAGTTAATTTTATAAATTATTTTGGCTTTTTCTCTCTTAGTGTTATGATTTTTAACCTAATTTTTGCTCCTTGATTTCTCCGCGAATTTGGATCCTAATTGAGTGAGTTTTGATATCTGGGTTCATCTTTGACTATCTTTCTAAAAATACTAAAATCCCTAATTTCTCACTTCAATTCATTATCCAATTTGATAAAATTTGAAGAAGTTATCCCAAAATACCTTAATTCTCCATGGATTCAACACTTATTCATCACTATACTCCTTAATTCATGATTATTTCCCAAAATTAGTGAGTTTGGACTTATTTTTGACACGTCTTTGCGTGTATTAAACAATCTCATGGATTCATATCATCAAAGAGCACCAATTGTATCGAGAATGCTTTAAAGTTCACAATGCTCTAAGTCAAGCCATCCTAACTTAAAAATATATCTAATAGACTGAGGAAAATACTTTAAAGTACTTTTTGACAATCAAAGCTTTTCCAAATGTGATAATGATGCAATCCTATCTGCAGGGTTTGATATTTTTCTTTATGACAAATCTAACTCCTGCAACATCGTAAGAGCACCAATTGTATCTGGAAGGCTCTCAATTTCACAATGCCCTAAATCAAGTCATCTTAAGTTCACAAGATTTCCAATTGACCTTAAAAGATACTTTAAAGTACTTTTTGACAGTAGAAGACTTTTCAAATGTGTTAATTTCCCAATGCTATATGGAAGGGTTAATATTTTTGTGTGACAAATATAACTCCTAAAACATCCTAAGAGCACTAATTGTATTTGGAAGGCTCTCAAGTTCAAAATGCCCCAAATCAAGTCATCTCAAGTTAACAAGATTTACAATAGACTCAAGAAGATACCTTAAAGTACTTTTGACAATAGAAGCTTTTCCAAATGTCTTAAATTTTCAAAGGTATATGGAAGGGCTGATTTTTTGTGTGACAAATCTAACTTCTGCAACATCCATACGAGCACCAATTGTATTTGGAAGGGTCTCAATTTCACAAAGCCATAAATCAAGTCATCTCAAATTAACGAGATTTCCAATAGACTGTGGAAGACACCTTAAAGTACATTTTGACAATAGAAGCTTTTCTAAACGTCTTAAATTTTCAATGCTATCTGAAAGGGTTGATAATTTTTTTGTGCCAAATTTCACTCCCGCAACATCGTAAGAGCACCAATTGAATATGAAAGGCTTTCAATTTCACAATGCCCTAAATCAAGTCGTCTTAAGTTCACAAGCTTTCCAATCGACTCCGGAAGATATTTTAAAGTACTTTTTGATAATCAAAGCTTTTTCAAATGTCTTAATTTTCCAATGTTATCTAGATCGGATTGATATTTTTCTTTGTGATAAATCTAAGTCCCACAACATCATAATAGAATCAATTATATTTGGAAGGCTCTCAAGTTCACAATGTCACAAATCAACTCATCTCAAGTCAACGAGATTTCTAATACACTCAAGAAGATACTTTAAAGTACTTTTTGACAATCAAAGCTTTTTCAAATGCGTTAATGATGCAATGCTATCCGGAAGGGTTGATAATTTTGTTTCTGACAAATCTAACTCCTGTAACATTGTAAGATCACCAATTGTATTTGGAAGGCTCTCAAGTTCACAATGTTCCAAATCAAGTCATCTAGAGTTAAGGAGATTTCCAATAGACTTTGGAAGATACTTTAAAGTACTTGTTGACAATCAAAGCTTTTCCAAATGCGTTAATGACGCAATACTATCCAGAAGGGTTGATATTTTTGTTTGTGACAAATCTAACTCCCGAAACATCATAAGAGCACCGATTGTATCTGGAAGGCTCTCAATATCACAATGCCCTAAATTAAGTCATCTTAAGTGAACAGGATTTTCAATAGACTCTCAAAGATACTTTAAAGTAATTTTTGACAATAGAAGCTTTTTCAAATGTGTTAATTTTCCAATGCTATAGGGAAGAGTTGCAATTTTTTTTTGTGACAAACCTAAATCCTGCAACACCGTAAGAGCACCAATTGGATGTGGAAGTGATGTCGGACCGAAGGGTGAGCTCGGCCTGACGCTAAGGATGATATGGGGAACTATGGAAGGGGTATGGCCTATGGTATCTAGATGACGCGGTGATGCCTCGATGTACTCCTCAAGCAGTCAACCTTCCCAACACGTCGTCTCGGAGTTCCTGGGGTGCGCCGAGTAGGAGGGGTCGGGAGTCCTCCCGAGCTCGTCGTGGCGAGAGAGAGAGCGACCTCGAGTCGTCGGTGGAAGCTCGATCGCCAACCCGGCGGCCGGATCCACGATCCCAATCCCGTGCCCAAAACTCGCTCAACCTAACTAGGCCCGATGACGGTAGAGACAAGTGCGGAAAGTACTGAAAGAGATATTGCGCTTCAAAATAAAGGGGAGGGGATGTGTGCCTAACCTGCGGGGCGCGAGCCCGGTCGGTCGGGGCAGGGGAGGTCGTCGAGCATGGCAATGGCAACGGACACTGAGGCGAGTTGGCGGGGCAGCGCGTGTGGACGGTTGGCACTGGTCGGAAGTGAGGGAGAGCCGCGGCGAGCAAGGCGGAGGAAGGGGCGGCGAGGTGCGGCGTGGAGGCGGCGTGACTGGGCCTGACGCGACGGGACTCGGTGGCGAATTGGGTCGAATCGGGCGTGGTGACGGGGCGGAAATGGCCGGACGCGGCGGCGGATCTGGGCGCGAAAGGCGGATGGTCGCGGAGGCGGATCTGGGCACGACGGCAGCTGCTGGGCGCAGCGGCGGTGGTGGTCGAGCGAGAGGGCGGCGACGGCGGCGCTGGGCGCGGCGGCGGCTGTAGCATTTGAACGCGGCGGCGGCAGAGCACGGCGGCGGGTGCTGGGCACGGCGGCGGCGACGATCGAGCGTGAGGGCGGCGGCGGCGGCGCGGCGGCGGCGCTGGGCGCTGGCAGCAGCGGATCGCGGCGGCGGCGGTCGCAGCTGGGAGCGACGGCGGCAGCGGCGGCTGGAACGACGGCTGCGGCGGCTTGAAGCAGCGGCGGCGGCGGCGGTTGCCCGGGGCGGCGGCGATGGCGGCGGCTTGGGGCGACGAGCGGCGGCGGCGGCGGCGGTTCAGCAGCAGCGGCGGCGGTGGTGGTCCGGAGCGGCGGCGATGGCGGCGGCGATGGCGGCGGCTTGGGGCAAACGCGGGGATAGGGCAAGGAGTGGAGGCGGAGGTAGCGGCGGCAGCGGTGGCACCAACGAGTGCGGCGGCGGCGGCGGCGGCGACGTCGGCGGTAGGACTCCTTCTCTGACCTTCCTTGAGCAGCCACTCGAGAGGAAGACTCTTCTTTTCTCAAATGACGGCTAGGGTTTGTGGGGGGGTCCCTTCCCCTCTTATAGAGCCCATGGTGGGCCAAGAGAGGAAAGGGCCCACTTGAGGCCCACAACCCACACCCATGCTTATAGAAAAGAAATAAGGTTCACAAAGGGAAAGGGCCTTAGGCTAGGGCCCCGAAACGAAGGGAACCCACCCCCAAGGCCTAAAAGAGAGAGAGGAAGATATGCAAAGGCCCGCTTAAACACGTGCGGGCTACAAAAGTGCGAAATAAAAGGAAAGGATAGAACGATAAATCCCCGCGCGCGCGAGCCTGATGAAGTCTATGGTGGCGAGATGAAGTCCTCACTTAGTGTAGTGAAAGTCGGCATCCTTCGTCTTCGCCTATCGAGGGGGCTGGACGCGCGTGGGTGTCGGCTCCTCCGGCGCCGTAGTGTCATGCCTTGGTGGCGACGGGGGTCGTACGCCACCAGGAAGGCTCTCAAGTTCATAATGTCCCTAATCAAGTCGTCTCAAGTTGATGAGATTTCCAATAGACTTTGGAAGATAATTTAAAGTACTTTTTGACAATAGAAGCTTTTTCAAATGTGTTAATTTCCAAATTCCATATGGAAGGGTTGATATTTTTCTTTGTGACAAATCTAACTCCAACAACATCATAAGAGCACCAATTGAATATCGAAGGCTGTCAAGTTCACAATGCCCTAAATCAGATCGTCTTAAGTGAACAAGATTTTCAATAGACTTTGGAAGATACTTTAAAGTACTCTTTGACAACACAACAAAAGTGTTAAGATCATTGTTTCTGAAATCTCAAGAAAAATGCATGTCCAAAGAGATAGAATTGAATCAAGAAAGTTTTGAAGTAGGTAAAAATTTCTCCAAGTATACACCTATTCGTTGTAAATTAATACTATCCAATGATGAACTTAAACCAAAGATGCATATTATATAGATTTCAGTAGCATAGATTCGATTCATTTAATAACATGCTAATCATATGATTCAACATATGTTTAAATTATATGTTCCAAAAATATATACTACCTTTTTTGTCGTCCCTATGTTGCCTCTATGAATGTTCTTCTTTGAAGATACAACCTATAGCTTACTTCCACCATCTCCTCATACACTTCTCACCATTCACATCCTCCCTCTAAATGTTTGAGATAATTTCCTCTATTTCCTTATTGCACTTGGAAGCAACACCTTTGATGCCACACATACAATCTTTCTTCATCTCCTCCAACCATTGACAATCCATCCATATGGCTAGGCATGGATCACACTCAACATAGTGACTTGGAACTCGATGCCGGGACCGACGGGGTGAATCGGTCCGGCGCTAATATCCTCTAAGGGAAAACTAGGAATGGGGGAACTACGTGCCTAGATGATGTAATGATATCCTAAATCCCCTCAAGCAGCCAGCTGACCAACGCGTCGTCACAGTGCTCCTGGGGTACACCGAGTAGGATGGGGCGGGAGTCCTCCCGGATCCGTCAATGCAGGAGGAAGAACAACCTCGGGTCGTTGGGAGAAGCTCGACCGTCAACCCGGCGGCCGGATCCACGATCCCGATCCTGAACCCTGACGTCGCTCAACCTAACTAGGTCCGAGGGCGGTAGAGACAAGTGCGGGAAGTACTGAAGGAAATATAGGACTTCAAAGTAAAAGTGAGGGGATGAGTGCCTAACCTGCGGGGCGCGAGCCCGGTCGGTCGGGGCGGGGGAGGTCGTCCGGCGCGGCAGCGATATCGGATACCGGGGTAAGTCGGCGAGGGAGCGCGGAGGAGCGATCGGCGCGGGCGGGCGATGATGAATCGTGGCGAGTAGAGCGATCGCGGCGACGCGGGAAGGCGGGAGACGGCGTCCGGGCCGGTTCGGAGCGATCTGGGCCGGTTCAGGGCGGCCTGGGACGGTCTGGGCCGACCTGGGCGGTTCTGGGCCGGTCTGGACCGGTTTGGGCCGGTTTGGACCGGTCTGGGCCGGTCTGGACCGGTCTGGGCCGACCCTGGACTGGTCTGGGCGGTCTAGATCGGCTCAGGTCCGACTGGCAGTCCAGGCGGCCTGGGCCGGTTGAAGGCGAACCGGGCTGGGCCGGGTAAGCCGGAACTGGCCAAGAGGGGGGGCGCGCCGGACCGGCCTACCTGGCTCGGTCTGAGGGAGGGGCGGCCTGTCCTGCTCGGGGCCGAGCCGGACCGACTCAGGCTGGCTCGGGCTGGCTTGAGGGGGAGGGCGGTCCGGGCGAGGAAGGGTGGTCCGGGCGGCTCGGTGAGGTGAGGTGGGAGGCGGGTGATTCTCGCTGAGTCGGCTCAGCGGGAATCGTCCAGTCTTTTGTTTTTTTTTTAGGGTTGGCGACCGGCGGGCGGGCGGCGCACGGCGAGGAAGGCGGCTCGAGGCGGCGTCTCTGGATCAGGGAGGGGGCGTGAAGGGCTTGCGACGGTGGCGGAGTTGGCGATCGACGGGCTGGAGGCGGCGGCTTTGGCGACGGCGGCGCTGAGCGGGGCGGCGGCGGTTTGCAGCGGCGTCCGTGGGGAGGTGGTTGGCGGCCTTGCACGACGGCGATGGCGGCGGCCCTGGGCGGCGATGGCAGCGGCGCCTCGAGGTCGGCGACGGCGGCGGCGGCGGCTGAGCGGCGGCGGCGGCGGCGGAGCTTAGAGGCGGCAGCAATGGCGGCTTGGAGCGGCAGCGACGGTGGCGGCGTTCAGCGAACCCGGAGTTAGGGCAAGGAGTGGCGGCAGAGGCGGCGGCGGCGGCGGCGGCGGCGTCGGTGGTTGGACTCCTTCCCTAGCTTTCCATGAGCAGCCACTCGAGAAGAGGTTCTTCCTTCTTTTTTTCTCAAATGACGGCTAGGGTTTGTGGGGGGGTCCCTTCCCATCTTATAGAGCCCTTGGCGGGCCAAGAGAGGAAAGGGCCCACTTAAGGCCCACAACCCACACCCATACTCATAGAAATAGAATAAGATGTTCACAAAATGGAAAGGGCCTTAGGCTAGGGTCCCGAAACAAAGGGAAGCCCACCCAACGGCCTAAAGAGAGAGAGAGAGACATGCAAAGGTCCGCTTAAACACGTGCGGGCTAAATAAAGTCATAATAAAAGAGAAAACGGGAAAGATAGCTCTACGCGCGCGAGCTCGTGGCGAGAAGAGGGTCTCACTTGGTGTAGTGAAACTCGGGATCCTTCGCCTTCGCCTGTCGAGGGGGCTGGACGCGTGTAGGTGTCGGCTCCACCGGCGCCGTAGTGTCATGCCTTGGTGGCGACGGGGGTCGTACGCCACCAATCCTCCCTGGGATCGAAGAACTCGACTCCGTCGAGTTAGCGGGTGTGTCTGGGCAGCGGCTCGAGCAGGTCCTGGCCGTAGGCGTGCCAAGTCGCCCTCCGTGATCCACGCGTCATCCTCTCGCCGGGCGTCCCTCGCCAACGCACGAAGAACCTCCGCGAAGCACCATCCCCGTGAAGTCAATTATTTCCTCGCAGCACTCCTCTACCCGCTCATGCCAATCGGGTGGTAGTACTGGGGGAGTGGACTCGTGGGGCAAACTCGCTCTCTCGAGAAGGGGCCTGGGCTCGGAAGGCTGATCATGAGGTGGTAGAGCTGAATAAGTGGCCAAGTCCGCCACGTTGAAGGTCGAGCTGATTCCCCACGAAGGAGGAATGCCGACGACGTAGGCGTTCTCGCCCACGCGAGACAAAGACTCCGAACGGGCCCGCGCTACGAGCATGAAGCTTCGTGAGCCGTGCCTCGGAGAGTATCTCTCGTGTCTCAACCGAACCATCACCTGGTCACCCACCTCAAAACTCCCGTGACGACGATGCAAGTCGGCAACCCGCTTGTACGCCGCATTCCGCCGAGTGATCCTATCATGAATGTATGCATGCAACTCACTCACATGCTCGTGCAAATGCAACGCCATCCTCTCGAGGCTCTAATGTGGGGGTCTACCGGCACTAGATCTAGAGGTTTGCGGGGTACTAAGCCATGGGCAACCTCGAATGGACTCATGCCAGTGGTGCGGCTCGCCGAGGCGTTATACGCAAACTCCCAAGCACGTGGGATAACTAGATCCCGGTGGTGAGGTTATCCCCCACCAAAGATCGGAGTAAGTTTCCTAAACTCCGATTGACGACCTCCGTCTGGCCGTCTGTCTGAGGGTGGTACGCCGTCGAGAACTTTAGCTTGGTCCCCAACATGCTCCACAGCGTCCGGCCGAAGTGGCTCGTGAAGCGAACATCGCGATCCGATACGATGGACTTGGGCAGTCCATGTAAGCGAACTATCTCCCGGAAATACAACTGGGCCACTCGCGTGGCATCAGCCGTCTTCGAACATGGCACAAAATGGGCCATCTTCGAAAAGCGGTCCACTACCACCATGATGGAATCATGGTGACGAACCGTGCGAGGTAGTCCGAGCACGAAGTCCATGCTCACGCCGTCCCATGGTCGCGCTCGGGACGGGAAGCGGTGTGTAGAGGCCAGCATTCTTCTTGACCTCGCTTGGCGAAGGCGCACACTCCGCACCGAGCGACGATGTTCCCGACATCGCGCTTTCAAACTCGGCCAATAGAACTGCTGTTCTATCGCCGTAATCGTCTTGTCTCGACCGAAATGGCCGGCAAGACCTCCGGAATGGCACTCCTAAGTGAGATGATCCTCGAGCGATGTGCGAGGAACGCACAACCTATTCCCGAAGAATAGGTAACCCTCTCGTCCGAAGGTAGTCACGGTGCTCCCGACTCGGGGCCAAGCTCGAGGGCCCTGGACAATGGGGCCGAAATCGGGGCACGCCGAATATGAGTCCTTTGACCGACTCGAACCCTGTAACCCGCACTCTCACCAAAGTGAGGAGATGCGCCCGGCGACTCAACGCGTCTCGCGACCACATTATCCTTGCCCTTCTTGTGGCGGATGACGAACGTGTAGTCCCGCAGATACTCCACCCAACGTGCGTGTCCGTCGCTGAGCTTCGCTGCGAGTGGAAGTACTTCAGTGGCCTCATGGTCCGAGAAGAGCACGAACTCCTTGGGACAGAGATAGTGGCGCCGCATCGCAAAGCCTCGAATGACGGCATAGAACTCCTTATCGTACGTAGAGTACCGGAGCTCGACGTCATTCAGCTTCTCGCTGAAGAACTCCACGGGGTTGCCATCCCGTCTCAAGACACCCCCGATGCCCACGCCGGAAGCGCCGCAGCGACCTCAAACACCTTCCCAAAGTCGTGTAACCGTAGGACCTGTGCCTGGGTCATCAAGGCCTTCAGCTGACTCGAAGGCGTGCTCGGCTGCCTCGACCCACCGGAAAGTATCCAGCCCGAGGCAATCCGTGATCGGGTGCCGCCACGTAACTAAAGTTCTGGACGACCGGCGATAGAACGTCGCCAGCCCAATGAAGCTCCGAATGTCGTGGATGGTAGAAGGTCGCGGCCACGACGTAATGGCTCGCACCTTTCTCCGGATCGGCGGACACGCCAAGAGCCGACACGATGAATCCAAGAAAGGAAACCTCTGGGTCGTGAAGAAGTAGCACTTCTTGGGGGTGAGCTTAAAGCTTCTCCCGTCGAAGTGCATCGCAGACCCGCGGAGATGGTGGAGGTGGTCCTCTCGATCGCGGCTGTAGATAAGTATGTCGTCGAAGTAGACAACGACAAATTTGCCAATGAATGGGCGCAAGACCTCATTCATCAGCCCGCTGGAACGTACTCAGGCGCGTTCGAGAGACCGAACGGCATCACTCGCCACTCATATAGACCGTCCCTTTATCTTAAAGGCGGTCTTCCACTCATCTCCGTGGCGAATCCGTACTCGATGGTATCCGCTTCTCAAATCAATCTTTGAGAAGACTACGGATCCCGCCATCATGTCGAATAAGTCCTCGAAGGCGCGGATCTGAAAAACGGCACTTTCTGACCGTAATCCCGTTGATAGCACGGCTATCACAACACATGCGCCAGGTACCATCCTTCTTTGGCGCAAGAAGGGCAGGTATCGTGCAGGGGGCTAAGGCTCTCCCGGATGAGACCCTTCGCCAACAACTCCCGAACCTCGTCGCCACAGCCTCGTAGCGTGCGGGCTCCATCCGGTAGTGGGGCAGGTTCGGGAGGGAAGCTCCCGCACGAGATCGATCGCGTGCTGGATATGGCGCATCGGCGGCAACTCGCCGGGCAGGTCCTCCGGAATACGTCTCCGAACTCCGCTAGGATCGGCTCAGCCTCGGGGAATGCGTAGTTGGGTCAGCTCCCGGTGGGGACGTCGAGAGCTAAGGCAAAGCAGCATCGGGGTGTCTGCGAGCTCGTCCCGGATACTCCGCTTGAACTCCGGACCTCGAACCACCATAAGTCCAACTCGAGGAGGCGGTAGGCGCCGAGCAAGTGGCCGGGCGGTGTAGGGGACCCACACAACTCTACGGCCACGGTGCATGAAGGTGCAAGTGTTTGCCCTTCCTGCCAGCTGGACGTCGTGGTCATATAACAACAGTCGCCCAAGTATAATGCTCCCGATTTTCATCGGGATAACATCGCAAAGCACTATATCGTCATAAGTGCTGATCCGCAAAGGCACCCTACTTTGGAGTCTCACAGGTAGAGACGTAGTATCGATCCAAGACACGTCGTAGGGTGTCGGGTGCGGGTGAGTCGATAGCCCAAGCCGTGGAATCATCGTATCTGACACGGCGTTGACGCAGCTGCCGCTATCGACTATCAACTTGCACACTTGCCCATTGATCTTCGCATAAGTGTAAAAGATTGACGTGCGAAGTGCGCAATCGGCTACCGGATCAGGGGTCGGTAACGAGGTACCGGCCTGATCCACCGTCGGGGAGGAGGCGCCAGGTGTCGTCGTGGGTGCGGCGCGGGTCCTCGCGGATGGGGGTCGGGCTCCGGAGATCGTGTCCGGGGAAGGCTGGGGCCCTGTGATGCAGGACACGGTGGTGAAAACCGTCGTGCCTGATCAATGGGACTGAGGTTGACCGGAGGTAGCCGGTCAACCCTAACCTATGGGTAGGCAAATCCTAGACCCTAAGTATGAGACCTCTAACCTAAGCCTAGGTGCAAGCAAGCGTGCCGATCAGCGGAGTCGACTCCGGGTGACCCGGGGAAACTCGCGATGATGGGTAGGGTGAGATCCTCTCGATCCACGTCCGGAAGCGTGGAAGTCGCTCGTCGTGGAGTAGCCAGGAGGCTGCAGCCCACGCCGGGATCGGATCTCGACGCACGCGTCAGAAATCTCAAACCTATATCAGTAATACCCTATCTACGTCTTCCGTCGGCGGTGGAGACGAGTAAAAAGAAATGCTTCGAAAAGTAATTAACTTGAAAGAGGGGACGAAGCTAACCCTGCGGGCGCGAGCCCTGGCCGGTCGGGGCGAGGGAGGTCGTTGAGCGCGGCAGCGTGGCGGACGCCGGACGAGCTCGGCGAGGGAACACGGAGGGGCGATCGGCGCGGAGCAGTGGCGATGAAAAGTCGTGGCGAGTAGGACGGTCCGCGGCGTCGCGGAGGACCGGTGGTGGCGTCCGGGCAGGTTCGAGCGATCCGGGCCGGGCTCGGGGATCTGGGCTGTCTGAGGGCGCCGTGGGCCGGTCTGGACCGGTTTGGGCTGTTCAGACGGTCCCGACTCGCCTCGGATGGGGTGGGGCGGTCCAGCGGTCCGGATCGGCCGGGCCGGGCCGGCGCCGGTCCGGCCGGACTGACTCGGCTGGGGCGCGCTGGGCCGGCTCGACCGGGGGTCGCTCGGGCAGCTTGTCCCGACTCGGGGCGGGCCGGACCAGGGCGGACCGGCTCGTAGCTCGGGCCCTAGGGCGGCTGCTGCCGGGCCTCGGGCGATCCGGGCCGGGCCAGCCTGGGCTCGGCCGCTCGAGGGCTGGAGGGGGAAAGCGATCCGGTGGCCGATTCCCGCTGAGTCGACTCAACGGGAATCGTCCATTTCTGCTTTCGCGTTTAGGGTTTCACTGCAGGCGGCGGAGCGGCGCACGGCGAGGAGGGGCTCGTGGCGGCGATTCCGGCGCGGAAGGGGCTCGCCGGGCGGCGGAATGGAGGGACGAGGCAAGGACGACGACCCCCGTGTCGGTTTGGGGGGCGGAGCTCTGCGGGGAGGGGCTGGAGACGATCGGGTGGTGTCGTCGTCGGCGATCGAACGGGACGTCAGGGGCAGCGGGACGCGGAAATAGGGGCGGCCGTTCGTGGCGGCGGCGAGGCGCGGTGGCGGTGGGTTCCTGGAGATCGATAGAGAAGGGGGAAATCGGGGAGAGGATGAGGATGGGAGGGGGCGGCCGGAAGTTCGCCGGAGGTGGGGTTTGAGGGGGTAATTGGGGGGATGAGGGCCCGTGGAGGGGAGGGAAGGCGAAAATCGGGAGGGAGGGAGATGGTTGGAGGCGGCGGCAGGGCGGTTCGCCGGAGATGTGGCTGGAGATGGAGGTGGAAGGGGGGATGAGCGGAGGGTGAGGTCCGTGGAGGAGATGCTATCGCCGGAGGCGGAGCAGGAGATGGAGGTGGAGGTGGTGGTGGTGCTGAACGGCAGCGGCGGCGGCGGAGCAAGGGCGGCGGCGGCGGAGCAAGGGCGGCGGCGGCGGAGCAAGGGCGGCGGCGGCGGCTCGAAGGCGGCGGCGGCGGCGCTAGGTCGTGCGGCGGCGGCTGGAGCAGCAGTAGGGGGGTATCAGCGTGGCCGGGGCAAGGAGTGGCGGCGGTCGCCGCGGCGGCGGCGGCGGCGGCGGCGGCGGCGCGCGACGACGGCGGTTGGACTCCTTCCCGGCCTTCCTTGAGCAGCCACTTGAGAGGGAGAGCACTCCTTTCTTTCTTCAAATGACGGCTAGGGATTGTGGGGGTCCCTTCCCCTCTTATAGAGCCCTTGTTGGGCCAAGAGAGGAAAGGGCCCACTTGAGGCCCACAACCCACACCCATACTCATAGAAATAGAATAAAAGGTTCACAAAGAAGAATGGGCTTCACAAATGGGATCCCGAAAAGGGAAGAACCCACCCGGAAGCCTAAAGGGAGAGAAGAAATAAAACGAGGACCCGCTTAAACACGTGCGGGTCAAAAGATCCATAATAAAGAAATAAAGAAGTAAAGATAAGCGGATAGATCCGCGCGCAAAAAGGGCTCCTCCGGCGCCGTGGTATCGTGTCTTGGTGGCGACGGGGGTCGTACGCCACCAATCCTCCCGGAGTCGGGAAGAACTCGACTCCGCCGAGTTAGCAAGAGAAGACGGCAGGGGCTCCAAAGATCTGATCGTAGTCGCTCTAGGTCCACCTCCGAGATGTATACGTCGTCCCTCCCAGTGGTCGGCCCGGCCGCTGCACAAAGAATCTCCACGAAACTCCGTCCCCCGAAAAGTCAATTACCTCCCGAAAAATCTCCTCAACTCGCTCGTGCCGATCGGGTGGTAACGCGGGGAAAGTGGACTTCGTGCAAACTCTCTCTCAAAGAATGGGCCGTAGGTGAAGGCTTAACGTCGATGAGAGAGGTAGAGCCGTGTGCGACGTCGATCCATCACATGGAACGTGGAGCTATTCCCCCACGAAGGAGGGAAGTCGACGACATAGGCGATCCCGCCTATCCGGGAAAGGACTCGAGACGGGCCGTGCTAAGAGCAGGAGCATAACGCTCGGGCCTCAGCCTAACCATAACCTCGGTCTCCCACCCGGAAGACCCGGGTCGACAAGGCAAATCGGCAGACCGCTTGTACGATGCATACCGACTCAATACTCTATCATGAATGTCCCGATGCAACCGACTAACATGCTGGGCAAATGCGACTCGACCCTATAAACTCTAACATGAGGGTCGAGGGGAACTATGTCTAAGGGCTTGCGGGGTGCTAAGCCATGTGCAATCTCGACTGGGGCTCACGCCGAGGTATGGTCGGAAGAGGGGTGGTAGGTGCACTCGGCGCGTAGTAGGATCATGTCCCAAATGATCAAGCTCGCGCCGGGCCGATGACCAAAGTCGTTTCCTCATGCTATGATTGACGTCGCCGATCCGACCGTCACTCGAGGATGATAACCGCTAGAAAATGTGGGCTCAGCCCCCAAGTAAGCCCATAAAAAGTCCTCCGTAAGTGACTAGTAAACCGCAGGTCGCGGTCTCGAAATAATGGACGTGGATAGTCCATGTAGGCGCATAGGTGATGGCGCGCCACCGAAGATGCGTCGTCTGGGCAAATGATGGCCGACGAGCACCGGGGTGGTAGGATCACATCCACTAGTGATCTCGAATAGCAACGCTGATCATGTCCCTCATCGGTGTGCTCGCCGTGGTGCTGGGCCGGAGCGGGGGCCTCGACGGATGCGGGAGCGGGCCGGGCAAGATCGGGGTGTGATCAATCAGCTCCGGAGTGTCATCGCACTCGCTCGCTGTGGCCTCATCGCCGAGATAAACATCGTCGCCCGAGGGAAGATCAACCTCATGGGAGCCACTGGCCGCGTCCCTTGACCTCGAGAAGGAGGTTCCACAAAGGACACCGGCTCGTCCCAATGTCCTTCGCCCGCACACTTGAAACAAGTGGTGTGGACTTGGGACAAAGCTCTCGTATCATGAGGTGCGTCTCGCGGGTGGTGGTCGCCGAGATGATGCCGACGCCATCGACATCTCAGGTGTAGTCCGTCCATTCCCGATACTAGATCGTATCGGTGAAGCCGAGGTGGTCGGACTAGATCGCGTAGGGAGCGACCCTCGTAAGAGGCTGAGATGGAGACAAATCGAAGTCATCGGTGGGTCGCACCATATGCTCCATGTGCTCCCTGACAGGCATCGTGCCCCCGTCTCGGGGAATGACGTGGACTCATACCTCGAGGAACATACTTGTTCCTCAAGCGTTGAGCCATATCTATCCATGAAGTGATGGGCTGTCCTCGTCGATAAGCTGCATGACGCTCATCCTCCCAAAAGATCTTGGCGTGTCCGCCAAGTCTCGTCCTCGGCGTACTCAACGCAGAGGTCGTCATCCATGCGATAGTATCGAAAGTAGGAGTTCATAGCGAACTCCCAATCGATATAGTCTCTAGGCCCTCGAGAGCCATAAAAAGACTAGATCAACGGCGCGCATACCTTTCAAGATGCGGGCACTATGATCCTCGTGTCGCCTATCCCGATCATCGTATCGGTCTCGCGCGGTAGTCCTCACCAATGTCGTGGTGGGGAGGACTCCGTAACGCCTATGATCGGGATAACGCTCATGATCGTGATAACGATCATAACGTGCGTCCCCTGGGTGCGCGAGTGTAGTCTCGCGCACGCGGATAGTCGCGATGATAAGCATCGCGATCCGGGCGATCGACGGGCAACTCGCCGATCGAGATCGTCTCGTCGGGGAGGGTCACCTCTATATCTAGAGTAGTGTCGCTGATCCCGACCCCGATCACGATCGTGGTGTCGATGGTCGTCATAGCGCGGTCGTGGCGGTGGCGGATGGGGTGGGTCGTCCAAAATGAGCTCGACAGGCCCTGTCCGCGGCGGTCATATGTATCCTCGGGGCTGACGACTCGTCCACTCGTCAGCGCCCATCGTCGTGGCGTGGGGCACCTCGACGACTAGGCTCATCCGTAAAATAGTGGTAGTCAGTGGTAGCGGTGATCGTAACGATCACTACCGGGGTTCACGGGCGCCGGGCTCGTGAAACTCCTAGAGGGGCCCGACTAACAGCGGTGTGGTGAGCCGTGTGGATAGTGGTGGCAGCGGCGAACGGGCTCGATCATCCAAATGAGCGGGGTAGGCCTGTCTCGTGGCGACCATAAGCATCCGAGGGCCAGCGATGGTACACTCTGGGTCGCGACCATCGTCGTGACGTGGGGTCGCCCTCGACGACTAGGATCATCTCGACAATCATAGTAGTCTGGGGTAGTGGTGATCGTAATGATCACCATATGGGCTCACGAGCCGTCCGGGGTTCGTGAAACCGCGGGGGAGGTGGCTCCGAGGCATCGCACAAATGCCGTGAAGATGGGGATCCTCCTCTAGCTCGGGCGGAGCGTGTCTCGAATGCCATGATGATAACCTAGGGGTGCCTATATGATGCAATGACCTAGATGATGTCCTAACTACGCTACGGGAGGCTCAAGTGAGCGCCTCAAGGACCGGGTTGGGCGAGAACCCAACGACCGCTCGATACCAATTTGATGCAGACACGGTGGTGAAAACCGTCGTGCTCGATCAATGGGACTGAGGTTGACCGGAGGTAGCCTGGTCAACCCTAACCTATGGGTAGGCAAATCCTAGACCCTAAGTATGAGACCCTCTAACCTAAGCCTAGGTGCAAGCAAGCGTGCCGATCAGCGGAGTCGACTCCGGGTGACCCGGGGAAACTCGCGATGATGGGTAGGGTGAGATCCTCCCCGATCCACGTCCGGAAGCGTGGAAGTCGCCGTCGTGGAGTAGCCGGAGGCTGCAGCCCACGCCGGTACGGGATTCGACGCACGCGTCGAAATCTCAAACCTATATCGTAATACCCTATCTACGTCTTCCGTCGGCGGTGGAGACGAGTAAAAGAAATGCTTCGAAAAGTAATTAACTTGAAAGAGGGGGACGAAGCTCAACCCGCGGGCGCGAGCCCGCTCGGCTCGGGGCGAGGGAGGTCGTTGAGCGCGGCAGCTGTGGCGACGCCGGACGAGTCGGCGAGGGAACACGGAGGGGCGATCGGCGCGGAGCAGGGCGATGCAAAAGTCGTGGCGAGTAGGGACGGTCCGCGCGCCGCGGAGGACTGGTGGTGGCGTCCGGCAGGTTCGAGCGATCCGGCCTGGCTGGGGATTCGCCGGCTCCGGGGCGCCGTGGGCTCTGCCTGCCGGGCTTGGGCCGGTTCAGACGGTCCGACCGGCTCGATGGGGTGGGGCGGTCCGGGCGGTCTGGATCGGCTGGGTCGGGCCGGCCTGGGCCGGCCTGACCGGACTCGCCGAGGCAGGCCGCTGGGCCGGCCTGACCGGGGTCGCCCGGGCAGCTTGTCCCGACCCGGGGCGCCGGACTGAGGCGACCGGCCCAGTGCTCGGTCTAGGGCGGCTGCTGCTGGCTCAGCGATCCGGCCGGCCGCCCGGCTCGGCCGGCTCGAGGGGCTGGAGGGGGAAAGCGATCGGGTAGCCGATCTCCGCTGAGTCGACTCGCCGGAATCGTCCATTTCGTTTTTCGCGGTTTAGGGTTTCACCGCAGCGGCGGAGCGCGCACGGCGAGGAGGGGCTCGTGGCGGCGATCTCCGCCGGGAAGGGGCTCGCCTGCGGCAGCATGGAGGGACGAGGCAAGGACGACGACCGCGTGTCGGTTTGGGGGCGGAGCTCGCAGGGAGGGGCCGGAGACGATCGGGTGGTGTCGTCGTCGCGCATCGAACGGGACGTCAGAGGGCAGCGGGACGCGGAAAATAGGGGCGGCCGTTCGTGGCGGCGGCGAGGCGCGGTGGCGGTGGGTCTCCTCGGAGATCGATAGAGAAGGGGGAAATCGGGGAGAGGATGAGGATGGAGGGGGCGGCCGGAAGTTCGCCGGAGGTGGGGTTTGAGGGGGTAATTGGGGGATGAGGGCCCGTGGAGGGGAGGGAAGGCGAAAATCGGGAGGGAGGGAGATGGTTGGAGGCGGCGGCGGCGGTTCGCCGGAGATGTGGCTGGAGATGGAGGTGGAAGGGGGATGAGCGGAGGGTGAGGTCCGTGGAGGAGATGCTATCGCCGGAGGCTGAGCAGGAGATGGAGGTGGAGGTGGTGGTGGTGCTGAACGGCAGCGGCGGCGGCGAGCAAGGGCGGCGTGCGCGGAGCAAGGGCGGCGGCGGCGGAGCAAGGCGCGGCGGCGGCTCGAAGGCGGCGGCGGCGGCGCAGGTCGACGGCGGCGGCTGGAGCAGCAGTAGGGGGCATCAGCGTGGCCGGGGGCAAGGAGTAACGGCGGTCGTCGCCGGCGGCGGCTGGCGGCGGCGGCGGCGGCGACGACGGCGGTTGGACTCCTTCCCCGGCCTTTCCTTGAGCAGCCACTTGAGAGGGAGAGCACTCCTTTCTTTCTTCAAATGACGGCTAGGATTGTGGGGGTCCCTTCCTCTTATAGAGCCCTTGTTGGGCCAAGAGAGGAAAGGGCCCACTTGAGGCCCACAACCCACACCCATACTCATAGAAATAGAATAAAAAGGTTCACAAAGAAGAATGGGCTTCACAAATGGGATCCCGAAAAGGGGAAGAACCCACCCGAAGCCTAAAGGGAGAGAAGAAATAAACGAGGACCCGCTTAAACACGCAAGGGTCAAAAGATCCATAATAAAGAAATAAAGAAGTAAAGATAAGCGGATAGATCCGCGCGCGAAAAGGGCTCCTCCGGCGCCGTGGTATCGTGTCTCTGGTGGCGACGGGGTCGTACGCCACCACCCCGGGGGTGCCACTGCTGGGGCTCGCACGGCGATGCCGACTACCGGGGATCTCGTGAGGTGCCGAGGGGGAGGGGGAGGACGTGAGCACGGCGATCCCCGATGTAGCCAAGGACGTCCGAATCCAGCAATCCTCCGC
>CM044109.1:9505444-9550331 GCA_024174645.1 Lemna minuta
GTCTCGGTCCGTCCCGGCTCGAACAAAGATCGGTCGGTCTTTGTGGAACCCTACCCAAAACCCTTTCTTCCGTATGGAAATGGATGGAAGACAATGATAGATGGAAAGCAAATTCCCATGAACCGATAATACGGTTGCAAAGGTGAAGGAAAGATCTCTAACTCTGAAGCTTGCTAGGAGAAGAACATTCAAGAACATAGTGTAAGGTTGGACTGAGCATTCCACAGTTGACCAAATCGGCCACAGGACGTTGGGTGGCCATCGCCGGAGCTCGGGCGAGGACCAGGTCAAAGAGATGTATTTAAATACAAATACCATTGAACTAATTAAAAGAATGAATCTGATGATTTAAGATAAGGAGATAAACTCTTAAACGGGTCTAAGTGGGCCATAGATGGGCTTAATTTATAGCCGAACCAAATCGGACGTTGTGAAGCAAATTTTTAACGGGAAAATAATGAAAGCGTGGAGAGATATTTGACGTATTCTCTCTCTCCCTCTCGACGTGGTTGTCATCGATTGGAAGACTTGGTCGTCATTCGTGATAAGGGTCGATTCTTGCCCCTCTCTCTCTCTCCCTACGTGCTGTGTGCTGACCTGCAGTAGGGCCAACCTATTCAAGATGGCATCATTTTCATATAATTGCTTTCTCTAGGAACGGCGTTGTCGCCAGTTGGAGAACTTAGTCATGGGAAGGCCGGATCTTTCCTCTCTCTCTCTCTCAGTACCTCAATCTTTCTCAGCGTAGGACCAAGTTATCTAAGTCGGGTCCTTTGTTATTTATTTCTAACTGTCTCCGTGTGAACGTGGTTGTCACCGATTGGAGCCTCCAACGTGGACTTGGTCGTGATTCGTGATAAGGCGAGATCTTTCCTCTATCTCTCTCTGTGAGAGTCGTAAGGCTGGATATTTCGTCTCTCTCTCTGTCTCGCGTGCGGTCGGAGGAAAGCGTTTTGCGTTGACAATGAAGGCTAGACCATCTAGACTACGTGTCTAGCGTAAGGCTAGACCATCCTGCTCTTTTTCCCTTTCCCTCTCTCCCTCTCTCTGTACCCTTTTGGATCAGAGCCTTGTAAGCGCATGACGATTGCTCTCTTCTTTCATCTCGCGATTGGCAATGTTTCTTGGCCCTCTTTTCGCGAGGGTCTGCGAATTGCTCTGTGCTGTTTCCTCATTATCATCGGCACAATCCTCTGGAACTGGGATGGTCCTGCCTTCAGCATCCAAGAAATCTTGAACTGGCTGAGATATTGTTTTGTCTTCATTTCCTCCGTGAAAATTTCCCAAGGTATGATATCTTGTGTAGTCTTCAGTTTCACGCTCTATGTCTTTCCATGGGACTGGCCGAGGCGTCACATCCGAGGACCTGGGCAACAGGTCGATACCATACCGGACGAGAGTCTCGCTTGTCGGGAGAAGGTAGAGAACGACTTGAAGTCCATAGATAAATTTTTCCACAAAGATGAAGCCAGAGTTCTCGCGATCCATGGCATGCCCGGCGTCGGGAAGACGACCCTACTGGAGAAGTTTAACAACAGACTAGTTCGAAGCTTTGACAGGCGAATGTTTTGTCATATAATTTATATCAAGGTGTCCTGGGTTTTTGAGAATATCAATATCGAGGAACATATCGAAGTGTCCCCTTCTCCTAACAGCCAGAAGATTAAGGAAGACATTGAAGAACAAATAGGTGGAAATTTATCATCTCTAAGGAAAAGCAGATTCTTGCTCATGTTGGATGACGTACGGAAGGAGGTGGACTTGCAGAGCATGGGAATTCCTCTTCCTTCATCTGAGAACCGATGCAAGGTCATTATGACGGGCAGAAAAAAATCCCATTGCCGTATTAGGTATGTAAATGATGGTATAGAATTTTTACATGTATCAACCCTGGGTAAATTAGATGCTTTGAACTTCCTTAAAAATATTTTTAAAGAAGGTTTTGATACCGAAAGTGGAGAAATTACCGACTGGGTGGAGAGTGTGGCGATCAAGAGCGGTGGATTTCCTCGTGTGCTTCAAACTGTCAGCGAGAGCGTGCCAGACGCTTCCAGTACTCATTTGTGGAACGACATTCTCGAAAAACTTTCTGAATACCCAATAAGGATAGAAAATTTAGACAGGGAAGTACTACACCTGCTACAACATGGCATCCTAGGACCTGGGCACATGGTTGGCACCCTTCCTCCGTATGAGAGTCTCGCCAACCTGGAGCAAATACATGTCTACTTGAGGAAGATGGAAGAATTTATCGACAATGATAAAGCCAAAGTGCTTGGCATCTATGGCATGGGCGGCGTCGGCAAGACGACTTTGCTGAGGATATTTAACAACAAAATAAATGACAGCAATGCCAAAAAAAGGTTTGATGATGTATCTTTCATTACCATGTCCCAAGTTATGGATGTTAATCAGATCAGGGATGAAGTTACAAATTTATCATCTCTTAGTAAAAAAAGACTCCTCTTTTTGGATAATGTAGGGCAGAAGTTGGACTTGCAGTACTCGGAAATTCCTATGAATAGAAGCAAGATCATTATGACAGGAAGATTAAAAGAGTATTTTTGTGTTGAGGATGTCAATTCAACAGACAATACACAATTATTTAAGGTATCAATCTTGACAGAAGAAGAGGCTTGGATCTTCTTTAAAAGAACCATTTGTCAGGATTTAGATTTTGAAGGTGAAGAAAATCATGCGAAGAGCATGATGAGAAAATGCCATGGGCTTCCTCTTGCTCTTGAAATTGTCGGTCACAAAATGATTGATGCCACTGTTGATAGGTGGCGTTCAGACATAGAAGATCTTTGTAGATCCCTGAGCACTAGAAGGGATGGGGAGGATATGGTATGGCACTTGGTGAAGTTTAGCTTTGATAGGTTAAATGATGTTAACATCAAAAATTGTCTTCTGTATTGTTGCTTGTTTAAGGAAGATAAAGAAATTCCAAAACAGGAACTTATTCATGATTGGTTTGGGGAAGGATTTCTTGATTCTGATGAGCCCCCAAGGTTGGACGACGAAGCTCAAAATAGAGGACATGAAAATATCAGAACTCTTGTATCATGCAAATTGTTACAAGAAGCATCAAATAGGGATGATCACGTGATGATTCATGATGTTGTTCGAGAAACGTGTGGTTGGTTAACATCAGGGTTATTTGATGAAGAGTACGGAAATTTTGACTCATCTCATGAAGGAGATTGCACTTCAAGTAAATGGTTATTGAGGAATACATATAGACTATTAATGAGATCAAATCGAGATAGAGTGCAAACTACCTTTGAGAGCCAGTTCATCCCTGGTCCTAATCTAGAAACATTATTGTGTGAACATTTTGTTATTACGGAAGGATTATTTCATGATTGCACATCTCTTCGCGTTCTTAAGCTAAAGCATTGTGTTTTGGCTTTTCCACCAGAGGATCTTAGATTATTGCAAAACTTGAGGTTTTTGGACTTATCCAATTCAAAACCTGAAGACTTCATTAATGAGATTAACTCTTTACCCTTCTTACAAATTCGTCAAGGAATAGAGGTTTGAGAGGTCTTCCTAATTCAATCGACCAGCTTGTGAATCTCCAATGATTAGACTTATCAAGGACCAGATTAGAAAGCCTTTGAGATAGCATCAGTGTTTTGGCAGAGTTGGAAGAGTTTCTTCTATCAGAAAGTAAATTATAGATCTTCCACATTCTATTCAAATCTTGGTAAATTAAGATATGTTGATGTTTCAATAAAGAGTTAGTCCCTTCCTGATTGTATTTTTAAGCGTGATTTATAGATTAAATTCTAAACTCTTCCATCGCAATTGATTCACTTCCCAATTATGATATATTGTAGCATATGGAACAAATTTGCATCTTCTCCTAGAAAGATTTCTAGCATTTGAATGGCCTTCAACAGATGATTTGGAATTGTGATGTTTTGGAAAATATAAATGGCTATTTTTAAAGTTTAATACTTTATTCTGATATGATCAATTATCATATATATTGAAGCTATTATCATGCCAGATATTCTCAAGCTTCCAGTTTTTCCTTCACACTCTTTTTCTATATGGCTTGTGATAACATCCAATTCATATTAGCAATTATATCTGAGAAGTGACGATTCACATCCAATATATGGGACTTAATGGTGATGATTCACATCCAAGCATTTCATCTGAGCCATTGATTGAAGGTGAAGAGGCAGATCGAACGGCTATGCCCAAATTTTACCTATTTATACCCTTGTTCTTCAACAGAAAAACATTCTTGGATGTTTCAAGTAATCAAAATATTCAGATGCCTCAATCCTTGAATCTCTTGCTTTCTTCCGTTTCTAGACTCATCTCCACGTCCGAAGAGTATTTGAAATCAAGATTTCGTGAAGAGAAGATGAAGAATTTGTTGCTTGAACTCTGAATTTTTGTTTCTCAAAAATCAGAATAAAAAGCCTTGATATGGCGATAAATTGGATCATTTTGAGCACGATTTGGGGTTAGATAATGTGTTTTCTTCCTAATCTTTCTTTATGTGGCATTAGATTTCAATTTCAAAGCTTAGATTAGTTTCATTTTTAGAAATTTAGTCATTTTCTCTCTTCACGATCGATTTTTCTACCTTGATTTCTCCACAAATTCTTGATCCAAATCTGGAGTCTTCTTTCCCAATGATACGAAAATCCGTAATCTGATTTGATCAAATTTCAAGAATGTCTAAAAAATTCTCCTATTTCTCTATGGTTCTACCCTTATTCACCATTATACTAATTAATTTGTGATCCAAACTTAAAATTGATGAGTTTAGAAATTATTTTGACACAAATTCGTGTGTTTTCAACGACCATGCAAATTTGTTCCATCAGCTTCCTTGTTTTTTACCCCATACTAAGGTGTGATGTACATCCAACCTTGACCAAGTAAAAATGTCTATGAGTTGAGTTTGTAGAGTATTTGATGACTATCAAGGCTAAACTATTTTAGACTATTTTAGTGATTTTGTTTTGCATTTTTTCGTACTTAACTATTAAGGCTAAAATACTTAGTTCTAGTTTTTCTATCTGTCTTTATCTCATAATTTTTCTCACTAATACTCTCCTTTCCTCTCTCTCTCTCTCTCTCTCTCTCTCTCTCTCTCTCTACTTCTAGTTACATCTCCCCATTCTTTATTTCCCATCTATCTATATATACATTTGTCAAACCATATCTATCTATCCATCCACCTATCTATCTACCTACCTACTCATATAGAAGTTTTGAAAAGTATGTTGTTGTTCATATCAAATTTTGCAATTGGTTTCCTTGTAGACCAGCTTGCTTTAATCTATAATTTTTATTTTGCTTCAATGAAGATTGACGAGACGAGATCGCGAGGTCGTCAATTGCACACGGTCTCGTGTCAAAATAATTCCAAACTTACGAAATTGATGAAAATATCTTGAACTAAGGGGTATAATGGTAAATATGGTTCGAATCCATAGGGAATTAGGGAAATTTCTAATGATCTCTTCGAATTCGATCAAATCGGACGATGAATCGATGATAGAAATTGGGGAAAATGGTATTTTATTAGACAGTACTTCAAGACAATTCCATGGAATAAAAAATCATCGAACTTGACTTTGATTTCGCGAAGAAATTGAAGATCGAAGTGAGAGGTAATTTTCAAAAATCGAAATCACAAAATTAACAAAAATAAATGCTAAATTACTTAAATTAACGATTCCAAATGGAAATTAAACACTAATAGACGATAGATTAGGATAAATCGCGATCACTAACCCACAATTGTGATTGGATTAACCCAATTAATTTCCGGAATCAAGGCTTTTCATCAAAATCCAAAAATCACGATTCGTGGAGTTCATGCGTCGATTTCTTCCTCGTCTTTTGTCCAAATCTTGATCCTAAGCACTACATAGACGTGGAAATGGGTCTAGAAGAAAGTGGGATCAAGATATTCAAGAGATTTGGTGTCTAAACAGTTCAATTTGATTGAATTTGTCTCGAATGCTTTACAAATTGGAAGAACATCTTAATTTATATGACATTTGGTCGCAATCATCCGATTAAACCAATCAATTGCTTTGATGAAACGGTCGATCACTAACCATTACCGTTCAGTCGTGGCCGTTTGATCGCGATCGGATGCTCGAGATGAAGCCACGTCGACGCGCATTATAAAATGCCTTGAAACGGTCGCCGTTGGATTGCGATCGGACGCATTACATGCATTTATTCGTTTTAATCTCGACCGTTATAACTCTCGCGATCAACGGTCAAGATTAGATGCATTCGATGTACCCCAATTAAGGCCACGTGTCCATCAATTTAAGTGAAGATCAAGGGCCACGATTCACCACACGATCAAACGTCCCTTACGCTGCCACATCATCACGCGCATCAACCGTTCAATCGTGACGCGATGGGACGGCCCTGATCACATTGCGTCACCTGCGCGTTAGAAAATATTCAAAAAACAATTTTTAATTAGAAAATTCATTTTTTAATTCCATAAAATCCTTAGAAATTCATTGAAAATTCAGAAAAATTCTGGAAAAATCCCTATAAATTAGAAAATTCATTACTTTCAAAGTATAGCTCCACATTAATTGAAATTTATTTCATTTGATCAGAAATTTAATTATCTATCATTCTAAAAAGTCAAAATTAATAAATAACAAGAGATTTAATTTCTATTTCAAAAATACATTCATTTCTTTAAGATGTTAAATTTAGAAAATTAAATGAATGTTTATAAAAAAATGATTTCTCTCATTATTTAGCTTTAAAAACCACTTATAATCTCAAGTAAAGGTAGATTATAATGTCTTTTTCATATAATGATAGATAAATACTCATAAATATGATAACATGGATAGGAATGAAATCTTTTATGCCTTAATATGCATTAATAATCATGTATTATCATGTCTAATTAGCATATTATCAAAGAGCAATCCCTTCATATGAACAAAATATCTGGAAGTGATGACCAGCGAAAAAATTTCTAGATATCTTTAATATTTACATGCTTGTATTCCATTATGCTGCATTCCTTTTCATCATATGCTTCTCGTTGGTGATGGACTAAAACTTGCGTCAATTTATGTCATCGTTGTTCTGTTTTTAATCCACACAATACATTTATAATACCTCACTTAGAACAGTAAGTAAGCAGGGTCGATCCCTAGGGAACCTAGGTAATGAGGCTTAGAGACTAAGGTAGAAGAAGGAATTATATAGGGAAATTAAAAATTAGAAGAGAGATTTCATAGATTTAATGATTTAATTATATAGATTAGGCTTCTATAATTTTAGTTAGGGAAGCAGAATTGTGTTTTAGGAGTTTTTAGAGAGTCATAGAGGGGTTTGCCCCATAGGAGCATTCCATTGAATACCTCATGGGTGAGTAAGAATTATAGAACAAGAAGAGAAGAGATGGTGGATTTGAAGTGAGAAATAAATAGAGTTATTTCTACTTTAGGAAGGGATGATGAGTAGATGGAAGAGAGATGGAGTGATGATGAAATGAAGAGATGAGGGGAATGGAGTAGGAGGATAGGATTGTACAGAAGATTTGATGATTTAGGTAGGACTTATGAAGATAAAATGGATTATCCTATGATTTAAACAAATTAAAATGAACTACAGTATCCTTGGAAAGGCCTACAAGAAGATCTCTTATCAGAACCTTCACACACACCCCGTTTTCAGTGCCAATCCTAGGCCAGGTGATGCTTGATCTGCTATGATGTCAAGCTCCTCTTGATCTCCTTCTTCAGAGCAAACTTGGGCATCCCACGACATCCAGCTTGGGCCTAAGCTTCTCCCCTCTTCCCGATGGTGACCTGGTGTCAAGAGAGAGCCAACGACAAAAGAAAGTCAAAATGGAAAAGAGGACTTACGAGTTTAGGGTTTCGCATCTCAACCGATGATTGAGATTGATTATTGGGATGTTTAGAGCTGCGGTGGAAATTTCAACCATACGGATGGAAGGAGCAGAGTGAAATAAGTCTACCATAAAGATTTCAGCCCAATCGGACGGCTAGATTCAGAGATATCAGCATTTCAAGTCAGAGGAGTTTCGGCCATCGATCCGATGGTCCGATGCATCAGCTGCCACTTAATGGATTCTTCAATCGATGAAGACACGAGATCGTGCCACGTCGCCTAAAAGCCAACCACCGGATGCTCGTCACATCACCTGCACAGGTAAGTAAACAAAACAATAATAAACAACCACGATCTGCGGCGATTACTTTTGCTAGAGATTCCAATCTTAACATGAATAAGAGAGTGCCACGTTGCTCTCTTATTCCTCCTTAAATCAAAAATGACAAACAAAATGACAAAAAAGACAAAACTTACGCAACCCAAAATGACAAAATACAAAGCTTACGAAAGCAAAAGGACAAAATAAAAACAACACTTACAATCTGCGACGATTAATTTCGCCGCAGATTCCCTTTTTCGTGCGAATAAGAGAGCACCACGTTGCTCTCTTATTCCACTCAAAGTCAACTAAGATGGCTGATAACATGCATTTATAACTTAATTTCTTATCCTAATTAACACATATTCATGCTTATTTTATGTGAATATGATGCATGTTATCATACCTTTTAGGAATTTTCTCCATTGGTATGTCATTTCACTAAAGTTGATATTTATGCATAAATTAGGGATAATTTCATCCTTGATAGATGATTAGTCTTTTGTAAAGTTTAAATTAATAGAAGTTAATCTCTTTTCTTGAATGATTTTGACTTTAGTGCATGTTTTGAAGGATAATTTCAAGATGAATTTATGATTAAGAAGATTTATTAAGAAATGAGTTAAGTAATTTTTAATTCATCTTAATTTCTTCTTTGAAAATATATTTTAAATGACATGATGTTAAAAAGGGAGAAATTTGTGATCCAATGGAGAAAATTTGGATTAAAAAGGAGTTGTATATTTAAAGTTCTGAATTTCTGAAGTTTATGCCTTTTTTCGATTTTTATCTTATTTTTAAATTGACTTTTACTTATTTAGATCGCGAAAAAGGGGGTATTTTGGTCCACAGACCCCACGGAGGCTGATGTGGCATGCGCCAGCTGACGTGGCGCGCGAGACAAGCGTGCGGATGCGACGCGGCACTGAGGCCACGTGCCAGGGCCACGCGTGGCCCACGCGAGGCGCAGGTGGCGTGGGTGGCACAAACACGTGGCAAGAGGCCACGCGATCCACTCGGACGCCTGTGTGGGGAGCCACGTGGCAAGGGGGGCTGGCGAATAGAGGGCCCATGGGTTAGTGGGCCCTGGTTAGGAGATTGGGGCAGTAACGCAAATGCTATACTACACCCTACCTTTTATACTAAAGATTTCCATTTCTTTCTTTCGTGTGGGACTATGTTCCCACACATTTCCTCTGTGCAGGTGACGTCGCGGCTGCGCAAGCGTCGGATTCAGTCAGGACAACGAAGATTGCGTGGACCCGAGTCCACGCGATCATTAATCAAAGCACGTGCGCCAAATCTGGAGTTAGTGGCGACGTTCAAAGGGCTTACCTGGTGACAAGTGGAGGCATCAAGAGCGTTTGATCTTCGTTGCGATTTAATTGTGGCTTCATCGGACGTGGTTTCATCGATGGGTCGCGCTCTTTCACAATTTTAGCAATCGGGGAGCACCGCATGCACACATCATGATGGTCTGATCTCCATCGGACAAGAGACGCCAGAAGGTGACGTCGAGCTTCATCGGACAGTGGACGGAAGATAACCAAGAACCACAATGGTGATGCTTTTAGTGAGGCCTTTGAGGAGCGGGGAAGAAGACGAGGTGATTTCGGGTTGCATTGTCTCATTTGTCTCACAAAAATAACCACGAGAAGTTTGTTTTGAGAAGAATTTGTGGTCTTTGGGAGGAAGTGTTCATTCGGTTCATCGTTTCATTGTCTTCATTCTTGCAGAACGGTCGCTGAAAATGATCGTGGATAACTCGGTTGATGCAACGTCTTGCCTTTGAAGCTCTCGGTTTTGGTCAATAGATGACGATGATGCCGATAACAAACGGAATTAGAGCTGGATCATAACAGTTAGGATATCCAGGAGAGAATAGAGATAGGTAGAGGAAATGAAATGAAGTCCATGTCGCTTCCTTTCTTTTCTCTCTTTCTGATATCTCTCCTTGTTTGACCGTAAGCAGACTTTTCAAAAGGCCATCTTTTAACAAAATGCGGGAGCACAAAACCCAAATTGGGATCATCATGCAGGCTTCTTTGATGTTGACTTTCTTCAAAATGACTATCAAGATATATCTGTCTTCATTTTTTTTTTGAAGACGAAAGTGCTTGATCTTCATAATTCCTTGAATAATGGAGAATCTTTGTAAGTGGATGATCTTTGTCCTTGCTTGATGTTGTCTTGAGGGAGGAAAAATAAATAATGTTTTCTTTATGTAATTACAATATAGATCTCTATTAACACTCCAACTAAGGGTGGCATTCAAAGGAAAAAGGGATTTAGAAATCAAGGATGTTCCTATTGACTTCTTGAGATCATTACTTTATAAATAAACAAGGTTCCTATGATATAGTGGATAAGGTTTAAAAATTAAGGTTCCTACATCAAAGGTAAAAGGTGGTTGACTTGGTCCACTCAATGGATTCTAATTATCTAAGGATAAGGCTAACTTCTTTGACCAAGTCAATCTTTGGATCAGTGTAAAGTAGGAAGAGGAGGGAAGATAGTTCCCTTAATATCTACACTCTCTTTAATTATTTAGAGAGGTCTTTTTTATCCATTTAATGAATGGATAATTTTTCAAATTGGTAGATAAGGAGGAGGAGGAGGAGGATAGGTTCACTTAGAACCCTTGTGTTCATGTTTCAAAATAATTCTCCATCAAAATGTCTGAGTTTAAACTTATCGTAAATGGATTTAGGCATTAGATTGATACTAGCCCCTGAATCTAGTAAGGTCTTCTCAAATTTATTTCCACTAATTTTACAAGTAATCAAATGTGCTCCTGGGTCACATTTCTTCTCCGGTAATCCTCCCAACATAATTGAACTTATTCTCTCAGATGGCTTGACTAATTTCTTTTTCCTTGGAAGTGTTACAAGGTCCTTAACATATTTGGTGAAAGTTGGTATGTATTTGATAGCATCCTCTAGTGGTATGGTAATTGTTGTATCCTTAAAGGAGTGTAATAATGGGTTTCCTTCTAAGAGAGGTTTAAGCCTCCCTAAAGCCTTAGGGAAGGGTAGAATAGGATTATAATTACTGGGTACTAGTTCTCTTTCTCTGTTTTGCCCCGACTTTCCCTCCTTCTCAATTGATCCCCTTCTACCCTCCAACTCTTCCTCTTTTTCCAAATCACCTTCATCTTTTTCTGACTCCCTATGACCCTCTTCCTCTGATGAGCTATATTATGTAATTTTTCTTTCCTCTACACATTCGTAAGGATCTGATATTGTTTTTCCATTCCTCAACTTTTTCACTGCATGAGCTTGTGTTAAAATAGTGGGTAAAGGTAAGCTAGCAGGAACCTCTTGGGGGAGAAATAAGGTATTGTCAATGGCCGTAGATGAAGTATTTATGAGATTTATTGATGAAAGATTTATGGGAAAAGAAAATAAAGAGTTATCTAAAGGATATTGACTCAACAACTCTATATTTGAAAGTACAGATTTGTTAAAACCGGAAATCGGAGAACTGAGAGATGTGAAATTACCATAAGTGGGGACTGCGATAGTTCTAGTCTCTATGCATGAGATATTTCTAGGACTTATACAAGGCTGAGAAAGAATTTTACCTTGGGCCGGTGGCCCATTTCCTCCACCTTTTGATTGGGAGCTTTGACCAACTTTGAAATGTCGTTGACCTTGGTGTGGTGGTTGAGGTTGAATTTTTAAGCACTCTGCCATCTTTTCCTTCTTGAGTGCTTGGACTTGAGCTTGGATCTGAGCTTGCATCTGAGCTTGCATGGCATTCATCATAGTTATCATAGGAGAGAAGTCAAGTGGATTATAATTTTGCATAAAGTTTTGAGGAGAATTATGTTGATTCTAAAGTGGGGCAGTCTGCTGTTGTTGAATAGGTGATAGGGAATGTTCTTGTGCTTGAAATGGTGCTTGAGGATGATATGGAAACTGAGAAGCCGCTTGATATTGAAATGAGGACTTCGGTTGAAATCCAGAGCGGAATCCTTGCTTGAATTTTCCTAGATTTTTGGGCGACCACCACTGCCCTCGCTGTCCTACCATATGTACTTGTGCCTCTTCATATTCTCCCTCTTGAAAAGCACCATCTTCATGGTCACTCCTATAACATAGAGAAAAAATTTTAGCTTTAATAAGTGGGGAGTTCAGTTGAAGAACCTTCTCCAACGCCGTAGCGATGTTGTCCAACTTCTTATTTGTCTCCTTCAAACTTGTCTCAAGGGATGAAACGTGAAACACTCCTCTCCTAGGGTTACTTCTAGTGGTTTGCTGTAAATCATTTTCACCTACTTTTTCAAGCAAATCAAATATCTCATCTTCATAAGCACCATAAAATGATCCTCCAGCTGCTAGATCAGCCTTATGAAGATTATCATCATTTTGTGATTCATAAAAATGTTGAGCCAACCTAGAATTCTCGAATCTGTGGTGAGGACATCTTTGAATCAGACCTTTAAATCTTTCCCAAGATTCACTAAAGGCTTCCTCATCCATAGGTTGAAAATTCGATATCTCTTTTTGAAGGGCAATAGTTTTAGAGACTGGGAAAAATTTGGAAAGGAAACGATTTTGCATTTCATTCCAATTATTGAAGGTTACTCCCAAACTCCTATACCAATCTTTAGCTCTCTACTTCAATGTAAGATGGAAATACATCATTTTTAACACGTCTAAAGAAATCCCTGGAATATTCTGAGTAGATAACGCCATATGATATGTGTCTAGAAACTCTATGGGATCATGAATGGAAGAACCATCAAATGTATGTAGGGAATTAATCAACGCATTGTCGTATTTAAAGGTCACCCCCTCTCCAATGTTGATGTTAACATTGGTTTGTCTGATGCTCCCCATTGGACTGGTTGAGTCCAAAAGTGTTCTCATCGGTGCTTGTTGTTCTGCCATTGATTTTTGCTCGTCTTCCTCTTGGCTACCTGTCTTGAGATTCACTTGGAAATAAACTTTAGCTCTCGTCTTTTCTAGCATAAAATGTAATAAAAACTCAGTCGGCCTTGGGAAAACTGCATGAGCCACGTTCTGCAATCATGCAATGGTTAGGAATAAAATTAACTGAAGTGAAACTCACTGACGATTAATACCCAATCCCCGGCAACGTCGCCATTTGATATGTCAAGATTCATTCTGAATTACTCGGTGAGTGTGTCGTTGTTTAATCTTGAGTCAATCAAATTATTTATAATTCCTACTTGGTTTAGTTGTAAGTAGGGTGTCGAATCCACGGAGATTAGGGATCAATCTGATGGTTTCCTCAGGGAATGTATTTGTTCTTCCCCTTCTTTTGTTAACTCCTAAAGACCTACTCTATCAACTCAAAACACACTCTAATCAATAAGTATCGAATCAAATTTAGTAAGGGAGATTAAATCTACTCAATCGGGTTTTGGAATAACTTGCAGAAAATAGGGAAATCTAATTGTTTGTTGGTGGATTTGAAAGAGGTAACTCTGAATCTATTTTCAAAAGAAAAATTCAGAAGTAAAGAAAATATTTGAAATTACATACCCTGCGTCGTCACTACACGGTCCAATGGACGACCTAATGGTGTCCTCGCGGATCGTGTACTCTCGTCACGGGAAAAATAAAGGAACTGTTAGTTTAACCTAAGTTTGATAATTTACTTAGGTGTGCTTTTAATGTTTATGAAATATTATATTGAGTAGTGTTTATGAATGTTAGCTATTGTTGTTTGTCAAAATGATTTGAGAAGGGTATGTTTGTGTCAGTGTAGGTACTGATGGACTGATAGATTGACCTTCGTCAATCTTGGAATGCAGACATCGCTACGAATTAGAACGAGATTACCTACTCTATAATCTACTATTAAAACATTTAATTAAGACCTTTTGAAGACATGATTTAAATCTTCGTAGAACCATGAATTATCCTTAAAAATTCATAGTATTCTAATTTATTTGTGTAATCATACTATTAGTTTCTTTTCTTCTATTTTTTATCATGTCTTATATATATATATATATGTGTGTGTGTGTGTGTGTGTGTGTGTGTATTTATATATGTATTTGAATAGTGTAATTTTTGAATGTTTATTACCGTTGTACTAACCTTTTTATGTTATTGTATTTTCAGGTAGTCTTTAAAATTGCGTATATGTCAAGAAAACCTGACAAAAAGCCAAAAACAAAAACTCTCACTCTCTCTCTCTCTCTCTCGCGAAAAAAAAAACAAAAAATTCAAAAAGCTAGGGTTTGTGCTCCAGCAATCGTGTGCTCCAGCAATCTTGTGCTCCAGCGATCTTGTGCTCCAGCAACGAAGAAAATGAAGACGATTTTTGAATCGTCATCCTCAGCGAAATCAAAAGAAGGCGACGTCTCCTCCATCGAAAGATTGCTCTTCAACGACTCTTCTCTCTAAAATCTATTTTTCCATTTTTTTTAATTTCGTCTGTGATTTGGATTTCTGTTTTTGTTTCTTTTTTCTTATTATCGTTCTATGATTTTTCGTTTTTCACTTTTCGGTTTCTGAAATTTCGTTTTTAAATTTATTTTTGTTTTCGATTTTCTGATATTTCGTTTTCCATTATTTGGTTTCTGAAATTTCATTTTTAAATTTATTTTCATTTTCAATTTTTTGATATTTCGTTTTTGATTTTATAAATCTGGTTTTTTTTCTAATTATTGTTGTTATTTTCCTGATTTCATTTTCTTATTTCATTTTTGGTTTATTAAATCAGTGTTATCAGTTTTTTGGTTATTTTGTGATATCCGTAATATTAACTTCTGTTGGATTTTGGATCTGTCATTCATCACATTAGCTGTATCATTATTTTGTTTCTATTGTTGGTCAATTCTGTTATATCTATTAGTTTTATTATCAAATCTGTTCTATTTGTAATTTGTTTTATATCTGTCTTTATTTACTTAAAATCCAGCAGGTCATACACGTCATTATTTGAAGTGGTGCATCATAGAAGATTGAGACAGAACTCTGTCAAATTTTGATTTCAAATTTCTGATTATAGTCTAATCTAATTTAAGATTATGTTTAGCATTGCCCATAAATATAAACAGTTATTAATATATCATCTGATCTGTTCTTTAGATAATTTATAAACTTTCAGGTTTGGTGAGACTTCATCGAGGTGAGATCAAAGGTGGTTTAATTTTTAGTGAATTTTAATCATTTATTAGTCAATTTATCAAGTTTTTTAAATTCACTCCATAGTGAGGATATCTGGAGAATTACTTTAGGAGTTATTTGTGGTATTTTTGTGTTGCATTTGTTTTTATCTCCAAGGGAAAAGACTGCAGGAGTCAGAGCAGAAAGAAGAAGTCAGAAAGTCAAAGTAAGAAGTCAGAAAGTCAAAGTGCTCAGTAAGTCAAAGACAATAGCAGTCAAAGTGATCAAAAAGTCGAAGTCTGAAAGTCAGAAGTCAGAAAGTCAAAGTCAACAGAAGTCAAAGTGCTCAGTAAGTCAAAGACAATAGCAGTCAAAGTGATCAGAAAGTCAAAGTCAACCAGATAAAGTCAAAGTCAATTAGAGAAAGTCAAAGTAAAAGTCAAATCAGCAATTCAAGGGGTTGTATTAATTTGTTTTATCTTTGATAAGATTTTAAAATAATTTTTGCTGCATCATTTGTTATATTTTGTTGTGATTAGTTTAGTTTGTTTCAGTATTGTCATTATAGCTTTCTATTTTATAAGTTTAATTAAAGTAATAGGAGAATTACACATACCATCACACTTTAGGTGGACTCTTGATGAGTCGTAGTTACCCGTGAGGGTAAGGAGGAGATTCCTTAGGAATCGTAGTGAGTCAGGATGACTCTAGTGAGTTGACTAGATAGTCAACTCGAGGGATATTTATTCTTCACCTTGCAGGATCCCTCGGACTCGAGGAGGAGCGACTTACTTGGTGCGTGCGTGGATTGGTGACTACAGAGGGGCAGGCCAACCTGAAAGAGAGTAGGGAGCGGCGTGCGGAGCTCTGGGAGTCGGCCCGGGGGACGGGACGAGTGGATGGGTACTGGAGGACGGCGGCAAAGTTAGGTCACTAGCCAAGAGTGTGAGGGAGTCAGATCGAAAGATCGTGTAGAACTTTTGATCTGTTAATCTCGGCCAGCTAGTAGTTACTACTAGGGTATTAAAAAAGGGTGAGGAGAGACTCTAGGGGGACTGTCTCCTCCTGGGACTGGCGCGGGGGTCTGGAACCCTGTCCAGTATAAAAAAAATCTGGCCTACGAGTGACGTAAGAAAGGTGAGAGATAATCAACGAATTGAAGAAGAATTAGAATAACATAAAGATTAAAAAGAAACTAATTCACCCCCCCCCCTCTTAGTAATTTCACCATCTCATTAGGGAATTTCAATTGGTATCAGAGCTAGACTTGCATTTTCAATTTAATCAATCGGCAAGTTGATCTAGAATGGGTGGTGATTCGAGACTCTTTCCTCCGACCCTCGATGGCACTAACTACGCCATTTGGAAATCAATAGTTGAAGCCTATACTATGGGAAAGAAGTATGCGATATGGAATGCCATTGTGAATGGCTTCAAATCCAACTTCGATAACCTCACAGAATTAGAGAAGGAGGTTAATGCTAGGGCAAGGAACATACTTCTTGCCACTATAAATAGTACTGCCCATCATCAAGTCTCTAGTTGCAAGACAGCGAAGGAGATATGGGATCATCTCACCATAGCACATGAGGGGACCTCCCAAGTTCGGGATACCCAAGTAGGCATATTAGTAAATGACTTTGAGTTGTTTACTCAAAAGAAGGGTGAAACAATTAGGGAAATGTCAGGACGTTTCACTGCCTTAATCAATGCATTGAAAAATATGAGTAAGGACTATTCAACCCTAGAAAAAATAGGAAGTTCTTAAATGCATTATCTTAGAGTGGAAAAATTAAGGTTGTCGCCATTGAAGAGGCGAAGAACCTTAGTACTACACCACTAGTAGAGATAGTTGGCTCACTCATCACATATGAGATGAATGAAGCACGTAGAAACCCATCAGCTGAAAAGAAAGAAAAATCAGTTGCTCTACGTGCAGAGGACACTTCTTCAGACGATGATGAAGAGATAGCACTGTTATCTAGAAAAATAGAAAAATTAATTAGGAGTAAGAGAAGGATAGGAAACACATTTAAAGTTTGTTTTGAGTGCAGGAAGCCAGGTCACTTCAAGGAAGACTGTCCAAGGTTGAAGAAGAAATACGAAGACAAGGACTCGGAAGAGAAAGAAAAGCTGAAAAAGAAATCTGCATGGAAGGACAACAACAAGAAGAAGAAGAAGAAGAAGGCGTTGAAGACCACATGGAGAGACTCAAGTGATGATGAGAAGAATGAAGATATTGAAGATGAAGAAGTAAACTTGTGTCTAATGGCCAACTCTAGTGAAGGTGAGTATGATATTAGTGATACCTCACCAAAGGAACTTCAAGAAGCCTTAGAGGAGGTATTTATGATATTGAAAAGCACTAGGAAAGAGCTAAAGAAGGTTAAGAATGAAAATCTACAGCAATTAGCGAAGATTTCATGCTTAACTGAAGAATTGGAGATTACTGATAATACTCCAAAGGAAAGTGTAGAAGCACTCCAACGCATAAGAGAGTTAGAATTAGAGAACATAACTCTTAAGGAAGAGGTTGAAAGCTTAAGATTAGTGACATCTACAGAACCGTGTATAGCTGAAGCTCATGATGAGTTCATCCACCTTCGGGAGCTCTATGAAAAGATGCTTGGTAGTCAAAAGGCACTTGACATGTTATTAGGAAGCCAAAGACCATCCTTGAGAAAGGAAGGGCTTGGTTCTGATCCAATTAAGGTCAAGGCCAAGAGAGTAGAAAAAGAAAAATATGATGAAGAAAGTAGAAAGCTAATATTAAAAAATGAGGAATTAAGATCAAGGAAAATGGCTAGAAGGTATGAAATAGATGATAAGGCTAGAAATGATAGGAGATATAGGTACTCCCACAGTTTTGGACTTTTAGGACAATGTAGAGTAGTTGATATTCTAGTTGATTCCATTCATTGTGATAATGAGAGGAAATTAGATCCTAGAACATCAACCATAAATGCCCCTTCACACACTAGGAACATGCAGCATAGGAGTTCATCTCATGCACCTAGTACATTTCACATACCTCATACACCATTATATCCCTCAATTGGCCATCTTAAGTATCCTATACCAACAATGGTACCTGATCGTAGATTGGATTTAGGAATGAACATGTCACCCTATCCATATAGTCCTTATGGATATCATGGTTACTTTCTGGTTCCAAATGTTGGGCTCATGTGGGGTTCACCGTCTTGGTACTAAATCTCTCAACCCTTGCAGGTGTGTCTCCAATGGATCAGAAATGGTACTTGGACAGCGGGTGTTCGAGAAACATGACTGGTAATAAGAGATGGCTTAGTAAGTTAGAAAAGAAAAATGGAGGGAACGTTACATTTGGGGACAGCAAAACAGGAAAAATTCGAGGTATTGGCAAGATTTCTATCGATGACGATGTTTTAGTAAAAAATATTTTGTTCGTGGATGGTCTTCATCATAACTTGATTAGTGTGAGTCAATTGTGTGACAATCAAATCATTGTAGAATTCACTAGAATAGGATGTAACATCCTCGATGAGGAAACTAGGAAAGTACTACTAGTAGGAAAAAGGGTCAAAAATATCTATATTATTGACCTTGAGGAGATTAGAAACTCTCGAGTATGCCTAGTAGCTAAATACAAAGAAAACGAGGTCGATCTATGGCATCGTAGATTAGGACACCTTAGTTATCATAGTCTTAAGAAACTAGTATCACTAAAATTTGTCCGAGGATTACCTTTAGATTTAGAACAGAAACCTTAAACTTGTGAGACTTGTATCAAGTCTAAACAGGTTAAAGCTAGCTTTGACAAGAAGATAGAGATCTCTACTAAGCGACCTCTAGAATTACTTCATATGGATCTCTTTGGTCCAAATCGAGTCTCTAGTTTAGGAGGCAAATTGTATGGATTAGTCATCGTAGATGATTACTGATGCAGGACGCGGTGGTGAAAACCCCGTGCCTGATCAATGGGACTGAGGATGACTAAGGATAACCGGTCAACCCTAACCTATGGATAAGCGAATCCTAGACCCGAAGTATGAGACCTAACCTAAACCTAAGTGCAAGCAGGCCTGCTGATCCGCGGAGTCGACTCCGGGTGACCCGGGGAAACTCGCGATGACGGGTAGGGTGAGGTCCTCTCGATCCACGTCCGGAGGAGTGGAGTGGCTCGTCGTGGAGTAGCCAAAGCTGCAGCTCACGCTCAGTGCTGGTTCTTACGCACGCGTGGGAACTCTCGAACCTATATCCATACTACCCTATCTACGTCGTCCAATGGCGGTGGAGGCGAGTGAAGAAAACGCTTCAAAAAGTAATTAACTTTAAAATGAGGAGGTCGGAGCTAACCTACGGGGCACGTGCCCGGTGAGTCCTGACGATGGCGATCGTTCATACGTAGCACGGATGATCGGCAGGGGTAAGCTTCGTCGGCGTCGTCGGGACCGCGGTGGAGCCCGACTCCGAACGCCAATGGGGAACGGATCTGTAGAGAACCGTGTGGCGCAGGCAGGGATGATCTGTAGGGAATTCGCTGCGCGGCGTGGGAGCAGTCAACGGGAACTACCTGGAAGGCGTACGGACTGAGAAGAGCTTCAGAGAGGGAGGAGGAGTCAACTGGCGCAAACGAGGGCGCGAAGGGGTAGGCCAGGCATGACGGGATAGCCGGGCACCCCAAGCAGGTAGGGGATAAATCGGGGAATGCGCGGGCGCTGCGGGTGGCCTGCTTGGAGTAGCGCAGAGGCTGGACGAACGTTGGCGCCGAGGGTGGAATGGGGGCGGCGAAGGGCAGGGGATGAAGCGTAAGAACCGCCGAGCGACGGGGACGAGTGGCAAGGAGGAGCGGCCGCGAGATCCGACCCTCAACAAGGGAGTGATTGGGCGTAGAGGTGTGGTCAATTCCAGAGCAGATGCGGCAGGGGCAACATCGCGGCACTACAGGAGACGTCGCATCAGGTAGGTTACGATACTTTTCGACGAACGAAGAGTTTCTCCCAGTCGGCAGCCCGTGCTGTAGATTCAGCGCCCGAGAGGGAGGGCGCTAGCGGGGAGGTGACACCGAAGTAGCAGGTGAGTCGCAGGAGGGGAATTCGGACGACCGGAAAGTTGAGGCAGTGCCGCGGAGTGAACTCGGCAGAGTTAGCAAAGGGATCGTGGCAGTCGCAGGTTGAATTCGGCAAAGCATCAGTGAGGGAAATTGGGTAAGGGTGAGATGGTTGCGGTTCACGGGAACCGTAGAATCCGTGAGAATCGGAAACACGGAAGGGAATTTCGGATCTCGGGAGGTGGAGGCGAAGGGACTGCGTGCGGGCTGGGGAAATTTGGAAAGGAATGTCGGTGGGGGTTGACGGAAATGGAGCTGCGATCGGAAATGGCAGGGAGAGGAGGAACCGTTGGGTGACGTTGGTTGATGGGTGATGAACGGAATAGGAAGGGTTGATAGGGGAAAGGAGGACTGAGCGCGTGAGCGCGTGAGCAGGGGAAGGGGAAGAGCAGTGGTCGGGATGGAATTGGTGGTGGAGGAGTCCCGATCGGGAGTGGGGGATTCGCTGGGTATTGCAGGGAATCTGAATCGTGGATGAGGAAGGTGACTGGGCGATGGCCAGAGGGATTGACAAGGTTTCGGGATGGTGGAAATTCGTGGGCGGAAGTCGGGAGGCGAGTCTGCTGATGGAGATGGGGAAGCCTGGAGATGATGCAGGAAATCTGGTGGTGGAGGAGTTCGGGAGGTTGTGCGGGTGAGGGAAGAGGGGAAATCGACGGGAGGAGGACAGGAAGATGTCCGGGGTTGCAGGAGGGTGAGCGGGAGGGGATTCGGGAGATTTGCCGGGCAAACAGGAAGATGGTCGGAATGTGGAAGGGCAGCCGGCGGCAGGTGGCGCGAGAGGAGGTGCTGGAGGAGAGGCTTGAGGGAAGATGGTCGGAGGGGAGATGGAGGGGAAGGTGGAGATGGTGGAGATGGCGGCGCGCCGGACCGGCGGCGGCGGCGGCACAAGGGGGGCGGCGGCGGCTTGAGGATGGCGGCGTCGCGATGACGGTGGAGAAGAACAGTGGCCGGGGCAAGGAGTGGCGGTGGTCGTCGCGGCGGCGACGGCGGCACGGAGGCGTTCGGCGGTGGCGGCGGCGGCGACGGCGGTTGGACTCCTTCCCCGGCCTTCCTTGAGCAGCCACTTGAGAGGGAGATCACTCCTTTCTTTCTTCAAATGACGGCTAGGGTTTGTGGGGGGGTCCCTTCCCCTCTTATAGAGCCCATAATGGGCCGAGAGGGGAAAGGGCCCACTTGAGGCCCACAACCCACACCTAACATACTTATAGAAAGAAATAAGGTTCACAAAGAAGGATGGGCTTCACAAATGGGATCCCGAAAAGGGATGAACCCACCCGGAAGCCTAAAAGGGAGAGAAGAAATAAACGAGGACCCGCTTAAACACGTGCGGGTAAAAATTTCATAATAAAGAAATAAAGAAATAAAGATAAGCAGATAGATCCGCATGCGCAAAAGGGCTCCTCCGGCGCCGTGCTATCGTGTCTTGGTGGCGGCGGGGGTCGTACGCCACCAATTACTCATGATACACTTGGGTTCATTTCTTATCTGCTAAAAGCGATACCTTTGAAGTCTTTGAAAGCTTTATCAATAGGATACAAAACGAATTTGAGTCGAAAGTCAAGATCATTCGGACTGATCATGGCGGTGAGTTCGAGAATACAAAGTTTGATGAACTATGCAATACCTTAGGCATATTTCATCAATACTCCACTCTAAGAACTCCACAACAAAATGGAGTGGCTGAGCGTAAAAATAGAACTTTGATAGAGATGTCTAGGACCATGCTGGCCGAGAATCACCTCCCAAGTTACTTTTGGGCGGAGGCGGTAAGTACCGCATGCTATGTGGCCAATAGAGTATTGGTACGTCCACAACTTAAGAAGACCCCGTATGAGCTTCTTAAAGAAAGGAAACCAAATATCACCTACTTCCGGGCATTTGGGTGTAAGTGCTATATTCTAGTAAATGGGAAAGAAGATTTAGGAAAATTCGACTTGCGAAGTGATGAAGGTATCTTCCTCGGGTACTCCAAGAGATCGAAGAGTAAAGCTGAATTCTAGGAGATGTTCTTACCTAAGTGTCACCCCAATCCTAGCCTTAGGTAGCGTTTCTCCTCAATCTCAGCTTGGATTTGTCATCCACTCTTCAATAGCATCCCTAGTGACTGAAGATGGACTTCAACATTCGCTTTCTCTCGCATTAACTTAGGAGAAAACCACAATGAAAAAGTACCTAAAAAGAGACCAACACGGCTCCTCTTGTATCAAAAAACCTCTCCAAAAAGTGAAAAGCATCAAGCGCGCGAAAAGTTCCCCCTAAAAATTTGGCTTGATCTGATGGCTGGTTCCTCGAGTGCTCACAGCCGTTAGATCCTCGAGAAGAGGTCTTCTCTTGCCTGCGCTTGCTCCACGTGTTCGGAGTTAGTAAGTCTTTCGAATAGACCCCGTTCCTTCTTCCGGCGAGTGAACATGTGTCACGTAGCCCCCAACTTCTCCAGCCGTTAGATCCTCGAGAAAAGGTCTTCTCTTGCCTGCGCCTACTCCACGTGTTCGGAGTTGGTAAGTCTTCTGATTGGACCCCGTTCCTTCTTCCGGTGAGTGAACATGTGCCACTTCGCCCAAACTTCTCCCTGCAGAAACCATAAGATCCCTCACAATTCTAAAAATAACAAAATTGCCACTTGAGAAGTTAAAATTGTGCTCTCTTACTATTTTCCTTAAAAGGAATTATAAAAATCAGGGAAAAATCTCAAAAAAATCTAGAAGGTGTATTAAATCATTTCAAAGCTGATTTCACTTAATTTTACCCATAATTAGATGTATATACTGTCATAATCAGCGGATCTAACCCTAAGTGGTGTGTAATTTCTGTGATAAACTGAGACTTATCAAAGCCCCACGCCAGACTACGCCAGCATCTGATCCGATCCTTGACGCAATCTCGCAATTAATCGAGCAAATGAGGGGGATGAACTCACGCGTGGAAGAAATACAAGACTTCATCAAGACGAACGTTCAACCGACGACCGATAAGAAGGGTAAGGAAGTAACTTTTACTGACCAACTACCCTCAAAGGCCACAACTAACCTGAGGAATCAAGGGGCTTCGTTGAGCCAAACGCACAACATCAACCATGTACACATCGAAGAGGAAGCTGTGGAAACGACACTAGCGATATCAAGCCTTCAAAGCGGCAAAGACTTATCGGATCCATAAAAGAATCATACTGTCCACCAAGGCCCGATCAAAGAAGAAGAAGCACCAATTATCGTTGAACACGACAACGATTGGGAGGACGAGGAAGAACATGCCAAGGCTGAACCTAACCCCGACACATACAATCCCCTTGTGCCTTATCCTCAAGCACTTAATCGCCCTAAAGCCAAGAGTAATGAATCCGATGATCATCTACTAGATGCGTGTAAGAAGGTTACCATTATCATTCCTTTACTAGATGCCATCAAGCATATTCCATCCTATGCCAAATTTCTCAAAGGTATATACACTCCTCATAGAAACCCTAGAAAAATCCAACTTAGTGAAATGGTGAGTTCCATCATGATGAATTCCCAACCTATTGAAAAGAGAGATCCAGGAGCACCCACGATAACGAGTGAAATATGAGGAATGTCCTTTATTAGATCATTACTAGATACCAAAGCTAGTATTAAGATCCTTCCTAAAGTTGTATTCGGCCGTCATCATGTAAGGGAGTTGCGACCTTTCTTAGTAGAGTTATGCTTAGCAAATGGATCAGTAAGGAAACCACACGGATTAGTAGAAGATGTAATCGTGAGAATAGAAGATTGGTATTTCCTTGTAGATTTCCTAGTTGTTGATATGAAAATGACTAAGGAGCTTAGCCAAGCCCTGATCATCTTAGGCCGACCCTTCCTAGCTACTGCAAAAGCTATCACACATTGGGGAAAAGGAGAAGTAATTCTCAAGGTGGGAGAGCACACCATGCAGGTCGACATCAATAAGCTTATGAAATATCCTTCACGAGCTTCCAAGGACTTGAGCCCCATCGACTTCGCTGATGACAAGAATATTGCTGCCTGCATAGAAGAAGAGATGATGATCGACAAGGAAGCAAGATTTGAAGAGCTACCAATGGATGAGCCTTCCTTAGAGCTCAAGACTCTCCCATCAACACTCACGTACGCCATCCTTGATGAAGAGAAAGCCAAACCGTTGATTATTTCATCCAAGCTGGATATAAAGTGGGAGGAACAATTACTCAAAGTATTAAGAAGGAATGAAGACGCAATCTGTTGGACCTTGATAGACCTAAAGGGGTTGGACGCTTCAATATGCACTCATCGCATCTTCCTAGAGGATGAGTCAAGACCCGTCAGGGAAGCCCACAGACAAATAAACCTGAAGGTATGGGAAGCCGTGAAAAAAGAAATTCTTAAATGGCTAAACGCAAAAGTCATCTATCCCATATCAGATAGCCAATGGGTGAGTCCGATGCACGTTGTTTCGAAGAAAGCTCGAGTAACGGTCACGGTGAATGATAAAGGCGGTGACACGCCTTCCGACGAAATGGAGATTTTGCATCGACTATCAGAAGTTGAACTCCGCTATGAAGAAAGACCACTTCCCTCTCCTATTCATCGACCAAATCCTGGAGCGACTGTCAAGATCAAGTTACTTTTGCTTCCTCGATGAATATTCGGGATACAATCAGATTGCAATTCATCCCGACGATCAAGAGAAGAGGACGCTCACATGTCCTTTTGGCACATTCACCTTCATACGCATGCCATTTGGACTATGCAACGCACCCGCGACCTTTCAATGATGCATGACGACAATCTTCTCTAACTTTCTTGGCGACAGCTTGGAAGTTTTCATGGACCATTTCTCTGTCTTTGGAAACGACTTTGAGAATTTTCTTGCACACCTGACCAAGAACCTAGAGGTGTGCATCAGGAAACGACTGGTGCTTAGTTGGGAGAAATCCCACTTCATGACCAGGAGGGAGTAGTGCTTGGGCATATCATCTAGGGCAAAGGATTAGAGGTGAACAAGGCCAAGATAGAGGTCATTCAAAACCTCCCTCTTCCAGGTACCTTACGAGATTTAAGGAGCTTTCTCGAGCATGTCAGTATCTATCAAAGATTTATACAAGACTTTGTGAAAGTCTCCAAGCCACTCACCACCGTTCTTTGCAAGGAGAAAGACTTCATTATCGATGAAGAAGGGGAGCGTGCATTCATGAAGCTGAAGCAAGCGCTGATCAAGGCACCGATACTTCAAAGTCCTAATTAGGACTTACCATTTGAGATCATATGCGACGCTTCAGACATAGCATTGGGAGCGGTCTTGGGGCAAAGTCTAGACAAGAAGCTGATGGCCATATTTTATGCAAGTAAAGCTCACATTAACTATACGACTACGGAGAAAGAGCTTCTAGCGGTGGTCTACGCACTCGAGAAGTTTTGGTCTTACATCTTGGGGAGCAAGATTGCTATCTACACTGATCCTGCAGCCTCAAAATACTTACTCCAAGAAAGAGGCCAAACCACGATTGATACAATGAGAGCTGCTCCTAGAATTCGACACCATCTCGAGCTACGCTCCCTCGTATGTGACGTATCATTTTCGTGTGTTGTTAAAACACAAAGACGATCATCAAACAAAATTTATAAAACCGAACTCACAAAGATAAGATATAATAATCAAGTATTGTGCAAGTATCGGGTCGATCCACACAGAGCAAGGTTGACTTTAATCGTAGAGTTGACTTGGTCAAACTTAGGTTTAAAAGGAGTTTTAGATAAGATAAAATAAGATATAATGAGTGGAAATGATATAAATAGACCTAATAAGAAGTTTTAAGAATTGAAATCTCGGATTTGACAGAGAAAAGTCAAAAGTCAAAGTCAATGTGTTGACTTTGACCAACAGTAGGTGTACTGTAAAATCAGATAATCAAATAGAGTCAGAAAATTATGAAAATTATATATTTGGAAACTAGAGATAAAATGGAATTTATTGGTTATAATTCGTAATTTTTGGATAACAATTGGATTTATTATGAATTATTGAAAATTAAATATCAGAAAATCCCCGAAATGAAGACCTCAGAGGAAATCTTCAAATTGACCAGCCAAATGAAATACAAATCTTGCAATTGTTATCAATGTCAATGGAAAGCTAAGAACCAGAGAAATCTAACAAGACCAAAATTATCGAATTCTCATTTGTAAATCAAAAGTAATTGACCCCGAAAGTCAACATTTGACTTCTGATGAAAGATGAACAGTCCTTGGTCACACGTCAAATTGGAGGGTCAAATGAACTTGGAATTCGATGAAATTGCTATCCACGGAAAGCTGATGAAAAGAGGACTCCAATGAAACCAAAATAAAGTAATTTGGAATTATATTCAGCAACTTTTCGGACCTAAAATTTGGAGAAAATAAAGAACACTATGAACTAATTTACAAAATGAAAGATCTAAACCTAATAAAAATAGAAATTACCTGTTGATACTTGATCGAATCTCACTACTAACACGATTGCCGCAAGAATGGGGCTTCAATTCTCGTGGATTGAAGCGAATTTGCTCGGATTCTTCCTCGTGGACGTTCGGAATTCAAGGGGAAAAATCGATGAAATCAAGAGATTAAATCATGATTATCATGCTTAAATGGCTGCGTCTCTACACTCTTGGAAGCACAGGATCACGAGAACTTAAGACCTTCCTCAAAACTCGCTTAATTTCTTCACGAGTCGATCAAAATTTGAAGAACAAAGCGAGGAATACACTAGTTTTAAAGGGGAAATTAGGCTCAAAATCATGGGCGATGGCGGCGAACGTGGAGGCGGTTTGATTGGTGTCGAGGGGCGATTCCATGAGCATAGATCGTGGCTTCAATTCCGCGACGAATCGGTGTTAGTTTGGCTTCAATTTGGCTTCCAAAAAGCCACGATTTTCGCCACGATCGGGCCACCATCGTGCCACGATCGTGGTCCTGCTCCTTCATCGATTGCCTGCTGATCGATTGGAGACGATTCCACAACGATCCCACGATAAAATCTCCTTGATCGCGGCTTGATCACGCCGCGATCGCAGTTCGATTGGTCCGCGATCATGGAGTTCTTCCACGATCTTTCGCCGTCGTTGGATTGAGCTTCAGGTAATGAACGATCGCGATTCGCTGATCCCGTGCGCCATGATCATGATGCGAGTCCACCGCCAGCCGTCTGATTGATGAAGATTGCGATCGTCTCTCGCTGAAGCTCAGCCGTCAGATGAAGATCATCTCAGGGCCTTCTGTTTGATCCTGATCAGGGGCTACTCAGGCTGCCATGTGGCGTGTGGTAAGTCGTTCGATCGAACTCACTTATGCTCTTTTTGCAGCACGTGCGTTGATGGAGGATCGTGTGGACTCGGGTCCACGTGATCATCGGTTTGAGCTTGGATCTAACGCTCGCCACACGTCCACGTCACCTGGAAAAGGTAAGATGTGTGGGACTATGTCCCACACGGAAAAAATAACCGCATTTGTTGCAGTTAAATAGGGGAGCGCGGTAACGCATTTGCGTTACCGCCTCTAATAACTAACCAAGGCCCACTAACCCGTGGACCCTCCACTTACCAGCCTTACCTACCATGTGGCGCCCCTCACAAGCGTCTGCGTGGGCTTGTCTGGGTGGCCTCCTGCCACGCGTCAGCACCAGCTGCGCCCCGCGCAGGCCGCCCGGGCTCTGCCACGTGGCCTCAGTCCGCGTCGCACCCTATGGTGGTCCCGCGCGCCACGTTAGCTGCCAGTCGCCACGTTAGCCTGCAGGTTAGTAAACCCCTTTTTTGCGATTTTTAAATGGGAAAAATTGGTAAAAAAATCAGTTTAAAAATCAAATAAAAAATCGGAAAAGGGCATAAACTTCAAAAATTCATAATTTAAAATATGCAACTCTTTTTTAATCCAAATTTTCTCTATTGGATCACAAATTCTTTCTTTTTAATATCATGTCATTTAAAGTATATTTTGAAAGAATAATCAAGATGAATTATAATTTACTTAAATTATTTCTCATTAAACATTCTAAATCATAAATTCATCCTGAAATTATATTTCCAAATATTTACTAAAGTCAAAAATCATTCATTAACAGAGATTAAATTCTCTAAAATTAAAAAAAAAGATTAATCATGTATTAAGCATGAAATTATCCCTAAATAATGCATAAATATCCACTTTAGTGAAATGACAAGCCAATGGAGAAAATTCCTAAAAAGTATGATAACATGCATCATATTCACTGAAAATAAGCGTGAATATGAGTTAATTAGGATAAGAATTCAAGTTATAAATGCATGTTATCAGATTGATTCTGGAGCACTAGAATTTTCATTAAAAAGATAAGTTCTTCCATGATCTCAAGTACTATTTTTGTAAAGAACCACTCCTATTCCACCTAGGATACGATTAGATCATCCCACGATGCATACCAGAGGAGGAGCAAGGAGATATCTTAGCGATGTGTCATTCATCGATGTGCGAAGAACATTTCGCGGCGCCCAAGACCGTGGATAAGATCCTGCAGAGCGACTTCTACTAGCCCACCATCTTGAAAGACACCCATCGTTTCTATACTGAGTGCCTATAGTGTCAAGCGTCATTAAACATCCCCAAGCGAGATGAGATGCTAATGCGGCCGATCCTTGAAGTGAAGATTTTTTATCTTTGGGGAATAGACTTCATGGGACCTTTCCCACCTTCTGATGGGAAATAGTACATTTTGGTAGCGGTTGATTATGTGCCCAAGTGGGATGAAGCGATCCCCATGATAACATGCATTTATAACTTGAATTCTTACCCTAATTAACTCATATTCATGCTTATTTTATGTGAATATGATGCATGTTATCATACTTTTTAGGAATTTTCTCCATTGGCATGTCATTTCACTAAAATTGATATTTATACATAAATTAGGGATAATTTCATGCTTAATAGATGATTAATCTTTTGTTTAAATTAATAGACGTTAATCTCTATCATTGAATGATTTTTGACTTTAGTAAATGTTTGAAAAGATAATTTCAGGATGAATTTATGATTTAAAATGTTTAATGAGAAATGATTTAAGTAAATTTTAATTCATCTTGATTTCTTCTTCCAAAATATATTTTAAATGACATGATATTGAAAAGAAAAGAATTTGGGATCCAATGGAGAAAATTTGGATTAAAAAGGAGTTGTATATTTTAAATTATGAATTTCTAAAGTTTTATGCCATTTTTCCGATTTTTATTTGATTTTTACGAATTTTTCCTATTTGAAATCGCAAAAAAAGGGGTTTCTTACATGCAGGCGCTTACATGGCGAGCGGGCCCAAGCGGCGGCTGACGTGGCACGCGCGACCGCCTCAGGGTGCGACGGGGCACTGAGGCCACGTGGCAGAGCCCGAATGGCCCACGCGGCGCGCAGGTGGCGCTGACGTGTGGCAGGGTGCCACGCGGACGGGCCACGCGGACGCCCGTGAGGGGCGACACATGACGAGACTGGTAGGTGGAGGGCCCACGGGTTAGTGGGCCCTGGTTAGATATTAGGGGCGTTAACGCAAAAGCGTTACCGCGCTCCCCTATTTAATCGCGATTTGGCTCGATATTTCCTCCGTGCAGGACGGGTGGCCTTAGTGTTCCTACACGGTTCTTACCATGCAGCACGCGTGGCGGCGCGGCAAGCATCAGATCCGGTCGGCTCTGATCGCAGGGCGTCATATCGTCAGATCAAGTACGTGCTAAAAATGAGGAGTAAGTGGATCAGATCGGATAACTTACCTGACGCCACGTGGCGACACGAGAACCGTTGGATCTTCTTCAAAAGCGGATTACGCCAGATCGCGATCGGACCATTCACTCACTTGAAGATCAATCAAACGGTCCAAATACATCGTGGAAGAACTCCACGATCGCAGCCCGATCACAACGCGATCGCGGCGTGATTGAGCAGCGATCGAGGAGATTCTGTCATGGGATCGTTGGGGATTCGTCTCCAATCGATCGACAGGCGATCGACGAAGCACTAGCATCACGATTGACGCCCGATCGCGGCCCGATCGTAACGCGATCGTGGCGAAAATTGCGGCAAAAACCGTGGCAAAAATTGAAGCAAAATTGAAGCCAAACTCAAGCTGGTTCGTCGCGGAATTAAAGCCACGATCCATGCCCAAGGAATCGCTCCCACAAAGCCATGAATCAGCCTCCACAACCACTTCAATTGGCCACGATCTTCGGGCCAATTTCCTTCTTTAAAAGCATATATTTCCCTTCTTTGTTCTGGAACTTTTGATCGATTCGTGAAGGAATTAAGCGAATTTCAAGAAAGATCTTTAGTTCATCATGATCCCCGTGCGTTTAGACTCAATTTCGAAGGAATTGGAGCGGGATTGATCATGAATTCCTCTTTCATTTCATCGAATTTTCCCCTTGCATTCCAAAAATCCGTAAGAACGGATCCGAGCAAATTCACTCCAATTCATGCAAATTGGAGCTTATATCTCGCGGCGATCAGGTTAGTAGTGAGATTCGATCGATTATCAAGAGGTAATTTGAGTTTTTATTAGATTTAGAAGTTTAATTTTGCAAATTAGTTCATAGTGTTCTTCATTTTCCCCAATTTTAGGTTCGAAATTTTGTTGATTTTGAAAATAGAATATCTCTCTGAATAGAACTCCAAATTACTTGATTTTGGTTCACCAGATTCCTCTTTCCATCAGATTTCCGTATATAGCAAATTCATCAAATTCTGAGTTCATTTGACCCTCCAATTGGACGTTTGACCAAGGACTCTTCATCTCTCATCAGAAGTTAAATATTGACTTTCGGGGTCAATTACTTTTGATTTGAAAATCAGAATTTGATAATTTTTATCTTGTTAGATTCCTCTGGTTCTTAGCTTTCCATTTACATAGAAATTGCAATTTCATTTGGTCATTCAATTTGAAGATTTCCTCTGAGGTGTTAATTTTGGGGATTTTTTGATAGTTGATTTTCAATAATTCATAATAAATCCATTTCTTATCCAAAAATTACAAAATATATATCGATAAATTCCATTTTTTCTCTAGTTTCCAAATATATAATTTTCGTAATCTTCTGAATCTTTTTGACTCTCTGATTTGCAGAACACCTACTATTGGTCAAAGTCAATGCTTTGACTTTGACTTTTGACTTTTCTCTGTCAAATCCAAGATTTTAATTCTTCAAACTTCTTATTTAGTCTATTTATATCATTTCCATGTCTTAAATCTTATTTTCTCTTATTTAAAACTCTTTTTAAGCCTAAGTTTGACCAAGGCAACTCTGCGATTAAAGTCAACCCTGCTCTTTGTGGATCGACCCGATACTTACACAATACTTGATTATTATATCTTATCTTTGTGAGTTCGGTTTTATAAATTTTGTTTGACCATTGTCTTTGTGTTTTAACAACGCACGAAAATGACACGTCGCCCCACTAGGACAAGCAACCATCAAGTGGTGTTGAGATTTGTTACGAGATGCATCTTTGCCCAGTACGGTTTTCTGAGAGCCATCATCAACGACGGAGGCTCACACTTCAACAATGCGCATTTCGGGGCATTGCTAAAGAAATACGGAGTATATCATCGCGTCACCATGCCATATCACCCCCAGGCGAATGGGCAAGAAGAGGTAAGCAACAGAGAAGTCAAGAGCATTCTAAAGAAGATAATTCGTCCAGATGGAAAAGATTGGGCACACAAGCTTCCTGACGCACTATGGGTATACTGGACGGCATACAAGACACCCATTGGGATATCTCCCTTCCGGCTTATCTTTGGGAAAGCCTGTCATCTTTCCATAGAGCTTGAGCATCGAGCCTATTAGGCCATCAAAAAACTCAACCTATCTTTGGACGAAGCAGGGAAACATCGACTTCTCTAGCTTCAAGAGTTACAGGAGCTAAGGCACGACGTGTATCAGAACGCGGCGATCTACAAGGAGAAGATGAAGTGATGGAGAATTATTTCAAAACAAGAACATAAGGGTTCCAAGTGAACCTATTCTCCTTCTTACTCATGACTTTAAAAAAATAGCCATTCAACCTAGTATGCTCTAAGGAAGTCAACCTAGTTATGGAATCTAGATCACCATGGTCCACATTATGATGAAAAGTAATCACACATTGATACACTTCACTTCTTTAGTTTCAGGATCAAAAGATGATAAGACTTTCTAAGGAGATTACATAGTGAATTGCTAAGAGACTAGCAATCATTTAGGTTGGAGTGTGATAACTGATAACATGCTATTTATACATCAATTTACATGATTATTAATGCAAATAAAGGCATAAATCATTCCAAATATATGCATGTTATCATATTTTAAGTATACTTCTATCACTTTGTATTATTTCATGTTATGATCTAAAAATACATCAATTTATGGATTATTATACATAACTAAAACATTCTAATCTTAAATACTAATTATAATTGATATCATTATCATGTTTTACTGATGAAAATATAAGAGAAAAGATCTTTATTAACATTTATGTATTTTTATAAACTTATTTTATAAGATACATAAATGTATTAATTTAATTAATATGTATTCTCTAATTATTTTAATAATTTGAGTTTTTATAATGATAGATTATTCAATTTCTGATCCAACAAAACAAATTTGACTTAATTTGGAGTTGTATTTTGAAAGTTATGATTTTCACAATTTTAAGGAATTTTCTGGAATTTTTCCTGAATTTATATGAATTTATTTCGATTTTTTAAAGGGTTAAATTAATTAAAATAAAATAAAAAAGGGGGTAGTATTCGCTCAAGCCCACGTGGATGCGACGTGGCACGCAAGGCCATGTGGCAGAGCCATGCGGACTCGCGCGAGTGCCTGTGTGGCACGGATGTGACATGTGTTATTTATATGTATTCGTAATATTAAGGTTATAGTACATATAAGAATCCGATAGTTCGGATTTAAGCTAATGGCTACGTCCACTCCACATTTTAAACGCGCATCTCTTTTTAATTTCCTCCGTGTAGGACTATTACTCTTCTTTTATTTTGATTGCAGGACGCGTGGCGTGATAAGGATCGTTGGATGGAGATTGCGATCAAAGGCATGCGTCGATGCGGTGGACACGTGGTCCACCCAATCTTCAATCAAGCACGTGCTTCAATTGGGACTTAAGTGAGTTCATCACGACCGTTCATCTCACGAATTATAACGACAGAGATCTATTGTGATCGGTGGATTCCTCAAGACATCACGATCGTTGGATTAAGATCCAACGGGCGATCAAAAGCGATGTAACTTTTTCTTCATGCAATGAAATCACATCTCGACCCTTCATCCGTGATCGAATGATCATCAAATGGAAGCATCGATTTGCAATCGGTTCCATCGTCACCTTCAATCGCAAGGCCACCGTTGATCAGACAGTGACGCCTAAGCTCGTCTTTAAATAAATTATTCTTCACGACGGAAAGCTTCGCCTTTGAATCTTTGAGAAATTCGAACTGTCTAGACACCAATTTAAATTCCAATTTGATTGATCATGTTCTTGACCTGTTCCCGTGTCCAAGGAGTGCTAAAAATCAGATTTTGATTGAGAGAGAAAGGAGAAATCACATCTTGAACTTCAATTTCGTCTTTGAAAACGCGGAATGAAAAGCCATGCATCCAGTGATTAATAAGATCATTTCGTAGACTAAATTTGGGTTAGATTGCAGGTTTTCATCTTAATCTTTCATCATTTAGTGTTAATTTTATATTCTGAATGGTAGATTAAGTTTAATTTCGTTTTAATTTCTGCTTTAAATCAATTTCGCGATACGAATTTTCTCCTATCTGCAAACTTCGATTACTCAGGGAATTCTCATCCAAATCACCTGGTTTTTTATTACGTGGATTCAAAATTGAGTTGTCTTTCTTAATATAACAAAATTCCCAATTTCTAATCTCAATTCGTCGTCTGATTTGACCGAATTTCAAAGATATATCTCAAATTTCCCAAATTCTCTGTGGATTCGACCCTTAATTACAACTATACTCTTTAATTAAATTGATTTATCATAAATTGGTAAGCTTAGGACTATGTTTTGACACTAAATCGTGTGCATTCAATGACCATACCATTTAGTCTCGTCAAATGGCACCACTGCCAGGGAATTAAGGCGTATTATTATAAAACATCATCGATTTTGACTCGATCAACTCTGATTTTTCTATATCTCTTATGATTTTAAATCAAATTAATCCTAAAATGAGCTATTTGAAGCAGAAATGTATCATTTAGATACTCAATTTTGACAAGATTCAGTGATTAGTCCCTCTCTACGGACCACGGACGATCATCGCATCACACTCAAATTAGGAGAGCGTAACTCGTCAAATTAGGGAAATTTGAGATATATCTTTGAAATTCAGTCAAATCGGACGATAAATTGAGATTACAAATTAGGAAATTTATAATATTATGAAAGATAACTCAATTTTGAATCCACGGAATCAAAAATCGAGTGATTTGGATAAGAATTCACAAAGTAATCGAAGTTTGAAAATAGAAGAAAATTTGTATCGCGAAATGATTTAAAACAGAAATTAAAACGAAAGTAAACTTTATCTACTGTTCAAAATGTAAAATTATCACTAAATGATGAAAGATTAAGATGAAAACATGCAATCTAACCCAAAGTAGCCTTCAAAATGATCCAATTAATCGCCGGATGCATGGCATTTCATTCCGAGTTTTCGAAGACAAAATTGAAGTTCAAGATGTGATGTCTCCTCTACCTCTCGATCAAAATCTGATTTCAAGTATCCCTTGGATGCGGAAATGCATTAAGAACACCAGAAATCAAATGGCACATGAAATTGGTGTCTATCCAGTTCAAATTTCTCAAAATTTCAAGGGCGAAGCTTTTCATCACGAAGAACAATCTATTTAAAGACGAACTTAGGTGTAACTGTCCGATCAACAGTCGCCTTGCAATCGACGGTCACGATGGAACATCATTTGGTGAATTGATGCTTCCATTTGATGATCATCCGATCGCGGATGAAGGGTCGAGATGTGATTTCATCACATGAAGAAGAAGTTACGTCGCTTTTGATCACCCGTTTGATCTTTAGTAGGGTAAGCAAGTTTTGTTTTCTGACCAATTACCCTTGCAGGCCACTATCAACCCAAGAAATCAAGGGTCCTCATCGAGTCAAACACACAATCTAAGTCATCTGCATGTTGATGAGGAGGCGGTAGAGGCTACGTTAGCTATATCGAGCCTTAGGAGCGGCAAAGACTTACCTAATCCTTATAAGGGTCATCCTTTACACAAGAGCTCCATAGATGAAGAAACACCGACAGTCGTAGTAGAGGAAGTTTCGTTTCTGACCAATTACCATCGCAGGCCACTATCAACCCGAGGAATCAAGGGTCCTCATCGAGTCAAACACACAATCTGAGTAATGTGCATGTTGATGAGGAGGCGGTAGAGGTTGCGTCAGCTATATCGAGCCTTAGGAGCTGCAAAGACTTACCTAATCCTTATAAGGATCATCCTTTACACAAGAGCTCCATAGATAAAGAAACGTCGACAGTCGTAGTAGAGCAAGATAGTAGTTCTGATGATGAGGAAGAACGGGTGCGAGCTGAGTCAAATCCCGACACATACAAACCACCCATACCATATCCTCAAGTATTGAGCAAGCCTAAGGCTAAGGTTAGTGAATCTGATGATGATTTATAAGAAGCCTTTCAAAAGGTAACCATTACCATCCCTTTAGTAGATGCAATTAGGCATATACCTTCCTATGCTAAATTTCTTAAAGGCATATGCTTACCCCATAGAAGCCCTAAGAGGATCCAATTGAGTGAGAATATTAGTTCAATTATGATGAATTCTCTTCCGATTAAAAAGGGAGATCCAGGAGCTCCCATGATTACGAGTGAGATTAGAGGAATGACTTTTATTAGATCATTGTTAGATACCGGAGCTAGTATCAATATCCTCCCTAAAGCCGTATTTGGTCGTCATCATGTAGGGGAGTTGCAGCCTTTCATTATAGAGTTATGTTTAGCGAATGGATCGGTAAGGAAGCCTCATGGCATAGTAGAAGATGTGATTGTTAGAATCGAAGGATGTTATTTTCCGATAGACTTCCTAGTTGTAGATATGAAGATCACTAAGAAGCTTAGTCAAGCCCCAATTATCCTAGGAAGACCTTTCTTAGCTACCGCAAAAGCCGTTACAGATTGGGGAAAAGGAGAAGTAATTCTTAAGGTGGGAGAGCACATAGTGAAGAACAACATCAACAAGTTGATGAATTATCCTCCACAAGCTTTCGAGGATTTGGGCGCCATCAACCTATTTGATGACCAAGACATAGAGACTTGTATCGAAGAAGTCATGACAATTAACGAGGAAGCTGATTTCAAGGAGCTACCGCTGGACGAGCCGACAGGGGAGCTCAAGCCTCTTCCATCTACAGTCAAGTACGCTTTTCTTGACTCTCAACAGGTTAAACCGGTGATCATTTCTTCCCATCTCAATGAGGAGCAGGAGAAACGATTACTCGACGTATTACAATGGAATGAGGAAGCAATCGGCTGGACTCTAGCAGATTTGAGGGGATTAGACCCATCATTATGCACTCATCGCATATTCTTGGAGGACGAGTCCACACCAGTGAGGGAAGCCCAGCGCTGACTTAACCCTAAGGTATGGGAAGCCGTGAAGGAAGAGATTCTAAAGTGGCTTAATGCAGAGTTCTTCTATCCCATATGAGATAGCAAGTGGGTTAGTCCCGTGCACGTTGTTCCCAAGAAGGCAGGAGTTACAATGACTGTGAATGAAAAGGGTGAGGAGATTCAAATGCGCCTTCCGACGAAGTGGCGAGTTTGTATCGACTATCAGAAGTTGAATGCAGCGACGAAGAAAGATCACTTCCCGTTGCCATTCATCGATCAAATCCTTGATCGACTAGCAAGTCAGACTTGCTTTTGTTTCTTGGATGGTTATTCAGGGTACAATAATATTTCGATTCATCCAGACGATCAAGAAAAGACAGCGTTTACATGTCCCTTTGGCACGTTCGCTTTTAGGCGAATGCCATTCGGGTTGTTTAACGCCCCTGCGACATTCCAGAGATGTATGACGGCGATAATTTCTGACTTCCTTGGCGAAAGTCTTGAAGTCTTCATGGACGATTTCTCTATCTTTGGAGATGATTTCGACAGCTGTCTAGCTCACTTGACAAAGATCCTCGAGGTCTGCGTCAGGAAACGATTGGTATTGAGCTGGGAGAAATCCCATTTTATGGTACGAGAGGGAGTAGTGCTCGGGCATCTCGTCTCGGGCAAAGGTTTTGAGGTTCATAAGGCCAAGATTGAGTTCATTCAAAACCTTCCTCTCCCCACTACATTACGAGATTTATGGAGTTTTTTAGGACACGTTGGCTCCTACCACAGGTTTATACGAGACTTTGCTAAATTTTCCAAACGGCTAACCACTCTTCTTTGCAAGGATAAGGACCTTTTCATCGACAAAGAAGGGGAGCGTGCATTCAAGATGTTGAAGCTCGCCTCGATCGAAGCACCAATTCTTCAAAGTCTTAATTGAGACTTGCCTTTCGAGATCATGTGCGATGCTTCAGACTATGCAGTTGGAGCAATGTTGGGACAACGGATAGATAAGAAACCAACCGCCATATGGTATGCGAGTAAGACACTGGCTGAAGCTCAAATGAATTACACGACGACAGAAAAGGAGCTGTTGGCAGTAGTCTGCGCATTAGAGAAGTTTAGGTCTTACATCGTAGGAAGCAAGATCATCATTTATACAAATCATGCAGCATTAAAGTACTTGTTTTCCAAGAAGGAGGCAAAGCCATGATTGATACGATGGGTGCTGCTTCTTCAAGAGTTTGACTTGGATATTAGAGATAAGAAGGGCAGCGAAAACTCGGTGGCGGATCACCTATCTTGTCTCCACGTTTCAGGTACGGGAGACTTTAGTGATTCATTTCCTAATGAGCATCTTCTTGCAGTATCTAGTCATGCTCCTTCGTTCGCGCACATCGTCAATTTTCTTGTGACAAGATCAATCCCAGAGCATTGGAATCGGCATCGTAAAGATAAGTTCTTCCATGAACTCAAATATTATTATTGGGAAGAACCGCTTCTATTCCATGTAGGATACGATCAGATCAAACAGCGATGTGTAGCGGAAGAAGAACAAGGAAGCATATTATCGATGTGTCGCTCATCAGCATGTGGAGGACATTTTGCTGCACGAAAGACAGCAGATAAGATTTTACAAAGCAGTTTTTATTGGCCCGCCATCTTCAAGGATGCTCACCGTTTTTATACGGAGTGCTTACAATGGCAGGTAGCATTAAACATCTCCAAGCAAGATGAAATGCCAATGAGGCCTATCCTTGAGGTGGAGATATTTGATTTATGGGGGATCGACTTCATGGGACCTTTTCCACCTTCTGATGGGAAAGAGTATATTCTGGTAGCGGTTGATTATGTGTCTAAGTGGGTAGAAGCTATTCCCACTAGGACAAACACTCATCGAGAAGTACTCAAGTTTGTAACGAGGAACATCTTCTCCCGATATGGTTGTCCGAGGGCCATAATCAGTGACGGAGGCTCACACTTCAACAATGCACACTTTCGTGCATTATTGAAGAAATATAGAGTACATCATCACGTCACCACACCGTACCACCCCCAAGCTAATGGGTAATTTGAAGTGAGCAATCAAGAAGTCAAGAATAGTTTATAGAAGATCATTCGACCAGACGGTAAGGATTGGGCACATAAGCTTCCTGATGCCTTATGGGCATATCGGACGGCTTACAAGACACCTATCGAGATGTCTCCATTCCGACTCATATTTGGGAAGGTGTGCCACCTTCCAGTTGAGCTTGAGCATAGAGCCTATTGGGCAATAAAAAAGTTCAGCCTATCTCTGGACAAAGCAGGTAAACATAGACTTCTCCAGCTGCAAGAATTACAGGAGTTAAGGCCTGACGCGTACGAAAACACGGAGATTTACAAAGAAAAGACCAAGGACTTTCATGACAGGAACATCAAAAGATGAACCTTCCACGTCAATAAAAAGGTTTGGTTATATAATGCTCGCCTTAAGCTTTTTCCAGGTAAGCTACGCTCACAATTGGACGGTCCTTAAGTGGTTATGGAATCATTTGACAACGGATCAGTGCTTATTCAAGGTAAATGGGCATCGTCTTAAGCCTTACCTTACAGCCGAGCCACCCACAACAGCAGATAAGTTAAATTTGCATCTTCCTGAGGTACATGAGGACGTGATAATGGTAACACCCTCATCTCATCAATCATCGTGACTTCACTAAGTTTCGTCTAGCTGAAGACATTAAACTTAGCACTCTTGGAAGGCACCCGAAGATTATCTTACTGTTTTATTTTGTTTTTGTTTGTAGTTTATATCAATGTACATACATAGTTGAAGGAACCCACCTACAACAAACAAGCAATTTGGACAAATTCCAAAGACATGCGTCAACACGCACTAATGAGTTTTTCTAAACCTTTTTACTTCTCATTTCAATTTATAATCTTTTTCATGTAATGCATGATATTTTTGTCATCTTTTATAAACCTACTGATTTCATTGAGGGCAATGAAAGATTTAAGTTGGGGGTGAGGACTTAGAAAAACTCAAATTTTCAAAATTTTCAAAATTTTTAATCTTTTTACTATTTTAAAACTTATTTTTCAAATTTTCACCACTTTTAACACCTTATAAGTCTTACTGATGTAGGATATTTCAAGTTATGATGATATGATGATGATGAATATATTTAAGAAATAATCCTACAAAACATTGAAGGACCTATGAATGATATCAGTGAGAATATTAAATATGGGTAGAGAAGAGAAATAGAGCAGGAAATGCTATGTGTTATTTATTAAGTAAGCATGGTGGTAATATAGTTTATATTATGGAGAGAAATAATAAAGATATTATGAGTGATCAAAGGAATAGATATTTTAGTGAATGTAGGACTGGGGACTTATTTTAGGAGTAATATTTTCTATAAAAGAGAATAGAGAGAGGGTGAAATGGAGATAACAGTGACGTGCAAAGAGAGCGAAGAGAAGATCACGAGAGAGACGGAAGGAGTGGATAGATAGAGAATAGTTGTAATAGAGGTCAGAATGTGATGGAGGATAGGTAAATCAAGACGGGAATAGGCGGTGACTTAGAGGACAAGAATTAGAATAGTATATTCTATACACGATTATTATAATGATAATAGGAGAGAGATAGTTAAAAGAGTTCTTAGGTGCTTATCCCACGACGGTGATAATATGCTATATTAACATCATAAAACATGATTTTTGATGCATATTAAAGTATAAATGATTCCATTTCCATGCATGTTATCATACTTATATGTATTTTTCTATTATTATATGAAAAAGTCATTATAATCTCAAAATACTCAAAATTAGCGTTAATTTTGATATATTAGAGTTTAATAATTCGATAACCCATCTTTTTCTTGAGATTATAAGTGTTTTTAAATTAAAATAACAAGAGAAATTACTTTTCTAAACATTTATTTCATTTTCTAAAGTTTAAAATCTTAATAAATGAATGTATTTTTGAAATAATAATTTAAACTCTTGTTATTTATTAAATTTGACTTTTTAGAATAATAGATAATTAAATTTTGGATCAAATGAAAGAAATTTGGATTAATTGGGAGTTATATATGGAAAGTTATGAATTTTCTATTTTTAGGGATTTTTTTGGATTTTTGTAAATTTATTTTCTATTTAAATTGATTAAAATGAATATAAAAATATGCAAAAAGCGGTTTATTATCGTGCGGGGCCACGTGGATGCGACGTGGCACTCTTGGCCACGTGGCAGCGCCACGCGGGCCCACGCGACATTTGTATATAATATATTATTATTATTACTATATATATAAAGTTCTTCAGCCTTGCCTATATGGGAAGGGGTTTTCGATCTTATAAACCGTTGGGTCTTATAAACCCGACGGTTTCCTAAAATTAACTCCGTGTGGGACTAATCCACATGCCTTATATCTTATGCAGGTGACGTGGCGCGATGAGGAGCACCGGATCAAATGGGCGATGAATCAACGCGCGTCGATCGCGTGCGCCTGTGGTCCACCGGTGATGATCAAGACACGTGCTGAATTAAATGCATTATAACGGCCGAGATTTAATCGCGCGGGACGCATCTGGACCGTCAGATCAAGATCCAACTAGCACGATTGAAGGTGTTTTATAAACGCATCTCTAACGGTCGCATCTGGACCGTCCATCACGATCGGACGGCTACAATATTTTTGAAACGGTCCACGATGGACCGTTCCATCGTAACCGTCGATCGAAACGATCGGACGGTTACGAAATGACGCCCTATAAAAAGACTTGTTCTTCATCGTTTGTAAGCATCCGAGTTGAAATCAATCCAAATTGATCTTTTTAGACACCAATCTTCTTGAATCTCCTGATTCCATTGTGTTCTACACCCATTTCCGCCCTTACAGAGCCTTTGAAATCGAGATTTGGCGGCGTAAATCGGAGGAAATTGCAGCTTGAATATCCTCTTCGCGTTCTTCGTTTTCTTCGTGATTAATTGATTTTAATCACCTCATTTTGATCGCTAATTGGAGTTAATGGAAGCGGTTTTTCCTAATTTACCCTCTTATAATGTTTAATTGCTGTTTAGATTAGGATTTAGAAGTTAATTTCATCGAATTTTACCTTAAATCACGATTTTCTTCACCAAAAATTTCTCTCCACTTCGAATTTCAATTTCTCCGCGAAATCAAGTCCAAATTCGACGAATCTTGATTCTGTGGAATCGATTTGAAGTCTTCTTTCTTAAATTACTATTTTCACCAATTTCTACCATCAATTTCTTGTCTGATTTGATCAAATTATAAGATTATGTCAAGAAATTCCTTAAATCCCTGTGAATTCGACCCTTATTTACCATTATGCCACTCAATTCGAGTTAATTTCCTAAAATTGGTAAGTTCGGAATAATTTTTGACGTGATACCGCGTGAAATTGATGACCTTGCGGTCTCGTCTTGTCAGACGGTGATGAAATAAAATTCAGATGAGCGTCGATGTTGGACTTAAGATTTAAAGAAACGAACTATTTCACGGGAACGAAGACAAGGATGGTTACCTTGTTTGGATGCAAAGTTGATGCCCTCAAAATTACCAAACGGATCGCGATTTCCTCTATTGAATTCTTTCTTTGAGATGGATTAAAGAGGACAGAAAGGAAGGAATTAAAGAAAGGAAGATAGAAACTCGGAGATGGGTTGCGGGAGATTCACGAGAAGAACGATGGAGATACGTGAACGCGATAAGCACGAACACAAACAGTAGTAACCAATTTTCATTCAAAATACTACTTCAGTTTTCGTCGCTTACAGTTTCATTTTTATAGAGACGAAGGAAAGGAATTTACAATGAAGCGTCGCTAGTTGATGGACGAACGGTTTTCCGAAGTGTTTATTAATGTACAAGGAAAGGTTTATTTTTTTCTTTTAATGAATTTGTGATGTCCATCAGACGTCCGCGTGGCCTGAGTGATGTTGATGACGGTGCATCCGTGTTGTAGAACGCGTACTTGAAGTTTCATCATCTTCCGTGCGTGCTCATGGCAGTCGTAGACGTGGTTGTTCATGGTGGAATGACGCGTGATCTTCCAGTTGAGGATACCCTCGTCTTGACGTGACAGGGAAGCTTGATAAAGTAGATGATGTTCGCGAAACGTGGTTGACGGAGTTGGTTGATTCTTTGGAATTTGGATTTATTGACGTGCTCAGCAGGTGATGTAGACGATCTTTGTTTGATTAGATCGTAGTCAAGAGAAGTCCATTCTTGGCTCTTGGCCTATTTTTCTTCAAGTCTTTCCGGGCACCATTTTCAGTTGTGTTCGCGTCGGAGGGGCTTCAATATCCTCTTTTCGTCCTGCTTCAATTTGATGTTAGCAGGAGTAGCGTTCCTGGGAGAATTCCCCGTCAAAGGAGCTAGCACGCGCTCCAATTTCCTCCCTTCTCGCGCGCCTCCTCGGGTCCTCTTCCCTCAATCGCTCCACGCTAGATGATATAGACACCAACACCTGACGCGGACGTGGAAGAAGCACTCGAGACTGTGCACGTCCCAAAATTGCTTGTGTTGCGTGTCAGAAATGAACCCGCGCCATAGGGTCGTCCGCGGTTCTCTACACTAAGAGATCCCTTCCTCTCTTGTCTTCCCTCGACTGAGACAAAAGAGTCGTAAAGGAGGGTGAGGAAATTTTCACGATCGTAGTGCTTCATAGGGGTTGTTTTGGCCGTGAAAATGTTGCAGGTGAGATCGACTCTTGTGGTTGTCATCTTAATGACAGCTCCTTGTATCTTCCCCTATGGGATTAGTATTAAGTGGTAGTCTTCTTCCAACTCTTCAGAGTTGACTTTATTCATCTTTTCTTTAATTTTCTCAAGATATCCAAGGAAGACGTTGTGAGAATTCATGGGCCTTTTGACACAACTGTTCTCACATTCCTCTTGAGATTAATCAAGATTTGGACATTCCATATTCATGAAGTTCACTGTCTTGTGGAAGTCATTGGCATCACATTGTGACAGTATTGATAAGTAAGATGATTGATCATGATAGATATCATGCTGAGCTTCCTTTCTTTCCATCAACAGTGAAGGTTAGAATCCAATGTGAGATAACCTTAATTGTTGGAAGCTTTATTCATACTGATTATCATCATATGAAAGGCTTTCATGAATTTGAGTAATTGTGAAGCTCTTCTTGTTGTAGTTGTCTTCATAACACTTTGAGTGAATCATGGCCTTGAAGTATAACAAGAAGGTAGTTTTCTTCCATAGGTAATTAATATCTAGATCTCTTCTAAAATTCTAACTAAGGGAGGTTGTTCAAAGAGATAAGAAGTTGGAAGACAAAGATGTTCCTATTGCTGTTTCTTGAGATCATTACTTATAATTTATATAAGGTACCTATGACATAGTGAATGTGGTTTGGAATTTAGGATCCTAAATCAAAGGTAAAAGAGTAGTTGACTTGGTCCATTCAAGGGATTCTAATTATCTAAGGATAAGGCTACTTTCTTTTGACCAAGTCAATCTTTAGATCAGTGTAAAATGGGAGAGGACGGAAGATAATTCCCTTAAGATCTACACTCTCTTTAATTATTTAGAGAGGTCTTCTTCATCCATCTAATGAATGGATAATTTTTCAAACTCATGAGTGAGGAGGAATATAGGTTCACTTAGAACCCTTGTGTTCATGTTTTGAAAAAATTCTCCATCACTTAACATTTTGAGATCCTGTTACTAGAGATGTAGAAGTGAGGGCCTCATAGCCCATGTGATTACATTTTGAGTAATAAAGCCAAGTGATCTAGAGAAACCATGGATTCTTTTTTATTGGTTAAATTCTTCGGGGTTGGGTATTTAACGGGCACCAAAGAAAAATGAGTAATCAAAGGTTGAAGT